>OU343218.1:18987662-19081924 GCA_910596185.1 Chrysanthemum makinoi
TTGGCTCTAATTTGTCATACGGATGAGTTACAGGGTGATCCAAGCGGAAAAACGACCACAAGACACAGATCTACCACTATCTTATACTCCCTAAGTTTCATGGTTCACTGATCGGTTTAGTAAATTCGTTAAAAGGGACTGTTTGGATTTTCGGTTTCAAAAGTTAACTAGGACTTGTTTTAGCTGCTTTTTCATGTTTTAGAGCTTGTGTACAACATCAAATACATACATACTTATACATATATCATATAAATACATCAAATATACATCTAGCTATTACAACCATATTGAAATAATAGGAAGAACATAAGCATAATCTTAAAAGATTTGTGGTGAATTTTAACAAGAACAAGGACACTAACAAATCTAAATCACCAACAAAGATCCAAGCTTCAAATCATTAACCAACCCTATAAACTCTTCTTTTAAACTCTTGTAAATCTTTCATAAGAACCTAATTGGTGAAATAGATGTGGTTTGATGATGAACTAAAATGAATACTTGTTAGTTATCTAACCCTTCAACAAAAGGGAAAAGAACTAGCAAAAATTAAAAATGGAATTGTTTATGGTTGTTCTGTGGTTCGGCAATTTAGAGAGAAAAGGAGAATGTGTTTAGTAGTTTTGTTATAGTGAAATGAGAAGTGAAAGATAAGTGTAAGTATAAAAAGAAAAAAAAAAGTGTAAGATCATGCAAGTTGGTGATTAGTATTATGTAGACAAATTTCAAAATGACAATAAACACTAACGTGTATATGTGTGGCGTTGGACTTGGATTTGTAAGAAAAGAAAGCAAAATATATAAGTTAGTAAAATATTTGTTTTTTATGAAACCAAAGTAAAATATCTAGCTTTACTTAACAAGTAAGTGTTACAAATATTTGAAGGACTCAAAATTGATTTTGAAACTTATTTTGTTGTTGTGTTGGCGTGAGTCACTAAGAAAGAAGAAGGAAATTTTGTCTTGAGTTTAGTTTCTAGATATTTAGTAGATTAGTAAGACTTTTGAAACACATAAATATTAATTTTTGAGACATAGGTTTTAAACGTGGCACAATAAGAAAGAAAGTAAAAATTGTGTTCATCTTGTGGCTATATTAATAGTTTAGTAATTGGATGTTATAGTTTGATTTTAATGATTACTAATATTAAATTCTTAAATCACAAAACTTAAAACCGGTAACAAAAAATATAGAGCCTATAAAAACGTTAAAACTAATCAATATATTCAATCTTAATATCTAAAATGAGTCATGGGTTTATAGTAGAATTTGTTAAAACGTAAGTTTAGTCTCGTACGGCTCAGGGTTTATTTGGTAACATTTAAATGAAATCTTAAAAAAATATCTAATAGTTTATGAGTGATCTAAAAATTAATCTGACGTGAGGAAAATTGTTAGAGTTGGTTTTCGTTATGCGCGGGATGTTTAAATGGTGTTCCGACCAAAACGAAACTTTAAGACGATGGTTTTTTTTTTTTTAATAACTTTTGCGAAGATGATCTAACGATTGTTAAATTCTCAGGTTATTACTAAAATAATTTAACTTACGAGAATGTGAAATAAAAAATTTATGGGATGAATATTGAAAGTGAATAGTAATTTCTCGAGATGAATAGTAAAAATTTGAGAGTGGATAGAAATCCTAAAATGAATTGTTACAGTCTCACCACCTTAATGGAATTACGTTCCGAATTCAATGTGTGTTATCCGATGTTGAAGTGTCTAGAAAAATGAGGGTGTATATGCCGAATTCTAATCTTTGCGTTCTCAAGTTTCTGGTCATATAATGTATTATGTACCATGTGGCTTAAGTTGATAACCTAAAGGGTTTTGTTAAAATCTTGTTGAGTCTAATATACCTCAAGTTTGGCTTTTTCCGATTCTCAAAACGAATCATATCTTATTGTATCGAGGCTATCAATAAAAACTTAATTTCTAACATTGAGTTTTTGGTGATAGTGTACAACATAGAGCCTAATCTGTATTTGTATAGTTTCCTTAGTTGTTTCGTGGGTAATCTCTGAACACCTTAGTCCAGCAAATGGTTAACTAACACATTCGTCTATATAGTGCCTCAAAATGGAATAGTTTTGTTGTTATTAGGGTAACTGTTGTTAATCAAAGGTGTAATATATTGCTAATGTGAAATGGTTTGTAATGATGTGATAAGCTGGGTGTAGGAAAGTCTTGCTAGTGGCAAGTGGTTATCCAAACCATTTCCAAAGTTGATCATGTCTTATGTGGTTTCGAGATGAAGGCTATATCGTATAGTGTTTATGTCTACTAGTGTTTCAAAGAGACATGTATCTTGTGAAGTTTTATCTTGAATTTCAATGGGGTTGAATAATGATGTGATATGCGGCGATTAGAAGAGTGTAGCGTCATACCATTATTCTTGGGTAGAGATGTCAAGTTTAGTTTAAAATCAAAGTAAATGACGGAATGATATCCTTGAAATCTAATCAGGCTAGTACTTCTAAGGAATGACGAGAAGATTTGATGACTATCCCAAAATAGTAGTTATAGATGAAAATTTCAAGAATGAAATTAGGTAGTATAAATAAGATGTTAAGATTTTTGGTGGTAATGTAACACTGACCAAGACAAGGGTAGAAGTGTCACATTATGGTGTAATATCGAACATACAGCTAAAAACGAAGTCTTAAGAATAAAGTATCAAGTCATTTAAACAATGACTTACAAGGAAAATTACATAATCCAAAATGTTTAAAATAAAATGAGATCACCAAACAAGTAGTCGACAAAAATAAAACCAAATGATAAGGTAACTAGGGTTGGTCTCTCGAGATAATCCAACTCTAATCAAAGCCCATCTTCAAACCTAAAACCCGCAGGAAAGAAATGCGGTGAGCTTAAAAACCCAGGTGAGTGATATAACCAAACGAAAGCTAAATAAAAGCATAAACGAAATGAAACAAAGGAAACGGATAACAAATTCGCAGCGAAATGAGAATGGTGAGTCAATGAGGATCTGAGAACACAATTATACGAGATATCCAAAACGAACAGATAACAAGGAGAACGAAGCAAAACAAAGCATCGATGACATATATACAAGCACATACAAACAGGCATACAAAGATGAAACATAAGCAAGTATAGTAGGCGTAGCATCCACACAACATATATGTCATACAACCAATTCGAAATCGGAGAGACATACAAGCCAAACAGATGTCTACAGGAAAGCGGAAGCAATTAATTAATAAGTGAGCATGCCAATTCCCACAGGTCAAAACCCTTAGTTGAAGACATAATCGAGATCATAACGGTAGTCAAAACATGGCAGTCACACGTAACAAGTAGGAATACAGTATGAACACTATAATTAAATGAATTAAATACATAGCAGGGCAATTAAACAAGTTAACAAGCTAGACTTCATAAGTTGAACCATTTACCCAATAAAACCGTAGCATAAAGAAATGCAAATGGCAGTTCAACAACAAGCGAGATAAGGACACCACGGATAGTCATAGTCCACGAGATAAATCGAACGAGGTACAAAAGATAAACAGATCAACAATCGATTTCACACAAGCACGGTTACCGGACACATCAAAGGATCACATAAGTAAGATAGCATATCATCGATGACACAGGTAAATCTTATATCGCATACATACATATCATACGAGTAATCGAGAGCGTATAAACATGAATATCATAATCAATCCAATGACATATAATCACCGGTGCGTGAATGGAACCATAGTCCGAAATAACGGAATGAAAGTGTGATAGATCAATGTAATGGAGTATCTATATCTTGGTAAAAGTGAATCATATAAGGGTATTGAGTAATCAACAAGTAATACTGATTATGATCGTTGGGGAATCGGAAGGTACAATATAGGTTTATCAAAAGTGTAAGGGTTGTCAATCTACCGAGCCCGAAACATATCATATCATATCATATCATATCATAAGTCGCCATTATATTGGAGGGTAACCTCAGAATACCATACATAATAGGAGGGGAGACCTCAGTAACAAATGGAGTAGCTAGCTCCCGGAATTGTGAAGACGCGTATTGCACATGACATCATTCACCATATAAATCATATCATAAACAAACATATCAGATCAAATCCCTCGAACATATCATATCTAGGATGCATCCATACGCCCCCCGGAACATATCATAGTGGCCAAATAATATACATATAGTGAGCTCATAATCATATCATATCATAATGGGGACGGTGTGCATCATCACTCATGCACACTGGAGTCATGCCATTGGTGCATCAATGACACGGTCATGTTACCTTCATGACTAGGAACACTTATTTGGCTCGGGTATCAAACTGAAGGGTCAAAGTATATTCATATCATAAGGGGTTCAGAAGTCAAAGGTTCATATCAGATTTCCATAACATAAGTTCATAATCAAAGGTTCATAATCAGGTGGTTCATAATCATAAGGTTCATAATCATAAGGTTCATAATCAGAAGTTCATATTCATAACAAACGAATATTATAGCGAACAGAATCATATCAAAGGATCATGTCGGAATCATATCAAAAGGATCATAGCATAAGGAAATTATAGCAAAGGAATATCATAAGTGAAGTAAAGTCAAGGATCGAAAAGTTATGAGAAATCCCTACTGAAAAGGGATAGAATATCTGTACCTCAATCGAAGCAAGCAAAGTAGGAAAGTAAGGTCACACGGTGAATCAATCTTGCCGTCCGAAACCTATATGAATTAGATAGCGCTTATTAAAGTCGGATTACTCATTTTAGACGGCTTTCCAATTTAAGTAGTTTAGCTATTTTAAATAACTTTTCATTTTAGGAAACTTTCTATTTTAGGCAGGTTTCCATATTTAGTAACCTTCTATTTTTAGTAAGTTTTCGCGATTAGAAATTTTACCGATTCATAACTTTTAATTCTTAAGTTTATCACCACGTTAAATATTTTCCCAAATTAGAAAGGTTTCCAATTTTGTAAATTATTCGAAATAGAAAGTTTAGATTTACAAATGCAACTTAAATATAATAAAAGCCTAAAAAAATAATTATCATGGTTTAGGGTTTAAAATATAAATGATTCAAACTTAAGGTTTAAAATGTAATTTATCAAAGTTTAGGGCTTATAGCGACAAGTAATTAAACATTATAACTTAATGTCATTCTTATAATAGTTTAAGGTTGTAATTTGCCAAATCATAAAGTTTAAGGTCTGCATGTGATAGTGTTCTAAAGATGAGGGTTACAAGTGAAAAATGTCAAAAATATATAACATGCAACATTCAGGTTCATGACTTTCATTACACATCTCATTTTCAAAACGTTTTCCTACTTGAATTCGGACATGGAATTTACCCTCGCTCGCGGTTCATAAAACTTACTAACACGACTCGGTAAATGCACCTAATAACTAACCCCCGACTCGTCTTCCCCAACACCCTTTTTATGTACCGAAAAACTCATTTGGTAATCCCGCGATGGCCCTCGAACATACCCCCACAAACCAAGTGTAAACTCTTTTCTTTTATTGTTTTCGACACAAAACTTAAGCCAATATATACATGCGTGTTATTATTCCGTTTTCACTCGATGCAAGATAGATACGCATGATTATGGTCGTGCTAAAGCAGATTCAAAACTGATAGTTCATGTGTCCATTTCCATTCGAGCCATATCATAATTTGTTGTCGATTCGATCTAAACCAAGATATATATACTTACGTACAATACTCATCTAGCTTGTTATTTAAGTGTGATCATGTTGTGTATAAGATAAGTCCAAAAACAGATTCAAGTCCAAGATTTGTATACGTATCATATTATTGTAACGATTTAGCGCATGCTTTCTTATTAAATGATAGCTTCAAAGGTATCTACATCATATTTTAATAATACTTCATTCGTTCTTATGTGGCGTTAATGTATTCGAATGACTGTAAGAATTATGTTAACGAGATGTATATAAGCAACATAACATGATTCAGGTTATGGTTCATAGATGTGTTTTGTTAACCAAGTTAATCGACAAGGATGATGAGTGAAAGATACCTTTATGGCTGATTAGAATGGATCAAAAGAACCTAGATATGAGCACTTCGAATCAATACTCACGACCCTAAGAATGTGCTACGGTCACGCCAAGGCTGCTATACCCCTCGTACAAATGCCCAGCCACACACCCACAATCACGAGCCTTCCCAAGATCACGTACGAGTCTCTTTTATTTGCCTTCTTGATCGACAGGATGTGGAGAAGAAAGACAGCCGTGTGTCTTTATTTTGGTGCTAGGGTTTTTTGAACTTTTGAGGTTTTGTGAAAGTGTGACAAAATAATGAGATATATGGTACTTATGATGTTGCCGTGAAAGGTGATACTAAAAGGGAAAAGCCAACAAATCAAGGAAATAGAATGGGACTTTCTATAATTACGTCAATCACGAATTTGGTCTCATTTCTCGACTCGATACGTTGTGCACTATATGTACAAGTCAGCTAGGGGACAAAGAAAAGAAAACGTGTGACAAGACAAACGTGTATGAATTATTTTAGCGTAAGTTTTATTTCCGTGTTACTTTTTCTTGTTCGAGCGTTAACGATTTGGATATTTAAGTTATAGCCGTGACGAAATATTTCAATAATTAACGTCTTCCATAAGTTCGAGATTGAAGGGTATTTTGGGTATTTTTAACGTGTTCAAAAATGCCGGTTTTACAGGTAAGACACTATCGTGTCTCTAGATCTTTTTAATGAATTCTGGTGGTTTATCGAGTTTAAGTAGAAAATTAACCTGAATATAACACTTGTATAACTATTCTCAGTGTTTGAAAAATTTAAGTCGAACATAGTTAGTCAGACTATGTTCCACTCTCCCTAGGCTAAATATAGGTGACTAGACTATATTTAGCCGAGGTTCGATAAAATTTTCAAATACCTAAATTAGGTTTGCTTGTGATATGTCCAATGCTTTTGAGAAATTGTCCACTAAGCAAAGGCGATATCAAACCATCCAGTTGCAAGTCCTGGCCATAAAAGACTTGTAACCTATGTTTTCACATTCCATTGCATAGAAGATAGTATGGGTAGATACGTTTGGAAAGGAAATCTTAAGTAATTCTAAAATATTCTATACTTGGCTATCATCACGGACCTTTAACAATGAAGGTTTCAGAAGAGAATTTTGATGAATGTAGATAAAGTTGCTGAACTTCAGCTTTTGTAGATGATGAGTCAGTTTATCTTTTAGAAATCCCATTTCTTGTATTTCCATTAGGGAAATTAATAGATTGTGACGGGTTTCATGTAAAACAATATCATATAATGTTTATAAGATAATTTTTAGACGCTGTGTACTTATAACTTACAATGCGTGAAGTAAATTAAACCATTGTGTAACTCACAATGTCTTGAGAAATGATGGAGAGACCATTTTGTAACTCACAATGTCTTGAGAAATGATGGAGAGATCATTGTGTAACTCACAATGTCTTGAGAAATGATGGAGAGATCATTGTGTAACTTACAATGTCTTGAGAAAAGATGGAGAGATCATTGTGTAACCCACAATGTCTTGAGAAATAAATGAGACCACTGTAGGATTTACAGTGTCTGAGAATGTAATAGAGACCATTGTATCTCACAGTGTATTGAAAATGAATGAGACCATTGTATCTCACGATGTCTGGGAAGTAGGAAAGACCATTGTAGTTAGTTACAATGTCGTGGATACAGTTTCGTAATCCTAAAATGCATGAGTAGATGCACGATTGGGAGATTAGGAAAATATGATTATGCCGTAATGCCTTAGAATAGGCATACGTAGATATGTTGAGTACATTGTTTATGATTGAAATTATGTCAAGTATATATATCAATATACTAGTATGTTTGTATAGCTTAAAATGCCTAAAAGTCACATAATCGTCAGGAGGATGGAAGGCATGGAGAACGGAAGGCTATAAAATATTTTTGTTTGAAAAAGTAGTTATAGTTTAAGTCTCGATTAGACCCGTTTCTCTATAACTGTGGCTCTGATACCAATCTGTAACACCTCCAATTCTGATATGCAGCGGAATTCAAACTAGGTATTACTCGATGGCACAACAGTCATAATAATAGAAAACGATCTCTAAAAGAGTCGTTTTAAAAAGGCCTTATCATTCAAATATATCAGAGTTTACAAAATAGGTCCCAGTTGGTTCCATTGATTACAAAACAAATCAATATAAAGTTTTTGATGTTTTGTGAATGATAAATTATTTATGTATATATAGCCTTCTTGATCTTGTCCTTGCCCTTCCGTGCCAGCTTCCGACATTATGGACCTGAAATACATGCTTAAAACAATCAACACAAAGGTTGAGTGAAATTCATAGAGTTTGTTTCATGGTTGAACACATTATGTTGGTAGTGTGAGTTAATTTGACTCACACCAAGGTTTTGAAAACAAAACAGGTATTATTGCACTAAGCTCGCTGTGACACAAAGCGTTAACAGTCTTGTCAATAGAAATTGATACAATAGTAACAGTTTCCCTAATAGGTAATTCGCCAATAAACCTATGGTTCGTCAAATAGAGTGCGTTTGTTTACCGGACTTGGTTAAACAAACGGGATTAAAATCCCGATAGATCTATCCACATTATTCACGTTCACCCGCAAGTGATTAATGGTTCATGATAATAGGGACTTAAGTTGGCAATAGTGGTACTTAGTGCACATAATACATTCAGATAATCATACAGTTTCAAAGCAATGTGTTCGGTTTAAATAAAGCATGTATCTCCCCCAAGGGTTTATAAAACAATTAAGTAATAGAAAGTGGGGCTATGAACTCACTGAGAGTTGATGATATTAAGTACTTAACGGATGTGATGTATAAGTCGGAAAACTTCTACGTGCAACCTAAAATGAAATGTTGTGGCTTAAGTTTGGAATAATGTTTAAGGAAACATAAACCATCCTATATATATTCCTATGTTGATCATGATGTAGTCAATTATTATTTGATGTTTATATATTGATCTTTAATATGTGAAAACATATTTAGTTTATAGATATCGTACTACCGTTCGGGCCATTATAATTCAGAGGTCATGCGATAGCGTTAGAGCTAGGACACTTTAAATCGTAAATCCAGCAACTCGTTGATACGTTTTACTCAAATGAACCCCTCACATGAAGCTCCCTACTATTGTAGCACTTAGTAGATACAACATATGTTTTGAGTGAAGATTTTTATATAAATAAGTTTATCATGTTTTTACAAGTTCTCGTCGTTTCATAAATAATATTACCTTAGTTAACGGTCTTGGGTAAACAAGCCTTGAGGCTTTAGCCATGGCCTTGCCGTGACTTTGGTCTTGAATACCATGGTCTTGAGACTTAGCTTTAACCTTAGCCATAGCCGTGGTCTTGGCTTATGGCCATTAGGCCTCTTGGTTTGCTTTTAGTTGTGACAAAAGTATAATTATGAGACTATATTTACGGCAGTTTCTGTTTTTGAAAGATTTTGGCCTAAGCTTCTTTGTTATTGAAGGAAAAAGTCGTTCCGGAAAACTTTCATGTTTTAACTTTTTGATGATTTGGACCAGAAGTACCATTTTTAAAACGGCAGAACTCAAAACAGCAAGCTATTGGCAGTTTCGGCGTTTTGGTTTTGCTAACTTCTTTTGGCTATAACTTTTGACTCTTTTGTCCGTTTCGGGTGATTCAAATTGCTATGTTTACCTTTTTATCTTGTCTACCATATTATCTAATTTATAAAGTCCATATGTTACTGATTTTAATGGTCTCATATGTGTAGAATATGACTAGTTTACTAGTTTGTTACTTTTATGACAATATGTGAATTAAAACAAGTGATTGAGTATTTGTACATCATGAATCAATATAGTAACTATATATATAGAATGAAATAGTTAAGATTATGAATAATAAAGATGAGATGATGGTGGTTATAAGTTGCTTACAACTTTTGGCTTTCAATAAGAAAGGAGTAACTTAGTAAGGATAGGACTTTGATTGATCGCGTAAGACTTCAGATTGAGCTAGCTTTTCACACCATGGCATGCTTGAAAACTTGAAGAGTTGGTGATGAAGTACTAAGTGACTTGAGTGGATCTAAACTCAAGAAGATCACTTAAACTTGCTAGAGATTTGATGTAGTGGCTTGATCTTTGGAACTTCCTTGCATAAACTTGGAGTTTATATATCAAATGATGGAAGATGTGAGTGTTTTAGGGTATGAACGACCAAATTCAGTATGTTAGGGAGTTTATGATGTATTTCACTTCCTATTTATAGGAGGGTAAGTTTGGTTAACCATATATTGGGTTAAATATTAACCATGGTTAGGTTAGGACACTTGTAATGATCTAAAGGAACCTTGGTTAGGATTAAGCCACATGAATGGTGACTTCCCCCAAGAGGCGGTTTCAATTCATGACAAGGCTTAGAAGATAAGCCTTGGTCTTATCTTGAGTTTAGTGTAAGTTTTGGTTCCGTTAAATGCCAACCATATGTTGTTAAGCCATAAAACGTAAAACCATGTATCGTAAAAATATGAAACTTACAGGAATGATGAGACTCATCATTATACTCCATCTAAAAATATAAAATGAGTGATAAGTCTCATTGGGTGCAAAAACGCTGCTTAAAACTGGAAACACGGGTCAAAAACGCGTAATTCGTAGTTTATCGGAAAAGAACGAAATTTCAGGGAAACGACCGTGAATTTATTTAGAGTAGACTAAAATTAGTCTAAAAGTGATATGAGATGTCAAATGTGGTTTTCTTCATATGCGGGATAACTTAACAGTTATTTGTGAAGTTTAAAAGTTACGCGATTTATTCAAAAATGTAGAACGTACAAGGTTAATTCCTTTATGGTCAAAGGAGGTGGGAAATATGTTTGACTTTTCCAAAAAATGTAAAAGTGTCAAAAACATATTAGAAACACTGCGCAGGAATCGTTTTAAACGTAAGTTTAGTTTTTCAGCGCACGGCTTATTTGGTAACATAAAAATAAATCTTAAAAATTCTCAAATTAATCATGAGTGATCTAAGAATTTATCTGATGTTAGGAAAATTATCAGAGTTGATTTTCGTTATGCGCATGATGTTTAAATGGTGGACCGTCCAAAATGAAACTTTATAACGATGTTTTCTTTATAACTTTTGCGAAAATGATCTAACGATTGTCAAACTCTCAGTTCATTACTAAAATAATTTATCTTACGAGAATGTGAAATAAAAATTTTATGGATGAGTAGTGAAAATGAATAGTAAATGAGAATAGTAAATTCTCGAAAATGAAAAGTAACCTAAAAATGCAGGTGGTTACATGAGATTCACTGAATGATGAAAAATGAGTTGAAAAACAATCGTGTATTGCTTAAAGAAAGAGTTTTGCAATACGACGAAGGTTTTATGAGAAAGATCAATTTTCAATCAAAATACATTAGAAAGTGAGTACACATTCGATGAGCTAGAGAAAAGAAGAGATTCGCACATCGAATGGTTTTTCCAAAAGTATTCGTCAATTTCATTCCTGGACCAAGGTTGATTCAAGAATGAATCACCCCATTGTTTCTATCCAGTTATCCCAAGCTTGATCTTTAGAGAATATCTCACATGTTACCCACCAAGAGCTTGTTTGATGTTGGCTCTGGAAGGATTTCCATCTTCATTGTGAATATTTTACATGTCACTCGGATGTTCTGGCAATACCATAAGGATAATGCGTAGGACTCTTAATATATTCATACTTTCCACATTGTGTGAAACAGCAAGTCTTCATTAATTTAGTGTCCTAATGAGATATTGTGGATCATCTCTTGGCTCTAGACTCAATAGTGCATATTTGGTTCCTATGCCAGAGACTAGGTAGAGGGTCTCCTTCTTCAATATCAACAATCTCTAAGAGAAAGTCGATAGATTATGTAGGTTCCTTGTGAGAATGAAACAAGCCCTTTTAAGAGGAACTTGAGTAGCTTGGGAAGTTTAGTGCAGTGCATCACTGGGTCCATGATGTCTTGTCTTCAATACGAGTGTTACCTTAGTAACCACCAGTAGCATATGAATTGAACCCGGTTTCTACCCTAAGGTTGAATTATTGGAGGGCTATTTCTTTTCACCCTTTTCACATTTAATTCATTTTCATTCTTCAACCCCTTCAGTTCTTACCGAGACTTCATAACTAGAACCTTGTTGGGTTTATTCTAGTACTAGCTCTGTCTCAGTCCACACTCTTCCCATTTCTCACTTTTCTCCTTTTTTCATCATACCTAAGGACTTCTACACTATCTAGTGGATTGTCCCTGGGTAGATCCCTCTGGCTCTGGTGGGATCGTGGGAACGAATACCTAACCTAACCATCCTTATAACACATGCATAAAGTAAATTGGTCGGTCTTTTGGTATTGTTCTTTCCTTCTTGAAACCAATTGAAAAATCATTTGGAAAATCAATCAAGGTACTTGTGATATAATATCAAAGCATTTTGTACCTTAATTGTTTTGATCATTTTAGAAATGCTCCCCCTCAACATGTGCATATGATTATGAAATTTTTTAGCACATAGAGGCAAGAGTTCTTTAGAAATAATTTCTTTTATCACAATTTCATTAGTAATAGCCTTTCGATTTTTTTGGTAAATTCTCCCCCTCAATATATGCATAGGATATTTAAAATCATTTAATCATTTTATCACATAGAGGAAAGAGTTTTTTTGAAGTAGATTCACGATAACAAAAGTCATTAAGAAACCATTTGCTCCCCCTGAATATGTGCATCGATAAACGAAATTGTTCAGCACATATTAGAAAGAACTTGGACTTTGAATCAAATCGATCATCATTTATCAGAATTCTCAATTAAATCACAAATTTCTCCCCCGATCAAAAATATCAAACCCTTTGAGATTTTGGATCCCAAGTGATTTAATAAGGTTTAAAAAACATGGGAGAATATGTGGCCTAGTTTAAATACTCATCTGGTTTATGGTTAAATGCTCCTCCACAATCATGTGCATTATGTATTTCAAAATCGTTTGGCACATGATGGAAGGAGTGCTTTTGAAACAATCACCCTTTAAAACCGATTTGAGATTTAAATCACGATCTCTCTCCCGATCAAAAGTTTTAAACCTTTTGAGATTTGTGATCCCAATTGATTTAAATCGTTTAAAAATTTTAGGGGAAAGACGTGGCAAGCTTTAATTTTGAAAAATGACCGATAAGGATCAATTTTAGACATTAAAGATTGTTAGTGTCAGGTATGATAGTTTTTAAGAGATCTTTAAGTAAAATAAAACAATTTCACAATCAAACAAGAACAGAAAAAAAATTCATTTTGTAAGATCTTTAAGTTTTAAAGAAATTCATACCATGACATAACATTAACTATTTAGATCACCACTTATTATTGTACAAACGGACTTTTATGAAGAGATGATGTTTGAAAATAATTTATTTTAAATCACACTCCCCCTCAATCAATGACCGTAGTCGTTGATTGAGTGACTTAGGTTTTGATAAAAATGAAGTCTGATGATTTTCAAAATTTAGCCCAATTTATTTTTAAAACAATATTTTCCATTTTCAAAACAGTATTTTTAAAATTGTTTTAACACAATGTTATTATTCAATACTTGTCCTGCACAAAGATATGTTAGGTGGTTGAGAAGCTTTTGTTGTTGTTGTAGGGCTTGGAAGAAAAACCGTCTGCTGATGTAGTGAGACTTCTTACGTTGCATTTTAATGCCAACTGAGGTCAAATTAAGCTCCGTTCTTCATTTTCTGATGAAGAAAACCATCTGCTGATGCAGTGAGACCTCTTATGTTGCATTTTTCCATGCCAACTCTCCATAAAAGTCCAATTAAGCTCTGTTTCTTCATTTGTTAACCCAAGATATAGTCACCCTTTCCTTTCGGCATCCAATCATCTTCTATTGTGGGATCCGGATCGCGAACATTCTTTTAAACCATGTTATCTGCATACGTTAGTGAACACAGGTAGACATATATGGTGGTTGACAACACCCAAACAGCAATCGACTAATAACAGTCAATTCAATATATCAATCAGATCATAAAAAGTATGGGAATAATGTGTTCATCAATCTATAATCATCTAATTCTAAAAATCACATCCTAGAAATCTAGTCCTTCAACATAGGTTAACATCATTTTCAGTTAAGCATATAGGATAATTAGATAAGCTCGATAGATTATATAAATTTGAAAACATTCTCCCCCTCAATCAAATGACTCATTTTCTGAAAAATATTAAAAGCGTTGAAGTCATTGATTGAGTATGCAAATTTATGAACATTTTGATACTAATTGTTTTTCAAGCAAATCATTTTCCACCAATTCAGTTAAAACAAATATTTTTCTGAAGAATTTTAGAAGGAAAAATATTTGAGTAGGAACAGCAGTCCTTCGACATACTTTCCTCATGTTGTTTTAGGATAAGTGCACGAAATATTTGAAAAATTAGTTTAGCGTAGCACTTTCCTTTCTTGAGGAACGGGGTGCTATCTGAAATAATAGCAAACCATAGTTTTAAGCACGGGTTACAGTTTGAAATAACTGTAAGCCATAGTTTTAAGCACGGGTTACAGTCTGAAATAACTATAAGCCATTGTTTTTTAGACATGTTTAGAAAAAGAGTATTTACACCTTCTGCTCTAACTTCATCTATGGTCACATGCCATTATTGAATGACATTTCTAAGACCGTAGATATTATCGATACCAGAAGACATGTCTTGAGAAAAACAATATTTTTGGAATTTTCTGATTTTTCAATTTTTTTATGGATTTTTGTTGATTTTATATTTTTCTATTTTGTTTTGCTGGTTTTATATTTTTGTATTTTGGTTTTTAATAATTATATCCAGATAGAGTAGATGATATAGTTTAAGAAAGATGATGATACGAGTACCGAGATAAGGATATCGAACAGCCCCGTTGTAGAAGATAGAAGTCATCATCTCTTAACCATTCACCACCAAAGTTTTTGAGGCTCCTGATGAGAGAATGAACCATCTGAAAGTGAGACTTTGGCAGCTTCCCCCCAAACCAAAATCCTTTAGCTGAGCAGATTCAAAGCTTTATTTCAAGCTTTCCTTAGCCAGGTGCACAAAAAAAGCACACCATTATCATCGAACTTGCTGTTCCTTTTAAGAATAATCATCGTGATTCATTGTTCAGGGTTATATCATCCAGTAGAAGAACATCAACATTTCATCCCACGCTTAAATAACTCTTCTCAAATTCCTTTTCCATTGAAGTCTGAAGCAGTCCATTCCAAAAGGTGTCACGAGACAACTTCCCCAAGTAGTTGAATTGATGCAGTCAGTCTCTTAGACTAGAGCTCACGAACCCGAATACATATATACCCAAAGCGAGAGAAACTTATACCATCGAGTAGCGATTAAGTCCAATAGCCAAGAATAACCCTATGTATACTTTTCTCTCCCCCCTGAAGAAGTGTATGAAGCTCAAGAAGCAGAAGTACCGAATGCCCAAAGAGAGAATAAACGATAACATGGAAGAAGCTTGAGGCCAAATCGATTATCTCTGCGGATGACAATCTGCGGATGTCCACTCCGAATAAGTGATTAGATCTCGAATCATTGATTAAGCCCTCAAGTAAAAGCAGTGAGGCATCCAATGTACACAATCTCTCTCCCCTAATGATGACGATAACATCAAAATCATCACACACTTGTGTTCCTCTTTCATATTCAGAAACTAACTCTTCCATCTCTTCCCCCACATAGCTGGAATAAGAACACTAAACGCCATGAGTCAAACCTTGAGTTTCTCTGTGGTAATGACAATAGTCTTCCCGAGATATCTTCAATCACTTAGAAGTATTAAGCTCATCCAGATAACTCATTTTTAGATACGTGTCTCCTTCCCCCTTGCAGGTTTTGATGCTTCGGAATCAGCAACACATTATACGCCCGTATACTAGAAATAAGTTGAGAAGAACATTAGAAATCTTGTGAGAATCATCTTGCTGAAGAACAGAATGAGCAAGTCTAATTGGGGATTAAATCTGAAATATCACTCTCCCCCAATTAGTGATCTCCCCTAAACCGACAATCTGTTTGATAAATGCCCGATTAGAAAGAGAATCTTTAGATCGTTAAATGCAACTTGTCTTTTAGTCTTCTAACATGTAGAGAAAATTAGAACAGTATTAGACTCGACCTTCTTCAAGATTGTCCAGTTGGGGAATAGATAGTTAACATCTTCAACACACCAAAAAATATCCCAATTAACTTACATCTTGCAAATCCCCTTAATTAAGATCCCTCCCAATCAAACAAGAATAGAAAGATGTTCATCAAGGAAATCAGCAATCAGCCCGCAATGAACACACGAAATGGTAACACTTAGCAAACAATCGCATCAAACAAGAACAAAAGGTTGTTCGGAATCATCATGTTGATGTGTACGTGAAGCATTAACCGAAAGCACTTTGTCGATAATCAACTCAGCCCATGTGAAGATGTCAACCAACAGCTATTAGAAGAAAAGCTCCATGTGAAGATGACCCGATAAGAAGAAGCTCGGTTCTTACATGAGTTTGGAGCCCTTTGACCATTTATTCTCAGATAACAATCAACCATGCAGTAAACTCACACTTCTTCTCCCCCTCAAGAATTGCATACAGAGTTGCCATTCTTGATTGAATAAGTGAAAATCATCTAAAAGTATTCTATTCACACTTCTCCCCCTCAAAATTAGCACATGATGTTGCCATCTTCATTATATTGAGCAAGTGGAATAAGAGTAATTATCAGTAGTCCGGTTCACTTGATGACTGGAGCACATGGAAAAAGCATGAAGCATGTTGATGAGAATGGTCATAATAAGAAGATTTCTCTTCTTCAGAAGATAAAGCGCACTGACACGTACACTTTTCTTTTCTTTAGAGTACGAGGCTTGAACTATTGTGTTCAGACGTCATAAGAAGGTTTCTCTTCTTTTGAAGATAAAGCGCACTGAAACGTACACTTTCATTTTCTTTAGAGTACGAGGCATGAATTGTTGTGTTCATACGTCATAATCTCTCTCTCTTTTCAGCTCTCTTGGCAACACTTGTAATCAACCTCATTATCATTCAGTAGGCTCTTTGTCGTGACAACTGATGGAGAAAACTCAATATGATGAATTTGACCCTGAAGTAAACTAACCCGAACTCGTGACTTAAACTTGCACATATGTAACAAAGAGCGGTGTCGAGACTTCATCCTCCATTGAATCTCTAAGTACTCTATACTCTTCATCCAACCAACCATCAAGTATAAGACGTACATCACCTCTTGAAAATCCATAATTGAATGTGACACTGAACACTACAACGTAACTCCTTAAAGTGATAGTTATTTTGTGGTGGTAAGATACCAATTCCCCCAAGTGGAAAAAAGAAAAGGAAAAAGTCACCCAATACTAACTAGATTTCCAAGTCTTAGTTTTTGATAATATGCTCGAACAAGGATTTTGAAGAATCTTCATCCAACCATCCCCGATACCTTCAGATACTAAGTACACTCGCCCATGACATTTCACTTCAACCTCAAATAAATAATACTGAATTAACGCCGTTGTCACATCTTGTGGTTAACTGCTCAAATCTAGCCTTCTTTGACATTAAAATGAACTTTGATAATGGTTTCATCCTGACCATGGTTAAAAGCACATATCCCCGTAAAACCTTGTAATAACCAAATTGCCATGAAGAATATCCAAACACACATCCAATTCATGAAGCACACCCTTTATCCCTTCTTTGAAGTAGAAACCGTAGCACCAGCATCAAATAAGATCCCGAAATACACTTTCCTCTCTCCTGGATGAATCCATCGTCATGGTATTTTACAATTCTATGGTCTAAACCGAGAAATAGTTTCTTTTGCGGGATTTTACAAAACCAAGAATAAACCGCAAAATAGATCCGAAAATGCACATTACATTTACCAGGATGTTTCCATTGTCATGGGATTTTACAAGTCTATGATTTAAACCGGGATATAGATTCTTTCACGGGATTTTACAAAATCAAGACAAAACCATAAACAATGTTAGTTTGAATGTGATATGACAACTTTGGTTTCGGTGAATATCTGTTTTAGGGGAACATGCAGTGGTTTTTCAGCGGTTCGAATACCAACATTAAAAAAAACATCAACCATCCAATAAACACTTGGGTAAACACATCATTACACGTATTCTGTCGGCTATTGCAGTGACCATTTGCTGAAGTAAATCCGATATACCAAACTTGACCATGAAGTGAACTTGCCTAGGTTTGTTACTTAAACTTGTACTAATCCTTGTGAAGAAGAAACAGTGTACCCAATGTACAAAACCTCTTGACGCATCCTCAACTGCGTGAGACACCGAACTGATAGTTACTTTGTGGGTTAAGCGAGAAAGAATCACAACCGTAACTAGATAGTTAAGTCCTTAGCACACTCAATAAACGCCAAAACAAGTCATCTTCGCAGATGGGTAGTAAGAAAGAAGATGAAATAAGTAAGCGCGTCTCGAAAACCCCACTTCAATTCCAAATAAGAAATACCAAATACAAGCAACCCCGAAGTCAACTTTGTTCAACCATCAATTCAAGCCTTGACATAATATTATTCGAGAAAATGTATAAACCAAGTATTAAACCTCATCACAACAAGTGTCGTCATCATATCCAATCACTTCATCAACTCTCACAACCAATCAAGTCTCATCGAGAAATCACATAATTAAATTCATCATCGAATCTCTTTAACAAATCTCACATTATCCAAATTTTAAAAGAAATCAAATTCTTGAGAAGCCCATCAGACCATCATCCAATATCCAAGTCATCTCATAAATAACTCCAGCCCATATCCGCTTTCAATCTTTGACATACCACTTATTCTCGAGAAATATCATCGCGTATGTATCCGCATTATGAGATAGTAAAGTTCGGATAGCACAAATAATTTAAGCACCGTCTCATATAACCAATCATGTCAAAATCACACGAATGGATTCAACAAGAAGTCCGGGCAGTACCTCCGTTCCATTAGTTCATTTAAACTCCCGAACCAATTTATCATCCCAAATGCAATACAATCATGTACAAAATCCACAATTGAATACTAAGTGTGAATCAATATATCGTGTGTTCACTATGACAAGTAACATGTTCAATATATAAACCCACGTGAACTCTAATACGAGTGTATAAATTGGCCCAATCCACACGAGGCTTGATTCCACACCCTCATCCAAAACCGGCCCATGTGAGAATAATGATAAGGTGCAACCTATCACAACCCTAATTTTAGGTATTTAAAACACCTTATCACTCCACCCACTTACCCTAAAATCTCTCCCAAAAAACAGACGCCACTCTAATCACTCTCATTACACAGCAGATCACAAACCCAAATTTCTTTCAAATCGCAGCCATATTCTCATCCAATACTCCTCTAAACTTCGAATAGACCTTACACCAATCTGATTCTAAGACCAGGACCCCGTCAAATAGATTCTATATGTTGAATATTATTGTGCCACAGGGATGGACTGATGTTCAATGATTTGAGGGTCTTAGATTCGCCACAGAGATGGTAGGAGTTTTAGATTGAGCATCACGTTCCCACATATGATTCTAAGGTAGGTTTGGTTTTTAATCCTTGTATTTATTTTATAGTTATCTTGTTATCATTGAGTCTTTTAACGAATCAAAGAGCATTAGAGTTAACAAAATTGTTATTTTCACTTTTTCAAATTCGGATATAATCAAAACATTTTAGATCCATGAGGCACATGATCTTTTTTGTATAGATCCTTAGAGATCTATGTGTTTGAAGAAACCACACACAAAAGGATCAAAGTTGAGATCATAACATTCTATCCATATAGATCTGTGATGGATTAATATTGTGTAAAACCTTGAAGGGTTGAGACACGAAAAATCTGAGATCTTGTTAAAGATATAGATGTGTCTTTGTCTTGGATCAGTGATGATAAAGATTCAATTAAAACAATCTTTAAAATGTTGCAAAAAGAAATTGAATCAAATTTGAGGTCATTTTTAATTTTGATTTGAGTTTTGAGTCTTGATAGAATGAAATAGAAGATGGAGGATAGGATAGGTCTGATATTTGATTGTGAAGTTGTGAAGATTGATTATGTTGTTTCGGGTCTGTTAAGTTGATGCATCTCGATTTCTTCAGCTTTTCTTTGTTCCTTGGACTGATGATGTTATGGACTGAGGTTAATTGATGTTGGTATATGGTATAGTGGTTGTGGTCAAGTCTTTTCTTCTTCTACCTTTCTGTCAAGTCGCTTCAGTCAAGTCGCTAGACCAAGTCGCTAGATCAAGTCGCTTTCAATAAAGCGATTTAGATAAGTCGCTACTTCCTTTTTTAACATGACAACTCGCTAACTTGTCAAGACAAGTCGCTATGAAAACAATGAATCCGGACAACTTTTTTAGTCAACTCGCTAGCAGGAATTTCAAACTATTTTTCCGTTCATACTTCAAAGATAACCCAGAAAACTGCATATGAAATGCATCAATATTGACCCATTTGACCACAAGAAATTTGACTAGATACATATAACTAGAAAAAGCAGAAAAGCTCTTTCTTTTTACTATTTTACACCACAAAAAAAATCTTACTAGACACAGATTGGTACAAAGATGTCATGTAAAGAAATATTATGTTTGGACCAGTTTATTGACCAAGACAGATATGTTGACATGTATGACCAAGACATTTTGAACCAAAAGAGATACAAAGAAACATTTACAAGACTGTTAACCATAAGAATACTCGGATAAAATTTTCCGGCCCTCAAAAAGTACCAAAAACAATTTTAACACATGAACCAAAAACCCACATAAATCATAAAAAACATAACCATGATATGAAACCACACAAATCAACACAACACAATAACCTTGGCTCTGGTACCATTTGTAGGATCATTCATATTATGTTTTGTTTGATGATTCGGGTGGCCTTGGATGGTGATTATACAAGTACGCCATGTTTTAGAGAGAGGAAGAGTGAGAGGGTGTTCTTGGTAGAGACTTTCTTTGCAAAAATGAAATGTTAGATTGAGAAGCACCACCCCTTCCAAGGATGGAAGGGGTATTTATAGTTACAATGAATACGTCCTCCTGTCGGACTGTGGATCAGGCATACAGTGGGTAAAGACCTGTCCTTCCTCCACGGTGTTGCACTAAACTAAACTACGCTAATAACTAACTAATTAACTACTAAATAACGTAAACAACGACAAGTCTACGAGCTAACTTATGCTAGACCATAATTGGGGTGACCGACACTTTAACATGGAATTTCCAATTCCTAACATCTTAGAACCAAGAAGGTAGAAGAAACCCTTCATGTAGAGTTTTTGGAGAATAAGGATAATGTTGTAGGAGAAGGTCCCGTTGTTTGATCTTGATTCTCTAACCTAACCTATGAACTATGTACCAGTGAATGCAGGTACAAATACTAATGATTTTGCAGGTTCAGAAAAATATGTTGATACAGATGAACCAAGCATGGAGGGAGAATCAGATCAGGACCACATTTGGTGCAAGTTTTGAAGGACATTTCTGAGGTTACTTCTTCTTCAAAGAATGATGATCCACCATATCCTAATGATGATTCAATGGAAAAAGGTATAGGCGTGGTCAACACAGATGATGTAGACACTCAGAACAAAGCGACTCTTGAAAGCAGTACAAATGGAGATGGTACTGCTACGCCAAAAGATAGTATTGCTGGGGAAAATGTTAATTTTGTTGAACCAACAACTAGTACTGCTCCACAGACTGATCTTTTTGATGAATTTGAAGCTAATTTCAACAACATTCCTCTCACATATGATGTTCTCTCTACTCCCCAAACAACAATCCATAAGAATCATCCTCTTGGTAATGTGATTGGAGATGTGCAGTCTGGTGTTAAAACCAAGAAACAAATACAGAATTTAGATCAACAAGGATTTCTTATGGCTGTATATGAAGAAAGAAATCACGAAGAAGTAAACATATGTTTTTTATGGATGTTTCCTCTCCCAGATTGAACCCAAAAATGTTCTCAAAGCTTTGGGGGAAGAAAGATGGGTGGAAGAAATGCAAGTAGAGCTCTTGCAATTCAAAATTCAGAAGGTTTAGGTTCTTGTAGACTTACCTAAGGGTGTGAGAGTGATTGGTACTAAGTGGGTGTTCAGAGTAAAAAGAGATGAAATAGGTATTTTTATCATAAATAAGGCAAGGCTTGTAGCTCAGGGTTATACAAAAGAAGAAGGAATTTACTATGAAGAGGTTTTTGCACCTGTAGCTAGGATTGAAGCAATAAGGTTGTTCTTAGCCTATGCTTCATTCATGGGATTTATGGTATACCAGATGGATGTCAAGAGTGCTATATGGTACAATTGAAGAGGAGGTCTATGTTTCACAGCCTCCAGGTTTTATTGATCCTGATCATCCAAACAAGGTGTACAAGGTGGTGAAAGCTCTTTATGGATTGCATCAAGCACCAAGAGCATGGTATGAGACTTTAGCTACATATTTGTTCCAGAATGGATATCAAAAGGGCAAGATTGATCAACCTTTATTCATCAAGAAGCACAAAGAAGATATTTTGCTTGTAAAGGTTTATGTAGATGATATTATTTTTGGTGCTACAAAGAAGGAGATGTGCATATAATTTGAGAAGCTGATGCATGAGAAGTTCCAGATGAGTTCAATGGGAGACGTCACCTTATTTTTGGTGCTCCAAGTGAAGCAGAGACCAGATGGTATATTTATCAGTCAAGAAAAATATGTGGCTGACATTCTGAGGAAATTTCAATTTACAGATGCCAGAGTAGCCATCACACCTTTTGATACTAAGAAACCTTTGGTGAAAGATGATTCTGGAGAAGATGTTAATGGACATACCTACAGATCAATGATTGGGTCTCTGATGTACCTTACATCATCAAGACCAAATATTATGTTTGCTGTGTGTGTCTTTGCAAGGTTTCAGGTTACTCCCAAGGTCTCTCACCTTACAGCTGTGAAGAGGATCTTTAGGTACCTTAAAGGCCATTCTACGATGGGTCTACGGTATCCTAGAGAATATTCTTTTGATCTAGTGGCATATTCAGATAATGATAATGCTGGTGCTAGTTTGGATAAGAAATCAACAACAGGAGGTTGTCAATTCCTAGGGAGAAGATTGATTTCCTGGCAATGTAAGAAACAAAATATAGTAGCCACTTCTACAACTTAAGCTAAATGTGTGGCTGCTGTTAGCTATTACAGTCAAGTGCTTTGGACTTAGAACCAGCTACTTGACTATGGGCATAACTTTATGGGTACTATAATTTACATTTACAATAGGAGTACAATTTGTATTATTAAAAATCCAGTTCATCATTCTAAAACAAAACACATAGAAATCAGACATCACTTTATCAGAGATTGTAATGAGAAAAAGTTAATACATGTTGTTAAGATTAATACTGAAAACAACTTTTCCGGTTTATTAACTAAAGCTTTTGATGTGGGATGCTCAACCCTTAAATGTTTTGATTTCTTAGTGTATTTGTAACTGAAAGGGATTTGTACTGCTAGTTGTATCATTTAGTACTGCTGAGTATAATTTGTATTAATAGTGCAAATTATGTGTGTTATAATTGTCTTGTTAGTCATACTTTGTACTGTCATAAAGGAAATAATTTGTATTGTGTTTTATTGGTTTTGGACTAACATTGGCAGGCTGTGAAAGCAATATGATTGGTGCTAACCTGGTGTGAGACAAGCTTGTGTGTTTGATTGCTTACAGACTTAATGGATTGATGATAGATAGAATTTGGGATCCCTTGACAAAGGCTTACACCTGAGTTGGGAGGTTCTTTAAAATTTCTCTCTTGAAATCTAATTATGGTATATTCTTGAACATGTATTGATGGCATAGTTAGTCAGATAGTAACTGAACTAACTCACTCTCAACCATTTTATCTTCTATAAGTATAATGTGTTACTCCAAGGAGCTCTGGTAGAGAGAACAACAAGAAAAAGTGAATCTAACACTTATGTGTTAGAGGAAACAATTGCCACGAGCTGGAAACCTTGTCAAGAATGCTATTTGAATGAGTATATCTGATCACAGGTGGCATTTATGCTGAAATCACTGGTTCTCACCCAACCAGAGGTCATATGAGACCAAAATTTGATTAAGTGTCTTTCTCCACACTTAATCCCTTTAAAAATGTATGAGTAGTATGTGATAAATGAAAATTAAGTTTATACTATTAAGTCAAAATTTTGGAAAAAGTTTGTACTGCTAGCACAAAAGTTAGTACTGCTGGCTAGCCGTTGGTACTGTTTGGTGGTTAGCTATTTTTTAGCCGTTAGGTAAATTGGTTGTTGCCATACTTATAGAGGTTTCTAAACTAAATAATATTCACTTTCCTTATCTAGTTTAACCGATTTCCTCTCTTTAAAGTAATTTCTTTTTAAAGTCGGTCAAATTGAAACCCTTGTATTACTCTATAAAAACCCAATTGGCTTCACCAAACATACCATCGCATACTTTTGATTGAATCCAAGCGTACTAATTTATTCTTAACCTAAATTCTAATGGAAATCTTGAGTTCGTTGATAATCACAACATGGTAGCATTCTTGGAGAAAACAGAGGAACGTGAAGGTCGAACCTTTCACCAGATAGTGGACTTTCTAAAAACTTACCATATAAGGTATGCTTTAACTGTAAGTTCTACTATCTATGTCTCTCACATCACACAGTCTTGGCAAATTGCAATTGTTAAAACTAGTGAACATGGAGAAACAGAGTTAACTGCAATAGTAGATGACACTTGTTAGAAGAAATCTTCAACTAGCAGACTCTGAGGGTATTAGTGACATGGCCAATACTAACATTTGGCAAGGTCTTACTAGAATGGGTTATGATACATCGGATCTTAAACTAATACCCCAAACTTTTCAAAAATGATGTTTCTCCCCTCAATGCAGGTTCTTCATTAATACTCTACTACATTGTTTAAGTCCAAAGAAAACCTCTTGGGAGCAATTCAGTATCAATATTTCTATTGCACTCATTTGCTTATCAACAAACACGACTTTTAATTTTTCAAAAACTGATTTTTGAGAGTATGGTGAAGAATGTTAAAAGCAAAACTCAATTTCTCATGTATCCAAGATTTTTAAACCTAATTTTGAATAAAAGACCTAATGAACTCAAAACTCACAAAAGAATTTATCCAACACCTAGCCTCACTTCAAAACTTTTCAGTAATATGGCTATGGCTTCCAAATTGTTTAATGGGGTTGAAGTCCCTATTTTTAATGAAATGTTGGATCAAATTCAAACTGCTCAGGGTGAAGGATCAACAAACCTAGCTGAGTCCCAACATACACCCCCATTGTTGTTCCATCCTCATCAGATATACCAACAGTTTCACACACCTATAAGAGGAAAACCAGAAATGCCACTATGGTATCTTTGCCCAGTGTTCCTACTCAGCCCAATGTAGCAGATGAGACTGCCTCTGGTAGAGTGGAAGAGGCTAGCATTAGTGTCACAAGCTTTGGACAGGACAATGTCAACATAATTAAGACCTCAACCATGGCAACATCTAATGTGCCAAGTGCTCCTGGGCTTGATACAAGTGATGGAATCCCAAGCCAAATTGAACATATGGGTGGGTCAGTTGATGTTCCTAGTCCACCTAGGAATGAGACTAAGTCTATGCCTCGTGATGCACCTCTCCTAAAAGGTTACACATCTGGAAGTGCTGAAGGCAGTGATAAACTTAATGAATTGATGGTTATCTGTACGTCTGTGACAAGCAAGGTTACTACTTTATGCAAGACCTCAAAGACACAAAGCAACTTTATGCAAAAGTTTACAAAAATTTGGTTCTGAAGGTGAAAAATTTGTAGGCAAAGCTCAAATCTCTTAAGGCAAAAAGGAAGGAAACTGAAGATGACTACCCAAATTCTAATGATACTGATGATGATATAGGTGATTCTCCCAAACAGGGAGGAAAACATATGCAGACACTCAAGGGAGGAAATTAGTGTTTGATGATCAAGATCTGGGTAAAGATTTTGAAGGATTGAGTGGTAGTGATGATCAACAGGAAGGAGCTGAGCCAGTGAATCTAGATGAACCTACAGAGTTAGTTGATTTGGATAAAGACATTGGAGATACTGCTACTAGCTCTCAACTACCAGTTCATACTATTACTGATATGGAAGGTACTATTGGGTTAGTTGAACAGATTATTGAGGTTTCAAGATTAATGGAGGTAGCAGTACAAACAACAGAAGAAAAGGCAATCATCTTAGTTAGTACTGCTGATGTTGAAGAAGGTACTACCAGTGATGCTGCGAGAACTGCTGACAAGGAAAAAGCTCCAATGACTATAACTGAGCAACTACAAAAGAAGGTCAAGAAACATGTTCTTCAATAGATTGATTTTGATGAAGATATTGCCAAGAGAGTTCATGCATAAGAGGTTTCTAGGTTCATGGAAGAACAAAGGGTTATCAAAGAAAGAGAGGCTAGTGATGAGCTTGCTTGACTAAGCAGTTATATGATCTACAAAGAGAAGAAATTCCTGGTGTAGACAGAGAACAAGCTTCAAATGAGTTGATTGATATTATCAGGAAGGGTCAGAGAGAGAAGAGAGTTGCAAGACCTAAACAACCTACAAAATCGCAGATCATATACCAGATGAAAGAATATCTCAAGCATCAAGATAACTGAAAAGCAAGTCAACTAAAGGGAAAGTTAAATGCTGAGATTAAGAGGTTGTACTTCAATGCATACAGAAAAAGGCATGCCTCAACTATCGAATCTAAAGCTTCAAAGAAATAAAAGCTGGATGAAGATGATACCAAGAGACTGGATCAGCTGATCATTCAAGAAGATGCAGTTGATGCAGCTCTTTTAAACTTACTACTTATGCTAAGAAGGGAACACATATTGCTTGCAAGCTTCTTAAGAAGATAGACGAGATTGCTTAGAAGAAGTAGTGTGTTTGGAAGAATCCCCCCAACATCAAATATTTTAATTCATGAAAATTATTGATTTGGATCGGAATCATAAGTTTAGGGGAGGATTGTTGAGAATTAAATACACAAGTACTAACAGACTTAGTACTGCCAAACATACAAACAGGAACTTCTGAAGATTAAACTAGCAGTACTAACTAACTTAGTACTACTAGTACATATAGTTTGTACTGGTTATAAGATGTGTACACGTTTTGTATTTATAGAATAGATATTGTGTATAACTTTTACGAATATAGTTTGATATTTATCTTGTACAGGACTCCTTGTGCTATAAAAGGAGGTCCTAGGTTAGATGTCTAATACGTATCTTTTGTTAAGCTTCAAGGTTGTAAACCCTAGTGATAGTTGAAATCACTCGTATTTTAATTAATAATATTGAAGCTTTTGGTTATAACATTTTTCATAACTTGTTTACTATTTCATTTCATTCACTCATACATCAAGAAACATTAATCTTCTAAAGTATCAAGTAGTAGATTCCGCATACTACTTGGTATATCCTCAAAGTATCTACAACACAAGTCTCGAGTGTTTAGATCCTCACAAAGGGGATCCTTCAAGCTGTTGTATGGACGAAAGTGTAAAGCACCTATCTGTTGGAATGAGGTTGGTGAACAACTTATTGAGGGTCCCAAATTGATCGAGGTAACTAATGAGGAAGTCGATATTGATAAAGAGAAGCTCAAGGAAGCTAGAGCTCGACAGAAGAGTTATGCTAATCATCATCGAATTGCTTTGGAATTTAGTCCTGGTGATCATGTATTTTTGAGGTTGTCTCCGTTTTGAGGTGTTAAGCGTTTTGGTATTAAAGGGAAACTGAGTCCGTGTTTCATTGGTCAGTTTGAAATATTAGACCGCGTTGGTGAAGTTTCATATTGTTTGGCACTACCTCCGCAGCTTTCCCATGTGAATAATGTGTTTCATGTATCTCTCCTGAGGGGATACAACTATCATCCGCTCCATATATTTTCTTACCCATTGGATGAGATTCGGGATGATTTGTATTTTGTTGAAGAGCCTGAGGCTATTTTGGAGCGTCAGGACTGGGTGATGAGAAATAAAAAAAAAATTCCGTTCGTTAAGATTCTTTGGAAGAACCATCCTGAGCGCTTGGCAACTTGGGAGACTGAAGAATCAATGCGAGCTAGTTATCTTCATTTCGTTTCGTGATTCGGTACTTATTCGTTTTACTTCCCTATTTCATTCTCGAGGTCGAATTTTGTGTTTAAAGGGGAAGAATTATAACAACCTAAAATCCAAAATGACATTCCAATATCTGATACGAACATAACCTAATGTTTAAATCTATGTTATGATTAAAAATTAGAAAATAAATGTCCATAACCTAAGTTATAATGAAAAAGACACAACTTATATACTCTAGTACATATCACACGCCTAACGGTCCTAAAGGGGTCCGATTTCTATTTTATTTTGTACACCACAACTTCACTTAAAGATATGGTCTAATAATTTGAAACTTGTAAAATTTTTGGTCCTCCTCATACCTCCCGAAGACTTGTGGTATTCGTTTCAAAGTATATATAGTATACGATAGCAAGACTCAACCGACCAATTAGTCAATCCGCTCTCTAACCGAGAGTGAATATCTCAAACGGTCAATTAAGGTCAAACCAAATATATATTTCCGGAAGTAATTGATATTCCCTGGTCGTTTATGTCCCAACGAAGTGTGAAATAGAAAATCGGATTCAGTTCGTGATCGGGTGATTGAATAGTCGAGATATTTTGGATTTTGGTATTTAAAATAGAATTTATAAACTAGAAAGCACACATAAGTACATAAATCAAGAAAATAAAACACAATTAAATCCTAACAAAAATAAAACTAAAAACGAGCTCTCACGGGAACTTAACGGGCTTTAAAAACCAAATTATCAATTTTTTACCCTAAAAATGCATATTAATTTTTTAGAAGTCCTAAATGATTAAAAATAATTTGAGAAAAAGAGATTTGTATTTTTTTTTTTTTTTTTTTTATGATTTAAAAAGAATTTTTCTATATTATTAAAAGTACTAAACTATTTTATAAAAGTCTAAGAAATTTAGGAAAAGTGCTTAAAGATACAAGGATCCTAGGAAAAATAAAAGAAAAGATCCAGCTTATTGTAATAAGCTGGAAATAAGCTTAGAAGGGATAAAAAGCTAAAGTGAAAAAGTAGGTTAAGAAATTAATAATATGCTCTTAGGAACGTAAGTCCCTAGGGTGCAGATGGTTGTGGTGTGTGTGTTAAGGTTGTTGAGACTGATTAAGGTAAGGGTTCAAGCATAGCTCACCCTTGGCCTCCTAAATTCCCTTTTCTTTTTTTTCTTTTTTCTTTTCTTTTTTTTTTTTTTTAAGAAACTTGTTAATTAGCTAAAAGTAAGACTTTTCGTGAAGACAGATTTTTTATAAAACTCAAAATAAGCTGGAAAAAGCACTTTAAGCTAAACAGTTTACTTAAACAAGGTTAAGAACTTAAGGCTTAACTGATTTTTAAGCACAAGCTTCTACAAGCTTGTGCTCAACTAAAATAAGCTTCTAGAACCTAGAAATACATCTAATAAGCCCCAAGAAACCTAATTTAGCCAAAATCAAGAAGCAAAAAACTTAAAAGCTAAATAAGCAATTAGGATAACAAATGCACTTAATCAGCCTGATAGGGCATATTCAAGCTACCAAATGTGCCACTAAATCATTAAGCTAAACTTCAAAAATTTGAAAAAAGCATAGTTTATAAACTAAAGAACTCACAAAATTTTGGCTTATTTGAC
Source organism: Chrysanthemum makinoi (assembly GCA_910596185.1). Taxonomy (NCBI): domain Eukaryota; kingdom Viridiplantae; phylum Streptophyta; class Magnoliopsida; order Asterales; family Asteraceae; genus Chrysanthemum; species Chrysanthemum makinoi. The sequence continues at coordinate 19,017,559 of OU343218.1, forward strand.
TGGTGAATGGGTGGATTGGGTCAGGGTTTGGATTGTAATATTCGACTAGGTAAAAAGGTTATTTGGACTGGGTATAGAAAGGGTTAAGGGATTTTTAACATTATTTAGTTAGGACTAACTTTGCAAATTAATAAGGACAAATGGTGTAAATGTTTTAAGGGAATTTTTTTTTTTATCATTTGGGATTAGATTTATCATTTAAGGATAAGGCTTGACTAAAAATGTAGAAATTCATCCCCGGCTTCGGCTTTTCACTCTCTTTCCAATCCCGTGCTCAGTTTTTACCTTTTTGTCCTTTTCTTGTATCTGATACCTGCACATACATAAACACAAAAACAAACGTATATCTTATATTTCTAATTAGTTTTTGGTCTTTTGAGTCCATTTTTTATAAAGAAAAAGTATGTGAAAATACACATACCAAAATCCCCCAGACTAAGGTATTGCCGTGTCCTCACGCAATGTCATCACATCACACTTTTGAAACCAAAAATTTCAAACCACTTTCGACTAAAACTTTAAAAAGTATCAAAGTGTTCCTCAAAAGAGATTAAGAAGTCAATAGTTCTAAAAACGCCCCATTTGACCATTTTATTATGTATAAAATATTTTTGTAATTTTATTATATGACGGGATGCTGACTTTCATTATTTAATGAATAATAACTTTTAGGATCACGTAGTAAGAAGCAACTCATGAAGAAGCGTCCATTTGGATAAAATCCATTGTCCTTGATTTTTCACAAGTCCCCAAACCAAGCTTAAAAATGAAATCATTACAAAATACAACTTAGATGCAAACACTACCCATAGATGCTACTTGTGTACATGCAACTACTTCTTGCTCCCATAATCCTAATTCATCTAAGGATTTTTATTGAAAAATGAGTTTTTCTTTTCTTATTTCGATAAGTTTTTAGTCCGATAAAAGCACCCAGTTTAGATGCTAACTAGTTTAAAATATTTCACTCGAGAATCGCTGCCCATAAAAATGAGTTCCACATCAAGGTCGTAATATAACACGATTTAGGGAATATCCTTTTTATATCAACCAAAATAACTCATCTATGAGTCCAGAGATGAAACCTTTATTAGGATATCCCCGAAGTCCAAGTTTGGCATTATTAACTTTTGTAAGAACATTAGGAATTTTCTTCCACCTTTTTGAAGTGTGAGACAACGGCAGCTAACCATCAAGAAACAGAAAACTTTTATGGCTTTGGATTATTAAGTTTATTACTTTCACTGGTATATGTGAAAACATACACCTTTTTCTTTATCAAAACCAGACCAAAAAGACCAAAAACTAACCCCTAAAGCCATAAATATTTGTGTTTTTGTGTTTATGTATGTGCAGGTAACGGATATTGTAAAATGGACAAAAAGAAGACAAAATGGGCAAAAACGAGCACGAGAATGGAAAGAGCACAAAGTTACGGGTCCAATGATAATTTTATTTGGAGCATCGAGGCAAGAGAAGAAAAATTTAAATACCAAACGAAGAATTAATTAATTAAGAAGAGAAAGAAAAAAAAATAGAAGAAAGAAAAGGAAGGAAAAAAAAAAGAATTAGCAGAAAAAAAGGAGCTTAAATGGAAATTAAATGCAACATTAAACACAAAAAGACTCTTGGTCTAGTGGGTGGGGACATGTTTGTCAAGCAAGAGGTCAAGAGTTCAAATCCCCCTAATAGCAAAATTGTTGGTATTATTTTTAACATATCAAAGTACATTCGAAATCCAAGCCCAAGTATCCGAGGCCCAGCTGCTGCTCCCACTCCTCAGGCCCAACAGAAGCCCAAGCGACCCAATATCCAGTCCAAGCCCAACCAAGGCTCAATGAAGTCCAATGCAATCTGCTACACACTTTGTAAAAATAAAAACGTGGAAGCCAAGCCCAGCGAATGAAAAAAAATCTGCATCTAGCTTTTTTATTTTAACTTGTTGGCCAAGTTTTATTAGGGGCTATTTTTGTACCAAGATTTAATAGTTTAGGGGCCATTATGAAAATTTAGTAAGGACCAAAGTGTAACTTGTGGGTCTATAAAAACCCACCTCCCTCACCTCATTTTAATCAATCTTTATTTGTATTTTGTACCCAAACTCTTTGTATTTTATTTTTATGCTTATTTAGTTTTATAAAAGTTTATTTTAATTCTTACAAGTTAGTTCATCTTATTTATTATCTTTGCATCTTTTTTATTCTTCTCATCTCTTAATCTTTTTTATTTCTTACCTATTAAGTTATATTAGCTTATTAGCTTATTATAACTTATTTAGGTTTTGCTTTTTGGGTTAGCTTTTTCTATAAGTTTATCCATTAAATTCTTTTATTTGTTTTTCTTCTACAAAACTTTCTTTAATACTTTTCATAAATAGTTTTTATTTCATTTATTTTAAGTTTACATTTTTATAAGTTTTAGCTTATTATGTCTTATTATCTCTTCTCTTTTTCATCCTCTAGCTCGATTCAAACAACAAAAGAGGTGCATGAGCTTGTTAAGCTCGGCTTATTTTACAAATAAGTCTTGACATCTCTTAAGTTTGAGAGCACCTTTTCTATTTTTTAGCTTATTAATTAGATCTATTAGTTTTATCAAGTTTTTTTCATAAAAAGATTGCAACTTTTTAAGTTTTTATTGAACAATAAGCTATTTATTAGCTTGTTCATGTAGATCTAGTCCTTAAATATACCCGATTCACGTTTAATCTTCGGATGGAACAACTTAGTCTCGGGTGGACTTAGATCTAATAGTATTTAGTCATAAAGTTTGAATCTTTTTAATTTTTTGATCACTTTTAGCTTATTTACATTTAGTAGTAGTGCTTATTATTGCTTATTATTGATTAACCCTTGTTAAAGTTTGTATCTTTTTGTGTTTATCATCATCTCTACCGCTAAGGCCGGAGCTTAAGGGTCTTTAAGCATTTTTAATACATAAAGTTTGAAGCTTTAGTAATTTTTAAGCTTGTTGGTGAATAAAGTTTTAAACTTTACTTACTAATTAGTGGATAAGATTAATAAAGTTGTAAACTTTTGTGTTAATTTGTGCTTATTTGATCGGGTGGTTTTATTCCTCTCGTTTCATCATCCGGGTTCCACTTTCTTTACTATTTGAATCTTTACTAGTTATTAATTTTAGTATAATAGTTATGCTTATTTTTATTGAATTAATTGCTATGTGTTGGTTTGCTATGCTTAGTGAGTAGGCTTTTTATATACTTGTTGAGTAGATTATTTTGTGAATTAAGTGTGGTTTTATAAAAGTTAGAAAATCTATTGGTTAGTAATTTTAAGTTACTTAGATTGAAATTTTGGTTGTTTAAGCGGGCAAAAGCCGTGAAAATAATTGAGTTTTAATCTAGATATTGATATCTCTTTATGAAAAATTGTTTTCAAAAGAAACCAATGTTGTGAGAAAATGATTAATTGTAAAGATATTAATTCATCAATAAAAGACTTAATTGAAATAATAAACCACACTTAAGGATCTTGATAATTTGCTTAACAAGTATATCTTTTCATCTTATATTTCTTATTCGCTTGCTTAGCATATTTTAGTTCGTTACTTTTAGTTGTTATCTTTTATCGTTAACTTTAGTTTAATTATTTAATTGCTTTTAGCTTATTTGTGTTTAGCTTTCTTGTTTTATATGCTTTTTATTTGCTTTCTAATTTACGTTTTCTTTAAGAACCAAAAACCAAAATTCCCTTTATTCATTCAAACCACCGTAACTTTTAAACAACGAATCGATCATCCATTTCACCCTCGTTGGGAGAACGACCCGAGAGTATCCGTACTTCCGGTAAAAATTATATGTACGAAAACGACAATATCAAAATGGCGCCGCTGCCGGGGAGGTGTGTTAGCGAATTTTTTGTTTCGGAGTTTGAAGTTTGGTGTTTGAAGACCCTCCTCCGTGGAGTTCCCTCGCTTTTGTAAATACTTTTCATAAAATTATAAAAATACAAAAATAAAATAATCATAAAAACTTTTCCTAAAAGGGTAAAAATTAAATTATATATATATATATTTTCCTTTTCAAAATTTGTTTTCCTTTTATGTTTGATTTTATAAAAACCCAAAAATAATCGTCTTTATCCTCTAAACCGTCAATTCTTTATCTCCTTACCCTCTTGAACCGTTTAATTCTATCTTCTTTATCCTCTAAACCGATAATTTTTTCCTCTTATCCCTTTATATGTTTAATTCTAATGGCGGACACGCGTACGATGTCAGAACTACTCGAAGTACCCACCGAGGGTTACGAAGATGCTATCGTTGTACCGGAGATTCTGTCCGAAAATTTCGAGATACAAACCGGGTTAATTTAACTAGTTATGTCGAATCCATTCTATGGTTTCGAGAGGGACGATCCCTATGCTCACATCCGATGGTTTGATAATCTAATTTCGACTATAAAATATAAGGATGTTCCTCATGACACAATTAAGTTGATGTTATTCTCATTTTCTCTCGAGGGGGTAGCCCGGAATTGGCTCGATAAAGAACCTCCTCGATCGATCACTGCTTGGGAAGATCTCGTTTCAAAATTTATAAATCGTTTCTTTCCTTATTCTAAAACGATAAACCTTAAAAACGAAATTACAAACTTCCAGCAGCGTTTTGATGAAAGTTTTGGTGAGGCATGGAATAGATTCAAAGATCTCCTACGGAAATGCCCACATCATGGTTTTTCGGAATTACTTCTGATCGATATGTTCTACAATGCTTTAACACAAACCGATCAAGATTCACTTAATACAGCCGCCGGTGGCAATATCTTGTATCGTACCCCAAGGGATATATTGACGATCATCGAGAACAAATCGAAAGTTCCAACATCAAGAAATAAACCGGTTAAGATGGCTGAGCTTACCAATGATCACGTTGATACCATTTCCAAAAGATGTGATTATTGTGGTGGTCCCCATCCTTTTTACGATTGTCAAGCTACCGATGACGACGTCTACAATGCTACAACAACCCAATATCACAAGACTTTCGTTTTCGATGATGATGAGGATTCCATTCAAATGAAAAAATATTATGCGAGTTTGTCGGCTACACCCACTCTTGTTTCTGAGCCTTTCATTTCCGACCCTTCCCCTTCACTCACACCGGTTGAGAGAAGTGACGTTCTTTTGGAAGAGGTCGATGATTCTATTTCTTCGATAATTGTTGAACCCGTTGACTCTCTCATAATGGGGGATACGCATCTTAGTACTATTCCGGAAACGGAAGAGACTAGTGTTGAGATCCTTATCCCAATCCCAATTGAGTCCGAGGTTGTTGATGATATTTGTGATGAGCCTTCTCTTAATAATTCGAGCGATCATGTTGAGATGTTCTCCGATTCCGATAACGATTCTTATGGAGACATCGATTTCGTCGACGATTTACCTTCTGAGTCCGTCCATATAGCAGAAGAAAATGATTTCATGCCAGAAGATGATATAGAGATCGAGGATGAAGCATTACGAGAAACATTGTCAAATGTTTATCTTCTCATTGCTAAGATTGAAGCCTTGAACGATAATTCAAGTTCGCCTCCTATCTCCGTTAAAGATAGTGATTTCTCTCCCGAGCTTGAGACTTTCCGATTTGATGAAGAGATTAGTGGCAATCCCACTATGGCAGATGTTTATCCTCCGATTCTTGAGCGATTCTACTTTGATGTTGATGAGAGCAAGGTTTTGAACGAGATTTCCGATACTCCGACAAATGACCCTATCATTGAGGATGCTATTGATGACCCAATACCACCGGGTATTGAGGATGTTATGAATAACCCCGATGGGGATATGGTTGTTCTTGATGGTTCTCTTGACTCCCCTTCTTTTGATGAGTCCACCATCACTAATCCCGTTGAGCCTTTATGTGAAGACAAAATTTTTAAACCCGGGATATTAGACATAGATGAGCTTTATGCTAAAACCGTTGTTAGAAGAAAGGATCCTCTCTTGGATGCCTTCATTATCAAGCTTTCACCTCCTTACCATGGACTCCCATCTTTCTTGGAGTTTTCTCATTGTGATCCGTCATTCCTTCGTCCACCCGCAAAACCGCCGGATGATGGATCATTCTTTCATGTTATCCCTTATGTGCTGATGCCCGACACTTTCTATTATGGCTTCGGTTTATTATTATTACATATATGGCGCCAAACCCCGAGTCTTGCGGTCTTTCGACAACCGTAACAATAGCAGCTAACTATCCAGAATCAGTAGTTATTTCCCCGCAACACTGGGAGTACCATGATGTGTACCCAACTCTCAAAAGCAAGAATTCTCCAAAAAAGGAGTAAAAACTAATTATCGCCAAAACCGTGCACCTTTAATTATTTTGAATTTTGCGTTTATTTAGCTAATGGGAGCAAAAAGCCACAAATAATCTCTATGAGCTCTTAAGATTTCTAAATAATCCTTGTTTAGCATCTAATTTTTAAATAACTCTATAATTTTTCGTTCTTTGCAAATTTAAAATCTTAAATAATAAGATCCGTGAATGCTTAGTCAAATAATCAAGCTTTGAATATTTAAAGTCAAATATAGAAACTTGCAAATTCTTGGCTTTTTCAAGCTAGAATTCGCATTTAAAGCTTCTTGTATAAAAGACTACCAAAAGTTTCAATTAAAAAGGTTAAGGAGACAAGCTAGAGCTCAACACGCTTGATGTAATACCCCCAAATTTGGTACAGCAGAAGCATTTGGGTCATGGGGTGCTACTCAATTGGTATCACATCACAAAGTATAGAATAATAGGTTTATCATATGAAACTCTAATATCAAAAGTAATATGTTTACATCATTTGAAAATGGTGCGGAAATATAGGCCCATATTAACAAAGCGGTCCCAAAAATGTCAGAGTATCCTACAACCATGCCATGTCATGGCAAAAGCCTCAAAAGTAAGTTGTCACCTTAAACCTAAAAATACATGCTAAAAATGTCAACACAAGGTTGGTGAGTTCATAGGATTGATAGTAAAATAGTTGATCATAAGATTCCAAGTTTTAGGTAAAATGATGGGCTATGTTGGTATACGCTCAGTAAGTAGTTGTTATATCATTAAAAGAATGATTCTGAACATGGGTATCATCATAAAGATGATTTTGAACACAGGTCTCATCATGCAGATGATTTTGAACACGAGTATCATCATAAAGATGTTTTTGAACATGAGTATCATTATCGAAATGATTTTGAACATAAGTATCATCATAAAGATGATTTTGAATGTAGGTATCATCATAAAGATGATTTTGATCGTTAGTATCATCAAACGGATGATTTTGAACATAAGTAATAATAAGAATCAAGTATAGCATAAAGTTTTCAAGCATTGTGATCATAGAAAACAAGTAGTAGCATGTATCTCTTCAAGAAGTTTATAAAAGAGTTAAACGAGTAAAAGTGGGGCTATAAACTTACCTTAGTGTGATAGCCTGAATAGTACGATGTCAAATGATCAAGGTAGGTGGCAGCGACAGGCGTCCTAAATTAGTATCGTAAATCTTAGTTTATGTGTTTGGTTATGAGAAAAAGTGATCAAATGTGTAGAGATGTCCTTATGTGGTTGGGTCTAATATCGCCTGTGTAGTATGGTTTATGTTTAAATCGATTTCAAAATATTTGTAAGTATTGGCTCTTGGAAGTGCGTAAGTATTTAAGTGTATATATATTTATTTGTGGTTTTAGTAAGTTAGTGGATGATAAGTTAGAAAAAGTCCTTTGTTAGGAATTATGAAAGAAGTTATATTGGTTTCCGCTGAAGTTATAATGGTTTCTGCTGAAGTTATGGTTTCTGCTGAAGTTATATCCGCCTCAGCAGATAATTCCACTATATTACTTTATTCAGAATAGTAGGTAAGACATGTATAAGTGCTTAGCAATCTGTAAAGATAATGTATAATCATATCTTCTGAGTGTGTTAGGTATGTGTAATAGTTTATACACATAACTTTAATAGTGCTTAGTAGAAATAATATTTTGAATATTAGAATATGATGTAATGTCGGGTTTCTTGCACTATAAAAGAAACCATCGACTGAGAGTGTAGGCATCCCTTTCACAATATTAATAGTCAATAACATTGATCCATAGAGGATCTGATTATAGTGTTTAATAGTCTTCTTGTGTCTTGTATTTATTCTTTACGTAAATACAATTTCATGCAAAGGTTCTCTTTAGTTGTTTTGTGATTACATAGAACAACTATACTCATTCTAGGCTCGTTAAATCTATCTGGGATTTAGTCTCTACAAATGGTATCAGAGCCTGGTGAGAATCTTTGTACGAAGACACTCTTTTTCTTCTCAAAACCAAAACATGCCATCATCAAAACATTCTGATGCTGAGAGTGATGATCAGCCAGAAGTATCAATCGACCAGTCTAACCAAAATAACACACAGTCTTCAATTCAACAAGTTGTCACCATGTCAAATTCAAGTGCAAAGTTTCCTTACCTTAAAAAGGACGAATATGAGATATGGGCCATGAAAATGGAAAACTACATTTCCAACATGGACCTCAATCTCTGGCAAATTGTTCTGAAAGGAAATAGCAGGAAGGCTACTACAAGAGATGATGCAGGGAATGTCATAATACTTCCACCCTCTACAGCTGCTGAACAAATTCAGGTCCAAAGAGAAATCAAGGCAAGAACTACCTTATTGCAAGCTCTTCCAGATGAGCACACGAGTGATTTTTATCATCTTGATGATGCAAAACTGATTTGGAGAGGAATAAAAGCAAGGTTTGGAGGAAATGATGAGTCCAAGAAAATGAGGAAGTCCATGCTCAAACAAAGCTTTCAAGAGTTTTCTATCTCTGAAGAGGAAGGTATCCATAAAGGATATGATAGGTTTCAGAAGATCCTCAGCCAACTTAATCAGTTGCAATCCAAACCTGATGATGAAGAATGCAATCTCAAGTTTCTTCGAGCCATACCTGCTTCATGGAGTCAAGTGTCTATAACTCTTAAAGCAAAAGGTGGCCTTGAGTACTTAAGCTTTGATGATCTCAACAACAAGCTAAAATCTCTAGAGATTGACATCAAGGGTTATTCTACTTATTCTCCTGTTCCATCACACCCTGCATTTGTTGGTACTACCAGTGGAAACACAGTTGTATCATATAAAGAGAGTCCCAAATCTTCATCAGCAACAACATCTTCTCACAAATCTTCTTCAAGAAGATCAAAGACTAATTCAGTCTTAGAAGATGTGTTCTATTCATTTGTTGCTGAATCTGATGATCAACAACAGTTGACCTATGAAGACTTTGAACAAGTAGATAAATGGGACATGGAGGAAATGGACCTTAAATGGTAGATGGCTATGCTTGCTGTAAAAGTCAAGAGGTATGAAGAAGGTTCTGGAAGAAAGTTTGGTTACAAAGGAAGAGAACCAGCCAGGTTTGACAGGATGAAAGTTAGATGTTTTGAATGCAATCAACTTGGTCACTTTGCTAGAGAATGTCCTAAAAGGAAAGGTGGTGACAGAAGAAAGTACAATGCATACAAACTTAAGGAAGCTGAAGAAGTGAATAGAGCAGCCATGCTGTCTCTAGAGAACAGAGTTGACTGGGATAATCATGTGAATGATGATGAGGATGAAGAACCTCAGGTTGGACTGATTGCTGATTCTGCTGAAGAAGTAGCAATGATGGGCATCAATTCTCAGGTACATAACTGTATTTTTGGTTGTAGTACTCAATATAATAATCTTAAATGTGAGTTTGATGAACTCAATGAAAAATATAAAGAGTACTTTATACAAGCCAAGGCCTATAAGAGAGCAGTTAGAACCTTAGAGAAACAAAAAGTCTGGTATGATCAAAATCAATTGGCTCTTGAGGAGAAAATAAATGTTCTAGAAAGAGATTTAGAAAGCACAACAAATAAGTTAAAATATAAAAGGAAAGAATATGTGAAAGTTGTTGCTGAAAAGGAGAGTCTTAAAACTGACTTAGACTTAGAGGTAAGTAGGCATAAACAATGGCAAGAACAGGCTAAGAATTTGGAAAAATTGTGGAATAGTTCAATGTCTGTTAAAACAAAAATGGGGTTAGGATTTAAAGATTGTATTAATCCAGATGAGATGTATAACCCCAATGAGTACAGTGTTTTTAATCCTGTCACAGATATAGAAGAAGATAAATATAGAAAACCTGTTGAATTCATTAAACAAGGTGAAATGCATAGAGTTCCTTCTTCTATAAATGGTATTGTTAAGCCTCCTAATCCAGACTATGAGTCACTCATGTCCTTTGGTAAGAAGTCCAATGACTTATCAGACACTGGAAGTGAGTCTAACACGTTTACCTCTTGTTCTTCTAGGACTACAGAGACTCAATCTAAAGAAAATGCCAGCTATGATTCAAGTAAAGAGTCTGTAGAGTCAACCTCTCCTAAGTCTTTTCAAGTTCCTCAAACCCAAAGTGTTACTATTAAAGAACCTTCCTCAGAGAAAGTTTTTTCTAGAAACACTTCTTGTTCTGTTGATTTTGTTGAAAACAATTCTGTGTTTGGTTGTGTTACAAATAAATCTGTGTGTAATGAAACTGTTCCTATTTTGAATAAGAAAGTTAAGAAGAAAACATGTTTTGTTTGTGGTAGTGCCTTTCATCTAATAAAAGATTGTGATTATCATGAGAAAAAGATGAATGTATGTACTAATCAACAGAGGAATAACAATGTTTGGAATAATGTGGCTAACATACCTCCATATATTCCCATCGGAACATATGTGAGAACCAACAGAAACAATTCTGCTGAAAGACCAAATTCTGTTGGTAAAGCAGTTGGAAATCATAGGCCATATTCCTTACAATGGAAACGAAAAGGAAATAGATCAATTAACAGACCTACTAGCTCTTATTTTCAAAATGATTATAGGATTGTTAACCCTGTCTATTACCAACAAAGGGGGACTTGGTGGGACACTGCTGTTAAGCCCTCAGCAGGTTGTTCTTGGAGACCAACTAAATCAAGTTCTATGCAAAGATCCAAGAAAAATGGTGGATCTCATCATACTGCCAGCTTTACTAATGTGATCCACAAGGCAGGCCCAAGTCAGTGATGACTTGGGTCACCATGTAGTCTAATGTTTGTATATATATTTCCTTTTTGTAGGATCATCCTCTTGTCAATAAAGATATAGGTATTGTAGATAGTGGTTGTTCTAGAAGCATGACTGGGAACAAAGACAGACTTCATGATTTCATGAAGATTCAAGGTGGGACAGTTACCTTTGGAGGAGGAGATGGCAAAATCACAGGGAAGGGAACTATAAGAACTGCTCAACTAGACTTTGAGAATGTGTATTATGTGGAGGCATTGAGAAATTTCAATCTGTTTTCTGTGTCACAAATTTGTGACAAGAAAAACTTTGTGCTCTTCACTGATACTGAATGTCTTGTTCTTACAAAAGACTTCCAACTACCTGATGACAGTCAAGTGGTTCTGAAGGTACCAAGGAAACACAATCTTTACACATTCAATCTCAATGAAGTCCAGCCAGCTGGTGATTTGGCTTGTTTGGTGGCCAAAGCATCCATAGATGAATCTCTTAAATGGCATAGAAGGATGGCTCATGTGAATTTCAAAACCATCAACAAGTTAGCTAAACTTCATTTAGTTAATGGGCTACCTTCCAAGATGTTTACCAATGAGCATAATTGTGTGGCTTGCAACAAAGGAAAGCAACACAAAGCTTCCTATAAACCCATTACAGCAGTCAGCACAATCTCTGAGCCGTTGCAGCTTCTTCACATGGATCTTTTTGGTCCTACATCTATCAGAAGTATTGATCACAAATACTACTGTTTGGTGGTGACTGATGATTATAGTCGCTATAGCTGGGCATTCTTCTTGAGGACTAAAGATGAAACATTTCAGCTTCTTCAAGGCTTCATTGCCCTGGTAGAAAATCAGTTAAACAAGAAGGTCAAAGCTATCAGGTCTGATAATGGGACAGAGTTCAAAAATTCAAAATTAATAGAACTCTGTGCTAAAAAAGGGATTAAAAGGGTCTACAGCAATGCCAGGACTCCACAACAAAATGGAGTTGCTGAAAGGAAAAAGAGAACCCTGATTGAAGCAGCAAGATCTATGCTTGCTGATTCAAAGTTACCTACCATGTTTTGGACTGAAGCAGTTAGCACTGCTTGCTATGTCTTAAACAGGGTATCTATAACTAATCCACACACAAAAACACCTTATGAACTTCTGTCTGGCAAAATTCCTATCATCAGTCATCTTAAGCCTTTTGGCTGTCATGTCACCATCCTGAATACAAGTGATCAATTGGGCAAGTTTGATGGAAAAGCTGATGAAGGATATGTTGTAGGCTATTCAGCTCAGAGTAAAGCATACAGAGTGTATAACCTCTCCACAAAGAGGGTTGAAGAAACTCTGAATCTCAGATTTATGGAGGACAAACCAAATGTTCAAGGTGCAGGTCAAGAATGGTACTTTGATTTAGATTATCTAACTGATCATTTGGGGTATACTCGTTTTAAATCTAACATTTCTGCAGAACCAAAAGAAACTTTCACTAACGATGCAGGTTCTTCAGATATTGAATCAGATTCAGAATGTGATGAACAAGTGATACTTGTTCCTTCTTTTCCCTCTGACCATATTTCAGGTACCAAGAACTCAGCTGCACTTGATGAGGCTTTCAATAATGTGGGATATGCAGAAGAACTTGTGAAGCTTCAAGGTCAAGAGTATGTAGCTAAAGAAGATGCTGAATTGTTTGGTTATGAATTCTCTAAAGAAACACAAGATGTCTTGAGGCAGGCTGCAGCTAAAGCACGCAGAAAATTTGATGCCGCTAGAAGTTCATCTTTCTCTGCTGACAATGTTGCTGTTTCCACCAATAAAACTTCAATTCCCACTGATGATGGTGCCGCTGATAATGTACCAGTTCTCGCTGATAACGTTACTCCTACCAGATTTCCAAGTCCTTCTGACTTAGCAAATTCACAACATTCAACATCTCCAATGGACCGCATTCATCATCAATCAAGAACAGGCATTTTTGATTCTTCATCTTATGATGATGACTATGGAGAAACTCTTACTAATCTAGCAACATCTGTGGATGTTAGTCCTCACATTACAAAAAGGATTAACACGGTGCATCCAAAATCTCTTATTATTGGTGATCCTACTTCCCCTGTTCAAACAAGAACCAAGCTCAAGAAGACAACATTTGGTGAATCTGCTTTTCTCAGCTACATAAGGGTTCAACATAGGAACAATCATATAGACTATCAACATTATCTATTTGCTTGTTTCTTATCTCAAGTTGAACCTACAACTATCTCACAAGCTCTTGGTGATGAAGACTAGGTAGCTGCTATGCAAGAAGAGATGCAACAGTTCTTGAATCAAAATGTATGGGAGCTTGTTGATTTACCTCCTGGTAAATATGCTATTGGAACAAAATGGATACTGAAGTGTAAGAGAGATGCAAGAGGCATTGTGGTACGAAACAAAGCTCGATTAGTGGCTCAAGGTCATAGACAAGAAGAAGGAATTGATTATGATGAAGTCTTTGCTCCTGTTGCAAGAGTTGAAGCAATCAGGCTATTCTTAGCCTTTGCCTCATACAAAGGTTTCATGGTTTATCAGATGGATGAGAAAAGTGCATTCTTGTATGGTGAAATTGAAGAAGAAGTGTATGTCACTCAGCCCAAGGGTTTTGTTGATCCACAACACCCTGACAAAGTCTACAAGGTGGTTAAGGCATTATATGGTCTTCATCAAGCACCTAGAGCATGGTATGCTAGGCTTTCTTCATTTCTTCTGAAGCATGGTTATAGAAGAGGTGCTATTGATAAAACTCTCTTTATCAAGAAATCCACCAGAGATATTATCCTTGTACAAGTGTATGTGGATGATATTATCTTTGGATCCACCAAAGAAGCATGGTGCAGAGAGTTTGAAACATTGATGAAAAGTGAATTTGAAATGAGTGCCATGGGTGAACTTACTTTCTTCTTGGGTCTTCAAGTGAAGCAGCAATCAGATGGTATTTTCATTCATCAAGAGAAGTATGTGCAAGATATCCTCAAGAAATTTGATATGGAACTAGTCAGAACTGCAACTACACCATTTGAAGCTCCTAAGGCTAAATCAAATAATGATCCAGATCCAGCTGTTAATGTTCATCTCTACAGGTCCATGATTGGGTCTCTCATGTATTTGACTGCCTCTAGGCCTGACATCATGTTTGCAGTCAGTGCTTGTTCTAGGCATCAAGTTAATCCACTAACTTCCAATTTGACTGCTGTCAAAAAGATTTTCAAGTATCTCAAAGGCCAACCAAAATTGGGTCTTTGGTATCCTATAGAATCTCCATTTAACCTGGAAGCATATAGTGACAGTGATTATGCGGGTGCAAATTTTGATCGAAAATCTACAACTGGGGGTTGTCAGTTCATGGGAAAAAGATTGATATCTTGGCAATGCAAGAAGCAGACAATTGTGGCTACATCCACTACTGAAGCTGAATATGTTGCTGCTGCAAGTTGTTGTGGTCAGGTACTTTGGATTCAAAATCAATTATTGGATTATGGGTTCAATTTTATGAATACTAAAATTTTCATAGATAATCAAAGCACAATTTGCATTGTTAAAAATCCTGTTTTTCATCAAAGAACTAAGCATATAGAAATTAGACATCATTTTATCAGAGATGCTAATGAAAAACATCTTATTCAAGTGGTTAAAGTTCATTCTGATGAAAATGTTGCTAAGGGGAGGATTCTGGCCTAAGGGGAGGACTTTTTAATGTACATATCTAGCATGTGTGGTTTGATTTTATTAGTTTAGATATAGATTTTTGTGTGTGCTTTTGTGTTCCACTAATCATCTTGCAGATCTGGATTCAAACACATAATCATGGGAATCAATGTACAAATCAGAGGAAACAGATTTTTATTCCAAGAAAACAACCATTACAACCATTGAAAACATCATAAATGACCTACACAAAACATCCCTTCTTCCTCTGACCACCTACTCAATCCAAAGCTAAACTCATCAAGGCCTTCTCTCTGGCCTTATGTTACCCCACTGAGGCATCCTGTGATGCTCTCTTCCTCTTCTATTCATCCATTCCCACACTGTACGTGCAGGAAGACCCATTACTGTGGATCTTCTGTTGGGATTGGAGGTGGAAGGTTGAGGGTCTGGAATAGGAGCACTTGGTGGCAGCACAGAAAGAGGAGCAACAGTCATAGACCTAGTGTTTCGAGGCCTATAGGTTGGATCATTCACTTCATCATCAGAGTCTTCATGCAAACCCCTGACCTCACCACTTGACACCTCCACCACATTTTGAGGAGGATGTTCAACTTCTTCATCTGAAGAAGTATGATAGAAAGGGGATTGATATTGTGATAGGCTTGATATGTAAGTGATTCTGTTAAGATAACCAGGTGGAAAATAGTTAACCAACTTATTCCACTTTCAGAAGAAGTAGTGTCGTTGGAATGATTAGGAGAATTGCTCATTGTCAAATGGTTTATGTTTTTGAGTAAAGGGTTAATAAGTTTGAGTGTGTGTTTTTGCTTTAGTATTTAGGGTTGGTTTTATAGGCTTTTTGGAATCTTTAAGTCAGTAAAAGTTGTGGTAAATATTAATGGTTGGAATTTGGATCGTTAAAAGTTCTGGATGTAGACAGTTTAGGCACTATTATGGGTCAAAGATTCGAATTGATTCTTTCCACTGATAGTGTACTGGTTTCCACTGATGGTCTGTTGTTTCCACTGATTGTGTTGGGAAGTTACTACAGACAAAATATAAGCGGTTTCCTCCGATTGACTAACTGGTTTCCTATGATTGACTTTTCATTACCTCTGATAAGGTGGTAAATTTGGGGTTTTTACTTTCGGGTTTAATTGAGTCAAAATTGG
Organism: Chrysanthemum makinoi; assembly: GCA_910596185.1. Classification (NCBI taxonomy): domain Eukaryota; kingdom Viridiplantae; phylum Streptophyta; class Magnoliopsida; order Asterales; family Asteraceae; genus Chrysanthemum; species Chrysanthemum makinoi. Next base: position 19,033,492 of record OU343218.1, read on the forward strand.
TCAACGATTGTTTGTCATTTCAAACAACTGTTTTAGGAAACCTATTTAAAATCACTAATCAGAAGAAACCCACACCAAAATTTCCCACCTCTTTTGAATCCTGCTTATTCTCAATCATCAATGGCATCACTCCAATACAAAGTGGATCACAACAAGACAGCATTTCTGGAACATACCAAAGCAAGCACTCTTTATGATGAAATGATCAATTTTCTCTTAAGGTCCAAAATCAGGTATGCTCTTTCACACTCTCCATCTATTGTTTATGACTCCCTTGTCAGACAATTTTGGGCCACTGCTCATGAGCGGTCTCTTCCTGGTTCTACCAAAGAGATAGTGGCTACTATTGATGGTAGAGAACATGTGATAACAGAGTCCCTCATTAGGACTCAGTTATAATTGGATGATGTAGATGGTGTTTTTGATAATGATAAAAAGGAAATCTCTGGACTAACAAACTTGGGGTATCGCTTTGATGGGAAAATAGTTTGGTTTAAAAACAAGTTTTGCCCTAAGTGGAGATTTTTAATTCACACCCTGCTTCAATGCCTAAGTCCTAAGTCTGGGGGTTGGGATCAGTTCTCCAGTTCCATTGCAAATGCTTTAATATGTTTAGCTCAAGGGAGACAATATAACTTTTCAAAATATATCTTTGAGGAAATGCTTAAAAATGTGAAGGATACCAAACATAAATTTCTCATGTATCCTAGATTCTTACAAATGATTCTAAGCATTGAAACCTCGGACAAAACTCCTAGAGCTATTACTAAATTAACTGCTAAGTTATTTGCTTCTATGCAAACTGGTTATACTGGAGAACATAGGCCATTACTTCCAACTATGTTGCCTGGTGTTCACATTGCTCCTGGTGCATCTGCATCAGTTGCCCCTGATGACCCACAACATCCACAATCACCTCATTTTAATACCCCACCTTCACCAAGACCTGTTGCTCCAGAAGAGCCAGTGGATGCTTCTACTTCACAGGATCAAACTCCTGTTGAAAATGAGGTTAACCCTATCCCTTCTAGTGGTCAACCAGATAGTACAACTAGACAACATCTTGAAGATGAGACTACCTTTGATGATTTTATTGTGTCTCCTCTAAGGTCCAATGAAGCTCATACCACCACAGGTATTCCTGCTAGTGGAGCTGAGGACTCTACTATGCTAATGAAAATGTCTAGTATGCTTAACAGGTTGGAGGAAAAGGTTGATGACTTGGAGATGCAGCTCAAAGAAACAAGAAATGAGCTGAAGGAAACTAAGTTAAATATGGGTGGTGAAATGGTGAAGTTGTTAAAAAGAGTGAAAGATTTGGAAGTAAGATTGGGAAGAAGGAAGACAAGATTAGTTGTATTTGATGGGGAGGAGGAACATGATCAAGAAGGAGTTCATATCAATCTTGAAGCTCTTCATGTACTAGCTTCACTTTCCTTACAAGAAACTCAGTCTTCAACAGATAAGCCAGTCAAAGTGTTTCAGAGAAGAACAAAGAGAAAGAGAAGTTATTTGAGTTCAATGACTCTAAAATCTGAGAAAGTGGACGCTGGTGTTCCCTCTGTTTTAGTTCCCTCTAAAAGAGCATTCACTGAGAAGTCTATTCCTTCAAATACAGTTACCTCTGATGGTTCTCAGTCTGTTCCTTTGGCTCAACATGATCATGGTGTTACAGAAACTGTTGAACCTACTTCTTCTAAGGATAAAGAAAAAGGGAAAATGGTTGCAGAAGAAGAAGATGTTTTGGAAGTTGATAAGGAAGAACAGGAAAGATTGTTTGAGCTACTTGAGATTTCTAAACAAGATGAAGTTGTTGCTAAACAAACTCAAGCAATTTTCAATGCTGAGTTCCTTGCAGAATCAGGTACTAAAGTGACACCTGAAAGAATGAAGGAGCTAAATGAACTGGCTATGGGACTATCAGAAGAAGGATGGACAAAGCTTGGTAATGATGTTGCTAAGAGTCCCACTCTTGCTCAAAGGGTTTTGGGAGGAGCATTTACCTCTGAAAACTATGTCCATGATATAAGGACATTAGTTTATCAACGAAAGAAGGATGCAGCAAAAATGAAAGCCAAAGATAGAAGAGAAAAACCTCCTTCTATGGCCCAACAAAGAGTGCATATGCAGACAATGGTGAAAAACATGAGCTCCATTCTGTATAACACAGGATGGACCATGTCTTATGTAAAGTCTTTCTCTGATGAAGTATTGGTGCAAGAATACAACAAAATCATGGACAGATCTCTTAAAGATGGTTTAAATCCTTAATAGAGAATGAAGAGATACTCACCCACTTTGGAAGGGTCTGAGATAAAGAAATTAAAAATCTCTGATGCTTCTGAGAGTGTTGAAAATCCTTCTGATGCACATTTGGCTGAGAAAGAAAAGGTTTTAGCAAGTGCGACAACAGACTTTCAGCTTGCTGATTTTGAATTGCATTCTTCCAAGACTCCTTCTGATAGTGAGAAACCTTCTACACCTTCATCTTTACCTGGCTCCAGTGCTCATGAAAATACTATACCTTCTCCTACTTCCACACATGGGGGTAGAAAGAAGTCTCTGGCCAAAAAGAGGAAGGCTATACCTCTTGATCTTCAAGCTCCAGAAAGTGCGTTCATCAAAGATTTCAAAGAAGAAGATCAAGATGAAGAATGGGTTTTTTGGTTCAAATTGGTTAAATGGGAGTTAGTTCCAACAGGAATTGGAGGTTTGGGGCATTTCAATTCTGTTCATAGGGAAGATGGTTCAGTTAAATTATTCACATTTTTAATTGAGATTCTAAACTTTTTGGATAGAAATGATCTTCTAAGGCTGTATGATATGATTTCTTCATACTCTGTGTCACATGATATTTCTGAAGCTGGGAAGTTCTTACTTGGGGATTTACAAGTCTTGTTTGATTCAGCCTCTGAAAATGGGAAAGGTTACAACATATGGAAGGAGCAGGATAACTGGGAAGTTTGTCAATGGACATTTTACCCTTTGACTAATGTACATGTGGTGCAGACCTGGGAAGGAGTATATGCTTATATGTTAACTGATTTGGATTATCCACTTTCTGAAAGGTTAATAACTCAAATGTTATCCAATCAGTTAGTCTTTTCTACAGCTCCAGTTGGAAATGATCTGACTCATGCAGAGCAACTTGTCAAGAGGCTAAAGGATAAATTACTTGCTGCTTCTGCTGATTCTTCCAAGTAATGGGTATGATGTTTATATATCATTTCTTATGTTTGTATTTGTTTAATTATATATTGTGTAGTGTTAAAAAAAAAAAAAAAAAAAAAACTCAGAGGGTTATCAATGTACCCTGGTCTCATACACTAAACATTGACTACTCCATGAGCAAACGGCTCTGGTAAAGAGATATCAAATCCGTTTAATGGTTGACAACTTGCCCATAAGTTGTATGGTATTTAACTCACCATGTCCTCATAGATGAAGAGTTGACTAGCCCACAAGTTCATGGATTGTGGTAAAGGCAGTGGAATACCATGACTAGTCCTGAGTTATACGGCTACAGGTAAAGACAAGTCAAATCCGTTGATGGCTGTGATGATTTGCCAAAAATCATTAGGGTATCCAATACACCAATGATTCATGTTCTAAGTATTGGATTGGTCACTAGTTCACCAGGGTGATGTCATTATTCCACCAAAGGACTAGCTAGCCCAAGAGTGAGTAGCTACTTAGTAAAGGCTTATCAAATCTACTCTAGTTCCTACTATTGCTGATTTATGCATAAGCTTTTGGAATTCATTGCTTATCAGGAGACCCTCTGTAACACCCCCAAAAATGGTTTGCAACGGAAGTAAATGTTATTGGGGTGTCACTCGATTGATATCACAACACAAAGTATAGAACAACATATTTCCTTAAAAGATTTTATTTATTGACATAAAACAGAGTTTACAACATTGTTTTTGTGCGGGAATATAAGCCCATAAAGAAATTTAAGTGGTCCAATATGTAAATCAGAGTCATCTATGACCATGCCATGCCAAAGCCCAAGCGCCTCCAGAGTTAGCTATCGCCTTTTCATCCTGAAAATACATGCAAAAAAGTCAACACAATGGTTGAGTGAATTCATGGGTTTAGTAAATAAGCAGTTGATCACAATATTTTCAAGTTTAAAAGAAGCCATGGGCTACGTTGTTATACGCCCATAAAGATAATTGATATTATTGCACTAAGCTCATGACACCAAACTAACTGCATACACCTTAATTACTGGTGTACGTAATATTGCCCTCAGATGGAGTTGCCAATTCCATAGTTACCAAATATAGTGCGCCCCAGTTATTTCCGATAACCGAGACGGGGTCGTCAATTCTCATAGTACTATCCACGATATTTGCGTTCACTCGCAAGTGATTAATGGTTCATGATGTAAGGGACTTTTGGCAAGCAACTTAGGCAGAGTCATAATATCAATAGAACAAAGAAAATAGTTTTCAAGCAATTGTGATCATAAAAGCAGTAGTAGCATGTATTCTCCCCCAAAGAGTTTATAAAACAGTTTAAAAGATTAAAAGTGGGGCTATGAACTCACCTTAGTGATACAGTAGGAAATGCACAACAATAGCAAGTACGATATGACAACGTCTTCAACCCGAAACCTAGATATAATATGGCAAGTCTTAAATAATTTATTTCGTTTACGACCCTAAATGGTAATGTTTGAATAATGATTTGCTATGAGACACTTGTATCATTTTAACTTGTGTGATAATGCTTAAAGTTCAAAAATAAATGTTTTCAAATACTTTTTCATGTGGTTGTGTTAAGTAACTTATGTGGATGTTTCAGAAGTTTAGTTGATTATCGATGTGCATAAAATGTAGTTGTGAAAATATTTCTTAAGTATTGGCTCTTGGAATAAATGAAAGAATGATATATACGAACTTTCATATAAGAGTCGGCTCAAATATTTGCTCCAGTACAACTGAAATGGGAATAATTACAAGTCGTATTTTATTTATTGGATTTATTAGTCTTCGAGGTGTGAAAATTATATATATAATATATATTCATCATAGTTGTGGAAAGATAATATATTTGGAAAGTATAACATTTATAGTTTACACGGATGTGATCGTCAAATAAAAATATGTATTAAACATATTTATTTAATAAGAAGTGATAATAATGTATAAGTTTATTAAGCTTATAAAAGTTTTGGGTGAAAAGTGTCAAAGTAATCCCAGTTAAGGGACTGAAATTATCAAAAATTATATAAGTTTCAAATTTAATACAAGTTTTAGAAATTTTGAGTCAAGTAATTCGAAGTTGAGGGGCTGGAATTGTAAAATATCTTGTAATTTTTAAAGTTATAAGGATTCTAAGAAAAATGATAGGTTCTTCAGAGTTGAGGGACCAAAGCTACCAAGATGTGGAAGTTGCAAAAACAGCCAACCAAAAATAAAATGAAAGTGCCAAGAGGAGGTTTAGAACTCATGACCTCTCGCTCACAACCAAGACGACCCAACCATATGAGCCAAGGGGTGTTTCGTGATATGTATTAGGTTTTATTTATACTTAAGGTTAGTTGTTGCGTCCTAGTTTTGAAAATAACTCTACTCAGTTATACGCTGAGCTTGTTTTATTTTATTTTTTTATATGTAAAAGTCTTAGGTTGTTTTTGGTTTGTATTTTACTTTTACCATATTGTCACATAAGGTACAAACAACATCAAAAGTGAATGTATGAATGGTGTCGTCAGGTAGCTTATTACCAACAAGCATTTGGGTGAGTCTAGTGTTTCGTGGGTTGGCTTCCAAGCCCAAGTGTGTTCTAAAGTGAGCCAAAATACGGGGTGTTAATAAAACCGAATAAACACGAGATAAGCCGAGATAAGGAGTATTTCCAAAGTGAGCCAAACTTTTAAATGATACTTATAATCATTTCTTACTAGTAAATCATGTTCAAAATTATTTAAAGTTTCATGTTTTCCTTTTTAAAACCCGTTATAAGTACAAAGTGTTTAATAGCTCGTTTCATTTTAAAAACTTCATCTTTTACGTTCAAAACTCCCACATAAGTTTAAATAACACAAGGTTAAACATCTTAGTTTGTAATAGTTAAGTAAAAGTAAAGTTTTGTTATGTTTTCCATGTTAACAAAGCAAGTATATTTTCAGGATTATAAGTTTTTGGCAAGCATACACTTGTAATATTATGAAATTGGTATTAAAGAGGGTTTTCGAGTTTGCTTACGAGTATAAGAGTGTACGAGTGAATGAACGAGGACTAAAGGACCAAAGATCGATCTAGCTTTTCCAAACTAGGACCCGATAACCTCCAAAGTGAATACCCAATAGCTTTCTTACTTCCAAATCCTTTCCAAGAGTTCGAGTGTATGTGTGTTAGCTCCCATGAGACTCGGTTTTAAGAAGAGAAGAAGCAAGAGGGGTTGCTTGTTAGGTTTGAACATTAAATGAACTTGTACATTGTTTAATTAACAAAGAATGGTGTGGGCGTTTGATGACTGTTTCGAACAGCAGAAAGGGATAAAAGAGTGAGATTGCATGGAAGTTGAAATGAGATGTGAGTGTCAGTGTTGTGAGTTTTTTATTTGTAAGTGAGTAGAGAATGGGGCTACTAATCTCATTTTATAGACAAGCACATGAATCCTTGATATATTAAAATAGCTAGCTAGTGTATGAAAGTTTGGCAAAGGTATTGGTGCTTTTGTTGCTTGTTCCACAGAAAGAAGAAAATGGAGAATTCATCATACCTTTTCTAATATAAAACTCACTTATGGTTTAGGTAAGGGTCCTCCTATGCAGGCACCCCATGGTAGGTAACGTATGGTTTAGGTAAGGGTCCTCCTATGGTTTAGGTAACGTAAAATAAATACCACATAAAAACACTACATAATTAAATACACTATATTTAAAAAAAACACTACACAAATTAAATACACTATATACACTATACACTACACTAATTTAATACACTAAAAACCACTTCACACAATTATTAAAAAAAAAAAAAAAAAAAAAGTCAAATCAGCCGACAAGGGGGGTCCACACTAGTGAGGTGCCTGCCAAGGATTTCATGGGGTGCCCACGTAGGCTTGCCCTTTCATGGGGTGCCCACGTAGGCTTGCCCTTAGGTAAAAGAAGAAAGCAATGAGTGGATTGTTTGTTGAAAGAAGAAAGTAGGAGATGTGTTGGATTTGTTCGGCTGCAAACAAAAGAAAGGGAACAAAAGTCACAACTTGTTCATTTATTTATTTATTTATTTATTTATGAGAGTACATTGTTGGTTACTTTTATAATTCATCTAGACATGGTTTTAATTATTTTTAAAATGCTTAGGTACTAGTTAGTGGACAATAAACTGGTTGACACAGCCGAAAAAGAAAAAATAAATAAATATGGGAAGCCTTGTTTACTTATTCTATGTAGGCATGGTGTTAATGTTAGTTAGCTTGAAACCGAGTTTTATTATGGTGCGTTTGTTATTTCATGCCACAACGGGGGTGTTTATTCTTTATTTTATCAAGCCATTTAACAATAGTTTGGTTTGGGACTAACGAGCAAAAATGTATATAACACATTTTTGTGGACGCTTTTATATAAGCAAATTATTTTATGAATTAGATTTTGTTGTTAAATGAATTATTGTCATAACTAATTGAGTGTCAGTACGCGTTTGGGTTCGTTTTCAGTGAAAATGAGATAACTTCTCATTTTTAAATTTTTTATTCACTAGTCCTAGTCAGAAAATATAAATGCGCATTTTCTGATATTCATAATTATTTTAAATTGTTTCAGTGTGCGGGATAACTTCGCATAATTATAATCAAATGAGTTAATGCTTGCTCAAAAAAAATGTTCAGGTAATAATAAATAAAAATTTTATTATTAGCATGTAATATTCGGAAAATTACCAATTGTCACAGTCTCCCAACCTTATTTGAATGTCGTCCCGACATTCAATTCATGTTAGTCGATGAAGAAGATGAAGATATTTGGCCTTGAATTCATCTTCACCAAAACCCGAGGGACCTAAATAGTAGTCCAACGGCTATGAATAGTAGTCTAACGGCTACTTCTTGCTTCGTAAATTCAAATTTTTAACTTATATTTCCTTACAAAATTTTCACCTACATTCCTCTCAAGATGCCGCATGTTATTATCATTATTGCGATCGTTTATTTTGTAGTAGCATCTATCTACTATGTTAACCTTTCGGAAGAAGAAAACAATCCGTTTTTGCTCATGATTTTGGCGATTATTGCTCCACTCGTGAGTTTTGCAATATGCGTAGATAAGTGTTGGGGTAATAGTTAGTTTTGTGAAAGAATTGTAATAAAACTTTGTTTGACTACTTTCTTTGTGTAATTTTTATCTAATTCCTACAGTAGTAAAAGAATATGTAAGAATAATTCTATTTATCCTTAATTTGTGACTTGTTTGGTTTACTAGATATGTTTAACTTATTTGAAAAGGAAATAAGCTTATGAAAACTAGTTGTTGACACTCGGATTTATGTTAAGATGTGACAAAGTGGTTACGTTTAGGTATGGTCTCGCTAAATGGCTTTGTGTCGTTTTATTTTGATTATGAGCCAACGCCTGTTATGTATAGGGTGCGTTTGGGTTAAAATGTGGTTCGAAGCCCACAATTAAAATAAGGTGTGGTGGTAGATGAAATTGAATATGCGCAGTAAAGATGTGGTTTTGTATTGAAGCAACAATTAGGTAAGGTGTTTTTTTTTTTAACAGTTCATAAAGTAATAGAAACGGTTTATCAATGGTAGTGAAATATTTTGGTAAGACATAATTCAGTTTATAAAATAACTCGTGTAATAATTTGTAAAATAGTTTATAAGAAAGTACTATATTGTTTGTCAAATAGTATAAAATTTCGTAGTTCCATTAATATCAAGATGGTTTATAGGGTGGTAATAAAATAGTCAGTAAAGTAAGGAGAAATAGTTTGTGAGGTAAAAGTACCAAGTTTTATTATTATTTTTTTTAATCAGACAGTAGCTAATGCAGCTCACCAAAAAAAAGGGTAAAACAGTTCGTAAGGTTGTAATAAAACTTGTAGAAAATTTGTAACATAGTTTACATATTGCTAATGAAATTGTTTGTTATTTTATAAAACAGTAGTAAGGTAATGAATCGGTTTATCACATTATAAAAAAAATAGTTTTCAAAATATTAGTAAGGTCATTGTTTATGTATTCGTAAATTTTTGGTTTAATGGCACAGTAGTAAGACTTTTTGTAAAATGACCATGAAATAGTCGGTAGAATAGTTGAAAGCAGTTTGCGTTAGACAACGACAATGTTTATTATTTCATAAGAGGGAAGGTAGGAGAAACACTTGGTATTGCAGTAACTCAAAACTATAATCTAAACCTAGAGTAATGTCGTGCGGTAATTTAGATTTTTTATTAGTCGTTCATAATCTACCAAGAAAATCTAAATAATGAATATAATCATTAACTCGTATCATGCAACTTTTCACTGGTTATGTATTATCTGCTAAGCAAATTTTATACAATACGTAGTCACGGAAGGCGCGAAGTGGTAGTGTGCATCATCTGCCATGCAAATCTCCATGCACGTTGCTAGTAAGATGTAGATGAGGAGGCATAGGGTAGTAGTGTAAAATGGTCAGTTTAGAGAGTGTAGTAATGAAAAAAAAATATTCCACTTAGGAGAAAAGTATCGTAGTGAGGAAATATTGTGACGTAAGTGTGTGATGTGTAGTAGTAAACCTTTATAACTCTTATGATGAAAATTTTACTCTTTTTAGAAGTCCATTAGGAGGTCGACTAGACATACCACTATTATAACTACTTTCAGTATTGCAACATTCACCTCTGAGTCAGACATAGGTGATCAGGCTATGTCTCACTGTCCCTGGCTGAATATAGGTGATCAGGCTATATTCACCCGAGGTTCAATGAATCTTGCAATGCTTAGCTTAGTTATACTAGTAACATGTCCTAATGCTTTTGAAGTTTATTATGAAAGGTTGAACAATTATTTAATTTATGTGGGGGAGAAGGCGTAGCGCAGTATTATATAATCATACATATAAGTAAGGCAATCATAGCTAATAGTGAGACTAACTTGTCAGTAATAAAACATATATCTTATCAAAGATGACTTCAACGAGTCATAAGTGAGGCAATCAGCTTGGCAGGCAGGCATGTGTTCGTCATAGGGTTAAGTTTTTGAAAAAGTGGTTATAGTCTAGGTTAGAAAATTTACCAAGTTCTCTATAACCAAGGCTCTGATACCAATCTGTAACACCCCCAAAAATGGTTTGCAACGGAAGTAAATGTTATTGGGGTGTCACTCGATTGATATCACAACACAAAGTATAGAACAACATATTTCCTTAAAAGATTTTATTTATTGACATAAAACAAAGTTTACAACATTGTTTTTGTGCGGGAATATAAGCCCATAAAGAAATTTAAGTGGTCCAATATGTAAATCAGAGTCATCTATGACCATGCCATGCCAAAGCCCAAGCGCCTCCAGAGTTAGCTATCGCCTTTTCATCCTGAAAATACATGCAAAAAAGTCAACACAATGGTTGAGTGAATTCATGGGTTTAGTAAATAAGATTGATCACAAGATTTTCAAGTTTAAAGAAGCCATGGGCTACGTTGTTATACGCCCATAAAAGATAGTTGATATTATTGCACTAAGCTCATGACACCAAACTAACTGCATACACCTTAATTACTGGTGTACGTAATATTGCCCTCAGATGGAGTTGCCAATTCCATAGTTACCAAATATAGTGCGCCCCAGTTATTTCCGATAACCGAGACGGGGTCGTCAATTCCCATAGTACTATCCACGATATTTGCGTTCACTCGCAAGTGATTAATGGTTCGTGATGTAAGGGACTTTTGGCAAGCAACTTAGGCAGAGTCATAATATCAATAGAACAGCAAAACAATTTTCAAGCAATTGTGATCATAAAAGCAGTAGTAGCATGTATTCTCCCCCAAGGAGTTTATAAAACAGTTTAAAAGATTAAAAGTGGGGCTATGAACTCACCTTAGTGATACAGTAGGAAATGCACAACAATAGCAAGTACGATATGACAACGTCTTCAACCCGAAACCTAGATATAATATGGCAAGTTTTAAATAATTTATTTCGTTTACGACCCTAAATGGTAATGTTTGAAAAATGATTTGCTATGAGACACTTGTATCATTTTAACTTGTGTGATAATGCTTAAAGTTCAAAAATAAATGTTTTCAAATACTTTTTCATGTGGTTGTGTTAAGTAACTTATGTGGATGTTTCAGAAGTTTAGTTGATTATCGATGTACATAAAATGTAGTTGTGAAAATATTTCTTAAGTATTGGCTCTTGGAATAAATGAAAGAATGATATATACGAACTTTCGTATAAGTGTCGGCTCAAATATTTGCTCCAGTACAACTGAAATGGGAATAATTACAAGTCGTATTTTATTTATTGGATATATTAGTCTTCGAGGTGTGAAAATTATATATACAATATATATTCATCGTAGTTGTGGAAAGATAATATATTTGGAAAGTATAACATTTATAGTTTACACGGATGTGATCGTCAAATAAAAATATGTATTAAACATATTTATTTAATAAGAAGTGATAATAATGTATAAGTTTATTAAGCTTATAAAAGTTTTGGGTGAAAAGTGTCAAAGTAATCCCAGTTAAGGGACTGAAATTATCAAAAATTATATAAGTTTCAAATTTAAAACAAGTTTTAGAAATTTTGAGTCAAGTAATTCGAAGTTGAGGGGCTGGAATTGTAAAATATCTTGTAATTTTTAAAGTTATGAGGATTCTAAGAAAAATGATAGGTTCTTCGGAGTTGAGGGACCAAAGCTACCAAGATGTGGAAGTTGCAAAACAGCCAACCAAAAATAAAATGAAAGTGCCAAGAGGAGGTTTCGAACTCATGACCTCTCGTTCACAACCAAGACGACCCAACCATATGAGCCAAGGGGTGTTTCGTGATATGTATTAGGTTTTATTTATACTTAAAGTTAGTTGTTGCGTCCTAGTTTTGAAAATAACTCTACTCAGTTATACGCTGAGCTTGTTTTATTTTATTTTTTTATATGTAAAAGTCTTAGGTTGTTTTTGGTTTGTATTTTACTTTTACCATATTGTCACATAAGGTACAAACAACATCAAAAGTGAATGTATGAATGGTGTCGTCAGGTAGCTTATTACCAACAAGCATTTGGGTGAGTCTAGTGTTTCGTGGGTTGGCTTCCAAGCCCAAGTGTGTTCTAAAGTGAGCCAAAATACGGGGTGTTAATAAAACCGAATAAACACGAGATAAGCCGAGATAAGGAGTATTTCCAAAGTGAGCCAAACTTTTAAATGATACTTATAATCATTTCTTACTAGTAAATCATGTTCAAAATTATTTAAAGTTTCATGTTTTCCTTTTTAAAACCCGTTATAAGTACAAAGTGTTTAATAGCTCGTTTCATTTTAAAACTTCATCTTTACGCTCAAAACTCCCACATAAGTTTAAATAACACAAGGTTAAACATCTTAGTTTGTAATAGTTAAGTAAAAGTAAAGTTTTGTTATGTTTTCCATGTTAACAAAGCAAGTATATTTTCAGGATTATAAGTTTTTGGCAAGCATACACTTGTAATATTATGAAATTGGTATTAAAGAGGGTTTTCGAGTTTGCTTACGAGTATAAGAGTGTACGAGTGAATGAACGAGGACTAAAGGACCAAAGATCGATCTAGCTTTACCAAACTAGGACCCGATAACCTCCAAAGTGAATACCCAATAGCTTTCTTACTTCCCAATCCTTTCCAAGAGTTCGAGTGTATGTGTGTTAGCTCCCATGAGACTCGGTTTTAAGAAGAGAAGAAGCAAGAGGGGTTGCTTGTTAGGTTTGAACATTAAATGAACTTGTACATTGTTTAATTAACAAAGAATGGTGTGGGGGTTTGATGACTGTTTCGAACAGCAGAAAGGGATAAAAGAGTGAGATTGCATGGAAGTTGAAATGAGATGTGAGTGTCAGTGTTGTGAGTTTTTGATTTGTAAGTGAGTAGAGAATGGGGCTACTAATTTCATTTTATAGACAAGCACATGAATCCTTGATATATTAAAATAGCTAGCTAGTGTATGAAAGTTTGGCAAAGGTATTGGTGCTTTTGTTGCTTGTTCCACAGAAAGAAGAAAATGGAGAATTCATCATACCTTTTCTAATATAAAACTCACTTATGGTTTAGGTAAAAGAAGAAAGCAATGAGTGGATTGTTTGTTGAAAGAAGAAAGTAGGAGATGTGTTGGATTTGTTCGGCTGCAAACAAAAGAAAGGGAACAAAAGTCACAACTTGTTTATTTATTTATTTATTTATTTATTTATGAGAGTACATTGTTGGTTTCTTTTATAATTCATCTAGACATGGTTTTAATTATTTTTAAAATGCTTAGGTACTAGTTAGTGGACAATAAACTGGTTGACACAGCCGAAAAAGAAAAAATAAATAAATATGGGAAGCCTTGTTTACTTATTCTATGTAGGCATGGTGTTAATGTTAGTTAGCTTGAAACCGAGTTTTATTATGGTGCGTTTGTTATTTCATGCCACAACGGGGGTGTTTATTCTTTATTTTATCAAGCCATTTAACAATAGTTTGGTTTGGGACTAACGAGCAAAAATGTATATAACACATTTTTGTGGACGCTTTTATATAAGCAAATTATTTTATGAATTAGATTTTGTTGTTAAATGAATTATTGTCATAACTAATTGAGTGTCAGTACGCGTTTGGGTTCGTTTTCAGTGAAAATGAGATAACTTCTCATTTTTAAATTTTTATTCACTAGTCCTAGTCAGAAAATATAAATGTGCATTTTCTGATATTCATAATTATTTTAAATTGTTTCAGTGTGCGGGATAACTTCGCATAATTATAATCAAATGAGTTAATGCTTGCTCAAAAAAAAATGTTCAGGTAATAATAAATAAAAATTTTATTATTAGCATGTAATATTCGGAAAATTACCAATTGTCACACCCTCGATATTATTATGGTGCTTATCAATCTTGAAACTTGAAATTAACTAAGTTAAAGTCAAGTTTAGGGGAGGATTGTTAGGAATTATGAAAGAAGTTATATTGGTTTCCGCTGAAGTTATAATGGTTTCTGCTGAAGTTATGGTTTCTGCTGAAGTTATATCCGCCTCAGCAGATAATTCCACTATATTACTTTATTCAGAATAGTAGGTAAGACATGTATAAGTGCTTAGCAATCTGTAAAGATAATGTATAATCATATCTTCTGAGTGTGTTAGGTATGTGTAATAGTTTATACACATAACTTTAATAGTGCTTAGTAGAAATAATATTTTGAATATTAGAATATGATGTAATGTCGGGTTTCTTGCACTATAAAAGAAACCATCGACTGAGAGTGTAGGCATCCCTTTCACAATATTAATAGTCAATAGCATTGATCCATAGAGGATCTGATTATAGTGTTTAATAGTCTTCTTGTGTCTTGTATTTATTCTTTACGTAAATACAATTTCATGCAAAAGTTCTCTTTAGTTGTTTTGTGATTACATAGAACAACTATACTCATTCTAGGCTCGTTAAATCTATTTGGGATTTAGTCTCTACATCCTTAATAAGTTTACCATATCTATACATTATATATAAGAGGAGGCATGCCACATAAAATGCCACTTGGCATGGCATCCCATAATGCCATGTCATCATTGTATTTATGTGGCATTTTTTTTAAATGACATGTGGCATTTTAATTAATATATGTACAATTTTTTTATAATAAATTTTAAAATTCGTTTTTGTTTTTGTTGTTTTTTAATTTTAAAATTTTTTATTAAAAAGAAGACATTTGTTGGAGTTGAACTTGGGTCATTCATGTTTTTTTTAAACAACTTACCACTAGAGTAAATTGTTTTTTGATTTATATCTTTCAAATCAATACAAATAAGGAGATTATAAAAAAATTCTGGAATTTGTATTTTAGGTATGTATCTTTTGAAGATAACAATTAAAATAAGGGGTAATTATGAGAATACATCTTTTGCTCAAGGTGTCAACACTTTTTAGGAAAAAAGTTTGGGTATTTCCAAAATAGACTTTGAGACTTGCGACTTTTTTCTTCCAATCTAATAGTGCCAAGTGTCCTGACATTTTTCAGAAACCAATCATTGGAATTACCTTTTCGTACCTATGATTTATAATCGACTTATATCCAGCGACTTTTTAAGATTCGAGCGATTTTTTTTTATATTTTCGAGGAAAAAGTCAAACTTTAGAAAGTATTATTTTATTCCTTTTGCTCATTCTCAATGCCGAGCGACTTAAGCAAATTAATTTAAGCGGTTTTTTAAAAATTGTACTTTTGTACTTTTATATTTTTTTTACATAACTTTTAAATACTTTTTAAATTACAATGACTATTGTACCCTTAACTATTTTTACATGTTGAGCATCTGCTTCTTTCCTTACCAATTCACTTTTTAAGCTTTAACATAAACTTCTACCCACTGCTACCCTCTCCCCCACTGCTACCCATATCCAACACATATCCAAACCATCAATCAAACGATCACCATAGCTTAGATGCTAACCTTTGCCTCCTTCGCCTCTATCAGGTTGTTATTCTTCTTATTCATTTCATTTGTTTCTTTTTTATAACATTTATTAATTCAATTCAATTCAATTAATTGTTGATGATGTCGAAAAATAATGTAGTTAGTACGGATAACTTGGTTCATGTTAAGAGGGAGTTTGGTTTTCCTAATGATTTTATGGAGAGTTTAGTTCCGAGGTATCCGCAGTATTTTAAGATTGTTGGGAGTGGTGAGGGGAGGACGTTTTTGGAATGAGGTGTTTGCGAAATCTGTTATTGAAAAAAGGGCGGATGAGGAAAGTATATTTTGGTAACCACTGCTAGTATATTTTGGTAACCACTGCTACGTTTCTCGAAACCACTGCTAGTTCGCTAGTTACCACTGCTACGTTTCTCGAAACCACTGCTAGTATATTTTACAGAAGGTCACACACATAAACCTTTTTTTTAACGGCACATAATGTATGCTTTTATATCCACTGAACATTGTGGTGTATATCCACTGTCATGCAATTGTTGGAGTTATGTCTGTTAAATTTCTGCCTTTTGTTTTCTTAAGTTTCTTTTATCCTCCAAAACCTAATGTATCTACACGCTTCGTAATCTTAAAACATAATAATGTGTATTGGCAGGGTAAGAGTTTTGAGGAGGATTTGATGGACATGATTGACAGAGAAGCAGATGGGAGTGATAGTCTTGAAGGTTTTGTTCTATGTCATTCTATTGCTGGAGGAATTGGCTCAGGTTTTGTTTCATCTGATCTATATCTCCATTATTACTAATAAATATTTTTCTTTCTCGTTTGGCGATGATTGAGACATGAGAACTTATAATTTCACCTTTAAGCTCCCATATGTATGCAAACTTTTGGCTTTATGGGCTGTTTGCTGATACTTTTTAATTGTACAAAGACTAGTCTTTATCTTTTGACCAGTTTTTAAAACTGAAATCCATGTCTTGTTTGATTCTTTGCTTAAATTTTCACTCTCTAACTAGCATCTAGTGGCTTATATAGTATAAAATCATTATGATCTGATTTGTGTTGTCTTTGGACTGCTTTCATCTTTTGTAGGTATGGGTTCATAATATATGTAGGCTTACATTTTAATTATATATTCAGGTGGGAAATTAGTGCTCTGGAGATACTTCCAGAGTATATTAAACCATTTTACAAAATCATCCTCAATGAGTATGCTGAACTTGAGAAACAAGCAGTTAAAGAAGGAAGAGCAAATGTGGTTAACGCTTCAAAACAAGCAGTATGGTTTTATAATATTATATGCAGTATTGTCAATATATGACTCAATTCTTTGCATCTATATAACGAGAACCAAATTTCTGACATGAGCAGTTTCAAGAGTTAGCCAAAGCGTACCTCAGAGAAGCTGAGTGGAGACATAGCAAACAGGTGCCATCATTTCAAGAGTATCTGGAAAATGGAATGATTACTTCAACCTACAACGTTCTTGTAAAATCCGGGTTAGTGGGCATGGGTGAAGTCGTCACTGAAGAGGCTTTGGCATGGCATGAAAGTAATCCGAAAATTCTCCAAGCTTCAGAGCTAATTGCAAGAATCCATAATGATGTTGCGTCCTACAAGGTACTTATTTGCCATATTTTACTGATCTCACATTTATTCATTCAAAACATTTTAATGATGTCTCAGTCGTATATTTATAGTACCACGTACAACCGGGGTCATAAGGATCCAAAGAGATTGTCTACTTGGCAATTCGACTAAGTACATGATTATTATTTGCCATGATCAGCCATTAAAAAATCTTACAAATCCTATTAGCATACAACAAAATACAGTAAAATTTTATATTATGCAAATACAGAATAATTATTCAACTTGTTGATAAGTAATTTCTAAATGAAGTTTGAGTGTAAAAGAGCACCTGGAACTACAAGTATAGATGCATATGTCAAGACTTTTGGAGTGCCAGAACATGTGGCAGTGGATGAACTAGAGAAAATGATTGAAAATATATGGAAAGACATAAATGAGGGATGTCTTAAGCCGGTGCAGGTATCGCTTGAAATGCTTTCTCGGATTGTTAACTTTACACGAGTGGTATATGTGGCATACAATTTCAATGATGGCATCACTTTTTCAAACAAAATGGCCTTTGAAGACTTTATCACTCTCCTACTCGAGACTTCTATCCCAATGCAACATTAATGAAAAAGGGGATTGGTAATTGATCGGATGTTAAGTTGTGTGTTTCCTTCATTAATGTGTGACAATTTTCCTACTGTTGAATAAAGTCTCGTATGTATTTGTTGGTTAAGTTTATGGCCCTGCACTAATAGGTTTCCCCGCATATGGTAGCCCTGCACTAATAGATTTTCTATTTTGCTACAATAAGGTTCAAATGCAATGTTAACTATATCTTCTAGGTTCACAAATATATAGCGTCGAGCGAGTGAACAAAAACAGAATCGATACAATCTAAACTGTTAAAACTCAATTCAAGCATATAATGCCAACAAATCAACCGCAACTAGTTACCACTACTAACCAGATGCAACTCATTCATCTACTTAATTATTTACTCATTTACTAATTGATGCGAACCACAGTCGAGGAGAGCAAGAAATTTGCTGAATTTATTGCTCGAAAAGTAAACAAAGCATCAGCAAAGGTTCGTGTATGCCTACCAGAAATAGGCATCTCGGCTCTCGATGCACCTGGAAAGCCTTTCTATGATACTAATGCTACTGGTACCCTTATAAAAGAACTAAAAAGACTCATCGAGACTACAGAAGATAGGAAGGTTATTCTTCTTATTAATCAAACTATGTCATGATTTTTGAAAGTCTTATAGTTTGTTAATCCATGTAATATATCTTCCATGATAACCTAGGTAAAGGTTTACCAATATCACATCAATGACACCGAGTTTGCAAAAGCTTTAGTTGACTCATTCTTGGAGATACATAAAAAGCCTAACGTTTCTAGTTAGAAACAAATGGTTGTTCAAGCGGATGCCCCAAGCACACTTTCCAAGAGTTGCACAACCATTTCTTATAACTTGACCAATTTCCCCGATGCAAAGCTAGGTAAGCAATATTCTTTGATTCACGTATATTTTTTTAAATAAAATAATAATTTTTTTATCAACTATTTGTTGAATAACAGAGACGTTGCAAAGAACTCAGAGTGTATTACAGATGTTGAGAGACCAAATAACGCAAGGAAAATCGATCATAGGGGCGGGTGCAGGGACATGAATATTAGCCAAGTTTGAAGAGGCGGGTGGTGTAGATCTCATTGTACTTTACAATTCGGGGCGGTTTCGGATGGCGGGAAGAGGTTCCTTAGCTGGATTGTTACCATTTGCTGATGCAAATGCTATTGTGGTTGACATGGCTAACGAAGTACTCCCGGTAGTGAAAGAAGTAGTTGTTCTTGCCGGTGTATGTGGGACCGATCCTTTTCGAAGAATGGATCACTTTCTCAAACAACTGGAATCGATTGGATTCTGTGGAGTCCAAAACATTCCAACCGTCGGGCTATTTGATGGTAATTTTAGGCAAAATCTTGAAGAAACTGGAATGGGTTACGGGTATGTATTTCAACCATTCTTTAATAATTGGATTCTATAAATTTAACTTATGTAAAGGGTGTTATTTCATTTTATTTTTTTCATTTTGGAGGTTGAGATGATAAGCAAAGCTCATAAAATGGGGTTGTTAACAACACCATATGCTTTCAACGAACAGGAGGCTATTGAAATGACAAAAGCTGGTGCTGATATTATTGTATCACATATGGGGCTCACAACCTCTGGTTCAATTGGAGCAAAGACAGCAGTCTCACTAGACGAAAGTGTAATTCGTGTACAAGCTATTGCAGATGCTGCACATAAAATCAATCCTGATGCAATTGTGTTATGGCATGGAGGTATTATTCATCTTTCAATGGTTAAATATCTGTGTTTGGAAATAGACTTGATAATAATGTGGTTTGCAGGTCCTATATCTGGTCCAACTGAAGCAGAATTTATATTGAAGAAGACTAATGGATTTCATGGATTTTATGGTGCATCGAGTTTGGAAAGACTACATGTTGAACAAGCTATAAAAGGAACTATTCAGCAATATAAATCAATATGCCTAGTGTAGAACTACACCGGCTTGTAAAAGCTATATGAGTATACGACATGCATTTTCATGCTACTTTTCCAGTTTTGTGCATATGAGAAATAATGTCATGTATCATAGAACATGTTTGTTGTAAAAACATGACATCAACAAATAATATTAACTAGGGGTGTCATCTCAAGTTAATAAGAAAACAAAAGAAAATTTCCGTAAGGTCCGTGGAAGGAAATGCCAATTCCACCCCTACCCTTAATTTCCAACTCGAGACCCACACGACTGCAAGTGTGCATGACTGGAGAAGAGCTTCTATAGACATGAATGTGTCGTTGAACGAAGATTGAATTTGTAGTCCTTCCATTACTTCATTGATTTATCGATTGATTTTAGTTGTAGGGTGCTGAGTTTTAGAATATTTGAGTCTAACAAGGATGTTAATCTACTTATGGTGACTTTGAGGATAGAAAATGTGGTCATGTTGGTGGTTTGTTGTTTTTCATTTTGAACTGTAGTTTCTTAAATGTCAAAGTCAAAGGTTAGGAGCAACTGTTGTTGTATTATTGTTGTTGTTCCTGTTTTATATATTGAACCTTTTAGGGATCAAAGAGGAGTATGAGTTATCGACATTCTTAATCAGTAGAGAATTAACTTGTTTTTCTCATGAAACCTCTCTGGCTCTCTTAGTCCCTTGCAGGACGGCCAGTGCAAACCTCTCACACTCACAGGTTGCGATTTAGTTATAATGCCACTGTTACAGTGTGCAAGCCTCTCACCCATGAGGTCATATAGCACCCATAGTTTATATGTTCTCAGTGGGGACATGTTGGCAAAAACTTAGAAAGGAAATAAGCCAAATCGTCAACTATCTTTTAAGCTTTCACTAAAACAGCAATGCTTTAAGCCTAATTTTGTTCAAATAGTTAATTGCTCACAATTTTAAAGGTATTTGGTCAGACACAAAAAGAGTGTCACAACAAAAAAGGCAGGCACTTGTGATGGCTTCTATGATCATTACACACTAAACTCTGAGTCACTTGTTATAAGTTCTCGGCAGGTAATTGTGAATACCACTCTTTTCAGTCATGTTAAGCGAAAACTATCAAGGAAACAAACCGTAAATAGACAAGCACAGTTGATTGGCCCATTGAAGATGAGCTCCCAATCAAACACCTCAAAACACATATGGTTTACACTGCATAATCCCTGTGACGTCTTTTCGCTTTTGAAGCACTCCCAGTAGCCGAAAAACATATCATGCCAACCTTCTGAGAATTGCTTTTGTGCTAGTTGGTAATATGATTGTATTCTTGGAGACTGCTCTAGAGGTCTATTTAAGAGCTGGAGCTGTCCACAACTTGACTTTCTTGTCAACACCCGATGTGGCTAAAATAGTGACCCGTTTGTCTCCTGTAAATATACAGTTGGCAAAGTGTATTGCTTTTTTCTTGACAACAATGTGCCTCGTCAGCATCTTAACCACTGCTAGCGTTGGTAACCACTGCTAGTACTTGGTAACCACTGCTAGTGGTAGTGATTACCACTGCTAGTACTTGGTAACCACATCTATGCTTAAATGGTAAAAGGCAAAATCTTTGTAATTTCCTTATGCATAGTAAAAAAGTAGCTGCATTTAAGGACTGATACGAAATCAAGCGGATGAAAAATTAGCACTTTACAACCATTGAACCGTTTGATTATAAACTACAAAAGCAAAACACCCATAATCGAAATCAAGCCCGACACTAGGTTTGAAATGAAGTGGTGGTTCATTTTGGTGTATTGACGATTCCACATGCAATGAACCCAAATGAAAAAAGGTGCATCGAGTCGCTAAATAAGTAGAACACCAAATACCGCAATGAACAGAATACGTGTGATAATAAAAAGTTGGTCACCCGTTTTCAACATATGTTATAAAGCCCATAATATACACTATATACTAAAATAATAATAAGGATTCTCGATTTCTTCAAGAAGCTCTGAAGCTTGGCCCATGAAGATTGCTATTTTACAGATACATGCGTTCAGAATCATGACAATATCAAACGGAGAATTTCCCCTGAATACTTGAACTATTTCTCGGTTTCTTCAAGACAGTGGTTCTTCTCCTCTCTAGTCCAGTTCTGGTTATAGCATAACACAAGTGTTAGAAATATGTTTTCAAACCTACTACTTAGAAGGTCAATATGGGTAAAATTTGTACATATCAAAAGGGGTTTGTACTAATCACGTCAACCCAACACACCTATGTCCAAAATTTTCTTATTCTTAAACATGATTAGCGTCTAATACGATTACATAAGTTAAATTGTTTCATAGTGTTCATTGCACTAAATTGTAACAAACTTTATACTAACAGATTGTCATTGTATCTAATGAACTATGCCTTTTGACTTGATGATGTATACAAGTACCCTTCAATAGCAATGACAAATTCGAATGTTTCTTACTTTTTAGTGCAGTAACCCCATTTGCAATTTGAAGTTGGCAATTAGTCGAGTTCAAAGTACTAGACAGTAAATTACTTCTACGACTTTATTTAACTTGTCTCGAACGCTCTGCAAAAGTTGCGAGAGATCACCATCCCATTTGTAGAACTCCAATTCCTTGCCATTCAATACCTTCTCAGATACCTATAAATATTACAAATTATATACATTGTGCATAAAAACCATATAATATTGTTATAAGACCAAGACCAAAAAAGCATATGGTGCACCCTGCACCAAGATGCCATTTTTGGTATGTTCAACTTTCTAAAAGACATTAACAATTTCCAACTTTTCTCCCAATCATCCGACCACCAGCAGAATGAGCAAAGTAGGTGTTGTAGAAGTGACAAATAAAAGCTTGTGGGTCGTTCTTCGATAACTCTTCAAGATATGCTGAATAACTTAGTCTGGGTTGTGAAGGTTCTAGTATAGAATGGCCTTGTTCTTTTAACCATGCCAAATCTTTTGCTAGAGCTTCGGACCTTTCCAATCCAGTCAACTACTATATGGTAAGTCACTACCAATCCACAGTAAATGGTATACTATTTTCTTTTTCTGGAATCAAAATTATAATTATGGTGACTTTGATGTTCCAGTATCATGGAGGAACAAACTTTGGCCGTACAACAGGTGGTCTCTTTATCACAAACTTTGATGTTCCAGTATCACGGAGGAACAAACTTACGCTATTGTTTTCTTTTATTTTTTGTTTGGAACTCATGTGAGGACTCGTACTTGGGCAAACTGACATGATTTGCAGAGAGTACTCAGTTTAGAGCCATCTCAAAGAAAACAAACAAATAAAGTTGGGTTCGGAGAAAAAAATTGACCCATTTCTATAACTATTCAAATTGGGCTCAGAGAAAACACGAAATTTTGATTCAGATCGAAACAGGCCGGCTCAGGTTGACCAAAACAAACTTTTTGTCCAATTTTAAAAACCTAAATATTATTACAAAAAATGTGGACTATTATAAACAATCTGATTTTTTAAAATAAAGTGACTTGGTAAAATGCATTAAAAGAACAGATCAACTTTCAAGCTGTTTGACAGCACGGGTACTGGTGTGTACAACCCTAAGTTGGAAAAATAATAATAATAATAAAAAAAATAAGACCGATTAAACCGGTCATATGTAAATGGGAATATGGTATCCTAACTGGTTGTAAGACTGGGAAACTTGAATAATGAAGGCATACCTGTAACGGATCAAGAGTCAACATCTTCTCCAATAACTCAAGGGCGTTACGGTCAAACCTGCGCAAAAAATTTGTAATAAAAATAAATTAACCAATTACAGCTGAACACCAAGATTGATTTATAAATGCATGGAGTGTGCTCAACTGTCTGAAAACCTCTATGACTCGCCTCTTCATGGGCCTACTAGGTTGATACTTGTGGTACAACGGGAGTCTGGAAACTCCCGGCCAGATGATCTCATCGGGAGATCCACAAAGCTCAAATATTTTGGTGAGTTGCTCAGGCTGCATAAAATTATTGCAACATATGAAAGCAAGAAATAATATTTGATATTCTAAGCTGAATCACAAAGTCAAGTACAATTTTTGGGGCCAAGAGGCGCTTTAAGCGATTTCCTTTGGCTTTTAAAATATGCATCAAGTATGAACCGTTATAAGTCTAAGGGATGTAAAACTGGTTTGCAGCTCATTTAAAGAAAATGCACAACCAGCCAAACGCGGTATAATGAGCCTGTTTTGATGTCAACTAGCTTCTGTATTAACTTTCTGGGTGAGCTTAAAGTATATAAAAAGGAACATATGAATCTTCCCGTATGTACATCTGTTTGGCTATGATTCAGAGGTCTCATAGGCACTAAACTCAAGCGTTTTATCCAAAATTAACCACGTCACTGATTCGTGCTAAACCGTCAAGTTATCTCACACAAGCTAGCCACTTGTGAATGGCTAACCGTAAGAAACTTAAAACAGTTCAGACACAAATGCAATGAAGTCCAGGAGAGTATAGTGTTTTCCCAGGTCGTTAAGTCCCAACGAGCTGTGCGAGAATAGTCAAACGAATAGTGATCGAGAGGATTTGAACGGAAAAGGATTGTGGTTGATTATACTAAAAGAAAAAGTATATAAACTACAAGGGGCTTATATGCAAATTAAAGAAAATTAAAAAGATAAATTATATTAAATAAACGCTATCACTATTTTTAAAATCTAATGTTTTTGATTTTTCTTTTATAAAACTTAAATTAAAAACTACGTGACGTACAAAAGAAAATGTGAACTGAAACAATATTAATCCTAAAAATATGAAAATGATATTTTTACAAACCTAATGATAAGAGAAAATTTTTAGAAAAAGAAAATTATTTTTAAAACTATTTATCTAATTATTATTAATTAAAAACTATTTTTATTTATTTAATAATACCCTAAAGTACAAGAAAATATGAAATAAAGCTAGAAAAATGAAATTATAACTTGGAAAAATCTAAAATAACTAAAGAGAATTTTCAAAACTATTTTTATATTTTTCTGATTATTTTTCTATTTTTTATGAATTAAAAACTATTTAAAACTACTTAAATTGCTAAAAATTACAAATTAAACTATGAAAAATCTGGAAAAATAATTTTTTGACTTTTTATATTTATCTTAACCTAGGAAAATTGAAAACTTATTTTTTTGAAGTTTTTCTGAATTAATTGTATTAAAAGCTAATTAAAATTGCCTAAAAACTGATTTAAATTAAGAAAAATAGCAAACAGTGTTAGAAAAATATGAAAAATTCAGGAAAAGTCTAAATTAATATTATGAATCTAAGAAAAATATAAAAACAATGGCTAGTGTGCAAGATTATGGAACTGCAATGCAAAGTGCTTATAAATAAGCACTTGAAATAAGCACAAGGTACCAACTGAGCACCTACTTAACACAGAAGCTATAATAAGTTGAAACTACTCAAATGAAACTGATTACAACTATCCTAAACCTCTTAAGTGCTAACTAAACAGATTTGATGAATTAGAATTTAAGTGCCCAAAACAGTTTTGAGGTGCTACTTTGCAGCTTGAAATTAAGCCACTCAATAAGCTGGAAATCAAAACCAGAAGTTGGACTCTCAAGAAGACCTGGCTAGATAGTTGTAAACCAAAAATTAGACCAAGATAAGCTCTAAGGAGCTTTTGACAAGCTCACGACAAACTTGAATGCAGGACTCAAGATTCATCGAGTCTTGTGAGTTTTGACCTTTTTGACAAGCTACTTTGAAGCTTTTACAAAATTTCTAAAAATCTATAAAAATCATATTAATAGAATTGACCAACTGAAGTATATAAACCCAAAGTTTCACTTAAATTGATCCAATGATGAACCAATTAAAAATCACCCAAGGTTGGGTGAAAACTGAATTTTCAACTTTGACTTACTGAGCAGTTTTGATACGTTTGACTAAAATGAACTTTGATTCCAAATGACTGACTTAATATGATGTTTTATGGTAAAGTGAAACGGATGCAAGCTACTCTAGTGATATTTGAACACAAAACAAGTTTTTGATTTCACAAAATTCCAACAGATGTGAAATGAGGACAGGTTTAAAATGATTTTGACTTTAAGCTTATTCAGAGGCAATATTAAGACAAATATGATTCAAGTGGTTCTATTTGAGATTGACTATGCATATGTCAAGTACAAGCCAAGGCTCAATCTCAATTATGATCACTGATCCAAACACAACTTCAGAAACAGATATGCAAAATTAACTCACCTAATTGCTTACTAGCTTATTCTAGCAATCAAACCTAACAACATAATCTAAATACAGCTACATTAACAGGTTTAGACTAAGCAACTACCACAGATTCAACACAAGCACTATACATAAACTGAATTAGAAATGTAAAGAAGATAATAAACTCACAAGTGTCCCAGCTTATTTTGCAGCTTAAACAGAACCCAAACTACACTATTCTATATCAAACCAACCCAATCCAAGCTCTGCAAGACCCACATTCATGGTTGATTCCAATTTAGCACCTCAGTTGACTTTTGTTGACCCACATGACATATTGCTTAAAATTGATTTGTAAGCTTAACAAAAGCTATAAATAGCTTAACTAAGCTTATTTGAAATTAAAGATAAACTACTATAAGCCTTAATTTAAGAACATGATACTGAATTCTTCAACAGTAAGCACAAAAAATATGAAACTTAGTTAAACTTTAAATTGATACTTGAAATGAGTTACAATGACTAAGTGGCTTATGTTTAATACATGAAAGCTTAAGATTACATTTTAAAACACTAATTGAGATAACTTAATAAAAACGACATTCAAAGAAAATTAAAACTAACTACTCTCCTATTCTCTTGCTTCTCTTCTTCTTTTTATACACCATATGTCTTCTCTCACCTCTCTGAGCAAATCCCATCATAATTGAGGCCATTGGATGACTTGAGATGATTTTGGCCATTGGATCAATTTTGGCGGGAAAATCTGTTTTGAGCCTTGTGGACTGTGCACTTGCAACTGGGGGGGGGGGAAGTGTAGGTATGATGATTGTGGAGTGTGGGTTGGAAGAGATAAGGTGGGAAAAGTTGGATGGGAGAGGGTTGCAGGGGTTGCAGACCACTTGGGATGAAGAAGATAAGGTGGGCGGGCTAAGGTTGGTTTGACCGGGGTTTGACCAAAGGAGTATATTAGGCAGGGGTCCAAAATAGGTTTGGCAGGGGTCATGAGGTTAATGGCAGGGGTCACAAGTCCATGGAGGGGTTCATTTGGTTTGTTTAGTAATACAAGGACCACTTTTGCAATTTCAGATTCTTGAGGGACCAAATCTGCCAATTTCTCAAAGTTGTTTCAAGGGTCACTTTTGACAAGTTTCAATAGTACAAGGACCATTGTTGACATTTTCAAACTTCTAAGGACCATTTTTGACAATTTTCAAAGTTTAGGGACCTAAGTTGTAATTTTGTAATTTTAAATCTCAAGGACCAATTTTGACAACTCATGAATCCCTAGGGACTTGAAATGATATTTTTCTTTATTTTGATTTACCAGGGACTGTTTTTGACAACTTTTGAAACTTGGGGGACTAAAACTGCCAATTATGCAAACTTGATACATTTTTCATCAGATTTTGATATTTTTGCATTTAAAACACATAAAACACTTATTTGTGATATTTTTATCATTTTGATGCATTTCTGAGTGTTTTCAGATGTTTTTGCAGTTTAAATGATACAAAAATGATGAGTATTTAGACACTCATCAATCCCCCACACTAAGATATTGCTAGTCCCTAGCAATGTTTTGAGAAAAATTAATGGATTTCAACTCTTTACTAAAAGCCATTACTTCTGGAGTAGCCAAATGTTTCATTCAAGTAATAACCTTGGTACAGATAACCAAATGATTTTGAGCAAATCACCGACTTCCAACGGATTTGATTTGTCTTTACCGAAGCTTTTGCTTCTGGACTAGCCGACTCTTAGATAAATTATCAATATTATCTTTGGTGAGCTGATTACCAATTATGGTTTTTCCACTGCCTTTACCACAAGCCATAAACTTGCGGGCTAGCCAACTCTTCAATAATTAAAGATATGGTGAGCTGAACACCATACAATTTTGGGCAAATTGCAAGCCGTCAACGGATTTGAGATATCTTTACCAAGAGCCGTTTGCTCCTGGATTAGCCAATCCTTATGTGGATTAGACATGGTGGACTGATTACCATTTGTTGTGTTTAGTACATAGTACTTCCACTAAAAAAAAAAAAAAAATTTAAATTTGGTCATTTTGGGGGAAAAAGGGACTAAAATGGTACATTTATGATCAAATTCGCCAGAATTTCCCCCCCACACTTAGAAATGAATATTTTCCTCAATATTCAAAGTACCGACTGTTATGCCAAAACTTAGAACGTAAAAAGATAACATTACTAGCTAAGTGTAGAAACACAACAATTATTCTCCTTTTTTTTTAATATTTACAATTTTCATTCATTTTTAAGATCTATATACAACATGTGGAGTATCTCCCCCACACTAGAGTGGTACACACGGGTGAAAACCCATGTTTAACTACTGTTTTTGATTACCGAGTCGCTAGCTTGACTCGACCCCGAATTAATTTGTTCATGGGGAAGCAAAGTGGAAGAGACAATCTCCATCGGAATTTCATTCAAGATGTTTGGACAAACATTTGAAGCACGTGAAAGTTCCACACCGACGAGATATACATAGACAGACCCGGCTCAAGATAATGGTACATGGAAATGCCGGGGTCAAAGATAATGTCTTCATTCCTGAAGGAGTGAAGAACAGGAGAGAATGAGAATATATGAAGAAAAGAAAGAAAATCATGATAAAAATCATGACTAACTCTTCATCCTCAATAGGAGAATTCATAGTTTCATGAATCTCATCAGTTCAGCTCGCTTGATCAAGACATATTATGGGTGTGTCTAGATCAAAGTAGAAATTATCATACTCCAGCGGACATATGATATGAGTGAGTTCACCGGCGAACTCCTCGTGAAGAGAATCAATCACAAGATGTAAATCTGTGATTTCTTGTTCCATCAGACTCATCACTATCCTCAATCCGAGTATCAAAGAGTGGATTCTCGAGAATTAAAGTGAATTCAAAGTCGAATTCAAATAGAGGATTAGTGAGAGTTGTTTTGAATGCTTGAGGAACAAAGTGATTAATATTCTCTATTGGACTGTTGGGATAAGAAGTGAGTGAACGATCAATATCAAGGAGACTTTCGTCTCTCCCGGTCGGCTTTGAAATCAAAAGACTATCATTACTTTCCGATGAAAGTGGATTGATGTGAGTGAGTTCATCGGTGAATTCCTCAAGATGATGATCGACATCGATTTGGGGAGTGATGCCTCAACATACTCGATGTTTCCATAAGAAGTACAATCGTCGCTAACATCGGAGAAAGTTTCAATATGATCTTTTGAACACTCAAGAGGGGAAAAAGAATCACACATATGATCAGAAGTTCCATGTGACTCTCTCGGGATTGGGACAAGGTTCTCAACACTAGACTTTATGAATTCGTCCGATTCCTTTTGAGGAACAGTGTCAAGATGCTCGTCCCCATGTTCGAGAGAGTGGGAGCCTTCGGGTGTGATAGGCAGTTGTTTGAGATGGAATCTCAACTGCTGGGATATCAACTGACTGAGGGAGTTGAGAAATAATATCCTTAAAAGGAATACTCTCCTCGTCATCATCATACATAGCTGCCTTAAGAAATTGGGAACGCCTTAGAGCTGCATGCTCTAGGACTAATAATTCTTCCCTAGATTTGCGAGCCTCTAGTTCTTCGGCTAGCAATTCTCCCATGGTTTTCTCACCACTCACTTGATTCTTAAAGTTTTGAATCATATCATCAAGTGTTTTCATTGCGGTTTCAAAATCTTGGGAAATTTCTTTAGGCAACGGCTCAGATGGAGTTTGAACCGTATGGTGCTGTGGAGGTTGGAAATTGTCAAACTGTGAGAGTCATGATTGTTACAAGGAAATGGATTCCTATTTGACAATCGAGCTGAAGTGGGGACCTCCACAGTACTTTCACAACAAGAAAAGCTGCTGACCTGATGGTGAATTATATGGATATTGGTCATAACCAAAGTTCTGAGCATCACCGGAAAACTATTCATAGACAAAGCGTGTTTCCGGATTGACACTCAAATCCTTGGTGAGGACCTCCACAAAATTCACAGCAGCTTATGTTGATTATATGAAGATAAGTCGGGCTGTGGTGGGTAATTGGAAAAGTTTGAAGGGTCGTTAAATGAGTTCGGATTAGGATCATAATCAAATGAATTCCTCGAACCACAAAACAAACAACTCCCGTTTTGAATATCATTACCACACTTGTAACACGTACACCAACCGAGGTGAACCAAAAAGAGGCTCACCACAACCGACACAAGGAATAAACGATTTCATTTGAGAGTTATGAGAAGGAATCGGTTTATTCAAAGAATCAACAAAACCAACATGGTGATCCGAATGACTATCAAGTCTCGAAGAACATTTTGAAAAATCCGGAGGTGGGACAAGTGGTGTGCTCTGAGAGCTAGCAATTTCCACCACTTCCGTTATGGTCTCCGGTTCTGGTTTTTGAGAATCGTGAAGTTTAGGCAAGTCATTCTTGCTAGTCACCGATCTAAATTTTACATGATTGCTTTTAACCGTAAATTGTGAAAGTTTAGGATCAATTTTAGACGGCTTAGGAGCAATTGAGGGGTTAGATCTTTGGATAACCGTAGGTTGGACGTATATAGCACTTCCATTATCGAGGGAAGTACACGGTCCTTTGTCACCCCGGTTTCTCGTTCCATTTCCCTACGCAGAATTAATGGATCATCACGAACAACACGAATTCTTGACATTTGCGATAAAGTCTGAAGTTTTTCAACTTCGTCCCAGAATTCGTCGTAGTCGAGAG
Organism: Chrysanthemum makinoi; assembly: GCA_910596185.1. Taxonomy (NCBI): domain Eukaryota; kingdom Viridiplantae; phylum Streptophyta; class Magnoliopsida; order Asterales; family Asteraceae; genus Chrysanthemum; species Chrysanthemum makinoi. The sequence continues at coordinate 19,064,172 of OU343218.1, forward strand.
ATTCCATGAGAATAGAAGAAGTTAGAATCAAATGGATAGAGGGTAAAGGGATAAAGAATCAAAAAGGGTAAGAGGGTAAAGATGAATATTTTTGGGTTTTTGGATAAACATTTTGTAAAAATAGGAAAGAAAATATTTTTGGGTTTTTTATTTTTAAGATGTTTTTGGATTTTTGGATTTTTATAAGAAAATATAAACATATATAGATGGTATAAACAAGGATTGAATATTCAAATCACTAATCTGCTAAGCGTAAGATAATTAGCACACTGACTCCGGCAATTGGCGGCCGTAAAATTTGATTCGTGCTAAACCGTCAAGTTATCTCACACAAGCTAGCCACTTGTGAATGGCTAACCGTAAGAAACTTAAAACAGCTCAGATACCAATGCAATGAAGTCCAGAGAGTATAGTGTTTCCCCAGTCGTTAAGTCCCAACGAAACATGCGAGAATAGTCAAACGAATAGTGATCGAGAGGATTTGAACGGAAAAGGATTGTGATTGATTATACTAAAAGAAAAAGTATATAAACTACAGGGGCTTATATGCAAATTAAAGAAAATTAAAAAGATAAATTATATTAAATAAACGCTATCACTATTTTTAAAATCTAATGTTTTTGATTTTTCTTTTATAAAACTTAAATTAAAAACTACGTGACGTACAAAAGAAAATGTGAACTGAAACAATATTAATCCTAAAAATATGAAAATGATATTTTTACAAACCTAATGATAAGAGAAAATTTTTAGAAAAAGAAAATTATTTTTAAAACTATTTATCTAATTATTATTAATTAAAAACTATTTTTATTTATTTAATAATACCCTAAAGTACAAGAAAATATGAAATAAAGCTAGAAAAATGAAATTATGCCATGGAAAAATCTAAAATAACTAAATAGAATTTTCAAAACTATTTTTATATTTTTCTGATTATTTTTCTATTTTTTATGAATTAAAAACTATTTAAAACTACTTAAATTGCTAAAAATTACAAATTAAACTATGAAAAATCTGGAAAAATAATTTTTTGACTTTTTATATTTATCTTAACCTAGGAAAATTGAAAACTTATTTTTTTGAAGTTTTTCTGAATTAATTGTATTAAAAGCTAATTAAAATTGCCTAAAAACTGATTTAAATTAAGAAAAATAGCAAACAGTGTTAGAAAAATATGAAAAATTCAGGAAAAGTCTAAATTAATATTATGAATCTAAGAAAAATATAAAAACAATGGCTAGTGTGCAAGATTATGGAACTGCAATGCAAAGTGCTTATAAATAAGCACTTGAAATAAGCACAAGGTACCAACTGAGCACCTACTTAACACAGAAGCTATAATAAGTTGAAACTACTCAAATGAAACTGATTACAACTATCCTAAACCTCTTAAGTGCTAACTAAACAGATTTGATGAATTAGAATTTAAGTGCCCAAAACAGTTTTGAGGTGCTACTTTGCAGCTTGAAATTAAGCCACTCAATAAGCTGGAAATCAAAACCAGAAGTTGGACTCTCAAGAAGACCTGGCTAGATAGTTGTAAACCAAAAATTAGACCAAGATAAGCTCTAAGGAGCTTTTGACAAGCCCTGCAGACATGCGGACTCAGATTCATCGAGTCGGTACGAGGCGCTTTTGACCTTTTGACAAGCTACTTTGAAGCTTTTACAAAATTTCTAAAATCTATAAAATCATATTAATAGAATTGACCAACTGAAGTATATAAACCCAAAGTTTCACTTAAATTGATCCAATGATGAACCAATTAAAAATCACCCAAGGTTGGGTGAAAACTGAATTTTCAACTTTGACTTCTTGGCGGCTTTTGATACGTTTGACTAAAATGAACTTTGATTCCAAATGACTGACTTAATATGATGTTTTATGGTAAAGTGAAACGGATGCAAGCTACTCTAGTGATATTTGAACACAAAACAAGTTTTTGATTTCACAAAATTCCAACAGATGTGAAATGAGGACAGGTTTAAAATGATTTTGACTTTAAGCTTATTCAGAGGCAATATTAAGACAAATATGATTCAAGTGGTTCTATTTGAGATTTACTATGCATATGTCAAGTACAAGCCAAGGCTCAATCTCAATTATGATCACTGATCCAAACACAACTTCAGAAACAGATATGCAAAATTAACTCACCTAATTGCTTACTAGCTTATTCTAGCAATCAAACTGCAACAACATAATCTAAATACAGCTACATTAACAGGTTTAGACTAAGCAACTACCACAGATTCAACACAAGCACTATACATAAACTGAATTAGAAATGTAAAGAAGATAATAAACTCACAAGTGTCCCAAACTTTTTTGCAAAAAACGAACCCAAACTACACTATTCTATATCAAACCAAACCAATCCAAGCTCTGCAAGACCCACATTCATGGTTGATTCCAATTTAGCACCTCAGTTGACTTTTGTTGACCCACATGACATATTGCTTAAAATTGATTTGTAAGCTTAACAAAAGCTATAAATAGCTTAACTAAGCTTATTTGAAATTAAAGATAAACTACTATAAGCCTTAATTTAAGAACATGATACTGAATTCTTCAACAGTAAGCACAAAAAATATGAAACTTAGTTAAACTTTAAATTGATACTTGAAATGAGTTACAATGACTAAGTGGCTTATGTTTAATACATGAAAGCTTAAGATTACATTTTAAAACACTAATTGAGATAACTTAATAAAAACGACATTCAAAGAAAATTAAAACTAACTACTCTCCTATTCTCTTGCTTCTCTTCTTCTTTTTATACACCATATGTCTTCTCTCTGAGCAAATCCCATCATAATTGAGGCCATTGGATGACTTGAGATGATTTTGGCCATTGGATCAATTTTGGCGAGAAAATCTGTTTTGAGCCTTGTGGGATCGTGCACTTGCAAGGGGAAGTGTAGGTATGATGATTGTGGAGTGTGGGTTGGAAGAGATAAGGTGGGAAAAGTTGGATGGGAGAGGGTTGCAGGGTTGCGCACCACTTGGGATGAAGAAGATAAGGTGGGGCGGGCTAAGGTTGGTTTGGAGGGGTTTGACCAAAGGAGTATATTAGGAGGGTCCAAAATAGTTTTAGGGTCATGAGGTTAATGGCAGGGGTCACAAGTCCATGGAGGGGTTCATTTGGTTTGTTTAGTAATACAAGGACCACTTTTGCAATTTCAGATTCTTGAGGGACCAAATCTGCCAATTTCTCAAAGTTGTTTCAAGGGTCACTTTTGACAAGTTTCAATAGTACAAGGACCATTGTTGACATTTTCAAACTTCTAAGGACCATTTTTGACAATTTTCAAAGTTTAGGGACCTAAGTTGTAATTTTGTAATTTTAAATCTCAAGGACCAATTTTGACAACTCATGAATCCCTAGGGACTTGAAATGATATTTTTCTTTATTTTGATTTACCAGGGACTGTTTTTGATAACTTTTGAAACTCGGGGACTAAAACGCCAATTATGCAAACTTGATACGCTTTTCACCGATTTTGATATTTTTGCATTTAAAACACATAAAACACTTATTTGTGATATTTGTATTATTTTGATGCATTTCGAAAGTGTTTTCAGATGTTTTGCAGTTTAAATGGTACAAAAATGATGAGTATTTAGACACTCATCAGTCACAAAGAAACTATATAATTTACGAAAAAGAAAAACTATAAAAAAACTCTCATTTAATGTTTATAATATAATTATGCGGCATCATGAACGCGAATACGTTACCATTGCACACTGGTGAATTTAGGAATACAAACAGCAATACGAGATATATTAGAAGTTCATCAATCGAGTGAATCACAAATCCGTCTACTATAATTACACATGTCACCATACTTAGATACCGACCCATAGAGCTAAATATCCGCATGTACTGATGCCAGCCTATACGGTTATGTATGCACATCTATAGATGCTAAGTCATAGGATTCCAAATCAAAGAGATGGTTTATATGACCATATCATGTCACTTGCAGCAACTTCTAGACCACAAACAGGTTCAGATAGAATATATGCTACATATCATACACAAGTTGTATCCGACTGCCTAAAACGAAATTTCAATGCAAACTCAACAAATACAATGGCCCTATTATCAAAGCGTAATCGATCGCAACAATACGTAGCACATTTTATTTTTCTTGTTCCATAGTGCACTGAAAACTAGTTTACTAGTTGTGCATCAAAATTATTATTTTGTCTAACATTGTATGCAACATACTTAGAAGATGTTTACGCGGGGTGTTTGTCTTTGCTTGTACATTTTAGAAACCTATAAGCTCATTTTTAATGACTTATGAGCTGATAGCTTATATAAGTTCATAAGCCATCAAATGAACTTACTAGGTTACCAAACTTTGAATAAGCTCATAAGCCAATCCAATAAGCTGAAAACAAACACAGATTTGTCAATATATTGTGCTATGCAAACATAATAATGAGATAATCTACTACAATGTGCCTCGTCAGCGTCTTAACCACTGCTAGCGTTACTAAACCACTGCTAGCGGTAGTGATTACCACTGCTAGTACTTGGTAACCACTGCTAGTGGTAGTGATTACCACTGCTAGTACTTGGTAACCACTGCTAGTACTTGGTAACCACATCTATTCTTAAATGGTAAAAGGCAAAATCTTTGTAATCACATGCTTTGTTTAAGCCTGCTAACGTTATATTCTTTAGAAGAAATAAATTAAAACCAAATCGGATATCCGTATTTCAAATCAGCGCCAGAAAGTCACATGATCACCCCATTCAATTAACCCTAATTCACATCCAAATAGAGCGTAAACACAAAAGATGGTATTTCATGGAAATGTAATATCAAATTACAAAAAGAGAAGCAAGAAAATACTTGGACATATTCTTCAGGTAATCACTATAAACCATGGGGACATATCCCTCATATATCTCTCGAAAGCATTTAGCTATGGAAAAGAGAGAACAAAAGTTAAAAAGGAATACAACTGGTGCATAATCCGATGAAAATGATACCTACAAAAGTTAACAATTTTGGACCAACCTGATCAACAATCTGTTTTGTGAATGCAAAGGGAATGAGTGAGAACAATAATTGGTGGAAATGTAAAGGGAATGAATGAGAAGGTGGAAATGGAAGAGACAAGGGTATAATAGACAATTTAGTTAAAATTATAATTTTGAAAAATGTAAAAAAGGTACTAAAAGGTACAAAAGTATAAAGTAAAAAAAGTCGCTTAAATTATTTCGCTTAAGTCGCTCAGCATTGGGAAGGAACTAAATGTATAAAAAAATATTTTAGTAACTTTGACTTTTTTTACTAAAGGACAAAAAAAAATTTGCAAGATTCTTAAAAAAGTCGCTGAGATTTGGTCGATGTACTATCATAGCTGTAAAAGTCAGAAACAATAACTGGGTACACAAATTACGAAGGACACTTGTCACGCTTAGATGAAAAGTAGAAAAGTCGCAAGTCTCAAAGTCTATTTTAGAAATACCCCAACTTTTTTCCTAAAAAGTGTTGACACCTTGAGCAAAACATGTATTCTCATAATTACCCCTTAAAATAAATTATGATATATATTACTTATAAGATAAATATACCATATATATTTTTAACCTATTTTCTTTTGTGTATAAATACACCCTATTATCTTATTCATAAACATAATTATCCCTAAAAAGTATAATCGACACAATAATCTGTTTGAGAAATACGGTTTGTGATGGTGATTTTCTTATACTGATGTTGTTTTTTGCTTTCAATAGGTTTATCTCTGATATTTAATAGGTTCACTCGAATTTTAAGTTTTTTGGCACATCAACAAAAGTTTGCATGTTTGTTAAGTGATATGAGCTTTTTTAATTGGATGATATTATACCACCGAGGAATGATAGTTTATTTTTTATTGCTCTTACAAGCTTCCTTGCCCATGGGACCATATATCAGTGCGACTTAAAAAGTGGCATTCCAGATTTGAAATTATTCTGGGAAATTATGGTTCCTGGATTTGATCAGACCGAGTCTCAAGTTATCCAGGTACACATTTTACAATCGTTAGATATTTTATAAAAGCGTACGTCTGCATTTGGTTGTGGTTCACTCTCCGTATATGTTTATATCAGGTGTGTGCTGCTGGTCCTTCAAGTTGACAAATATATGGTACACTTTTTTTGAATTCTATATTTATCCATGCACACAAGCTTTCCACACACACGCTCAGGATTCAAGTCTGACAATTTTATTATTTGAATTAACAGATAAGGGTGTCATCATAGATAAGCAACAACCAAGTTATTCTAAACATTGACTGTTTCCATAGAATTTTGATAACCTTACTAGAAACGATATTTACAGCAATTCTTTGCAGGTCATAAGTGAGGTGAGACTATGTATATATAGCAATTGAAATACCATCTAAGATGACATTTGTATTCTTTGATTCTATGACTAAATTAGTTTATTATTGATCATGTTGATAAGAGTATTGATCAACCACCGGGTGATTCCGTAAGGGACAACAATCTACCAAAATATCATAACATGATTCAGGTATTCTGTCTTTTGGCTTATTTTCTTTTTAACTCTGTATTGAACAAAAAAATATGTTTTGCTTTTTGTATATCACTTGGAGCAGACAATAAATAAGGTACTCGATGAGAACTTATAATGTAGCAAGGATCCATCATCTGACACAATGCTGTATAAGAATTTGTGGCTCGAAACTGAAGCAGAACCATGTATCTCGAGTTATAGAGCCTGATTTGATCATGTTATGAGAGAAAGATGGGCCAACCGAAAGCATCATGTATTGCTTTCATTATAGTACAAAACCTCTTCTTATTCTTTTGCATATGTTACAAATTGGACGGGTCATGTAACAGGTCAAAACGGGTTCCTGTGAAAACAAGATATGTTTTATTACTTGCCAAATCTGACAAATCACTGGTTTGGTTGACTCAGTAATCACTTTCTTTCACAAAAAGCTATTGATATCTATTACACAAGGAAAAAAAATATCGCTATATTTAATAGTTTAAATATAGGAAGAGCTGGGGCAAAGGAACAATCTACACTTTATAAACTACAGAAAATGCCAGTTTTGCTAAAGAAATTTTTGCAATCCTTTAGGAAGCCAGGTAGAAAGTCAATCCTGATCTAGCAGCAATGGGTCGTGTTCAACCTCCTCCTCCAGGTTTGTTGATTGGATTTTATACAAGTCTTCTTATGGATATAAATATGGATATAAATAGCTTGAAACTTTTAATTGGGCCACTTTATACAAGTCTTCTTATGGATATAAACATTGCAATTTATGAAGAATCTGGTAGCAGTGCTGAAAAAATTATGGATATAAATACTGCTATTCATGTTCATTAAAGTCAATAGCTTTTCAGTTTTGTTAGCTTTTATTTGTGGGTTCCGTTATTTTTTGCATCATAGTCTACTCATAATACGTATTTGTTGTAATCTAAAGCAATTGCTACATGTATATTTTCTTTGGGCATGAAGCTTGAACTATGGTCACGTGAACAAATAGGTCTGCCAACCAAAATCTTACTTTTTATGAAAAAAATCTTGTGGTATTTTAAAAACATTTTTTGAATAGAATGATTTACGATGTTTCATGCATTTAAATACCATTCTGCGTCTTTCGACCCATTTGACTTATAGTAGTCACCCAGATGAGACAATAATAACCAAAAATAGCACATAGATTTGTAAAAAGTGTCTCAAATAAAATTTTCAAATAATAAAGTGATAGTTATATAGAAGCAAATTGTTTATCCGGACAGGTTTTGAGAGGTTTTTTCTGGTTGGATCATAAACTGGCTCAATTAGTTTAGTATAGACCATACATTCTAGAATAAGGACTAGGCTTTCGAGCTTACCCAGGCCTTAATCAAGTGGCCTAGACCTATTAGTCCATCTCTACTGCTATACAAGATTCTAACATAGTTTCTTATTTGTAACACCCGACAAGGGACCAAATGTGTTAGTAATAAAGATATTGATCACAGTTTTCTTAATTCCTTGCAGATGTGTTTAAATATTCAATCCCAAATACCCCATAATCTGCACTATGCACTTGAAGTTGATCAGGTAACATGTTACGTAATTTAGTGAAGATGGTTTTATTTTTTGTACTTTAATCATCAATATTTTGAATTTGTAATGCCAAATACAATTGCGAGCCTGATGAGTATGTATTCGGATGTTTATTAGACACGTAATGTAAAAAGGGTAGCATAAAATAAGCTGCTTTACTTTTTGAAGACATGAGGGTTCGGTTTCCACCAATAATTAAAAATTTCACCACACTGTTGTACGGTTGGTGTAAAGAAGGCAAGCTTATGGAGGCTAAATTTGTGTTGGTCCAGATAAGAGAGGCTAGGTTTGAGCCCGACATTGTGGTATACAACAACAATTTGTAATCCGGGTATGCGGTTGGTGAAAGATGGTAGATGCTTTTGATCTGTTGCAAGAAATGAGACAAAAGGGTTGTGACCCAAACGCAACTTCTTTAACTATATTGATACAAGCACTTTGTGGTAAAGAAGAAAATGCAAACCACGATGCAGGTGGTTTCAGACATGGAAAAATATGCATGTGAAGCGGATGTTGTTACTTACACCATGTTAATAAGTGGTTTTTGTAAATGGGGGAAAACCCAAAAAGGGTTATGAGCTATTAGATCACATGATACAAATAGGTCACTCCAAGTCAGTTGACATATTTACATATATTAAATTCTCATGAAAAGAAAAATGAATTAGAGGAATGTTGAGAGCTTATGAATGAGATGAAGAAGATTGGTTGTTAATCTGTTATCCTGATCTTAACATTTACAATACAACTATTCAGTTAGCCTTCAAGTTAGGGGAGTCTAAAGAAGATATTCACGTCTGGAATGACATGAAAGCAAGTTGGCTCAGTCCGGGTCTTAAAAATTTTGTGAATATGATTCACAGGCTTATTGATCAAGAATGTTTAGTTGAAGCTTTTGAGTATCTTAAAGAAATAGTTGGAAGGAGTCTTCTTTCCACCCCCTCAGTATTGTCTTTTAAAAGATCTTTTAAATTCACTATTGAAAAGCTCAAATTGAATTATTTGTAAGGGATGTGAGCCTAATTTTAAGCCTGGACGTTTGGAATTCATGCACTTATTGCAAAAGGGTATGTCAAGGAAGCGTGTTCTCATTGTGTTGACATGATGGAGGCGCCTGATGTGATGCCTCAACCCGATACTTTTGCCAAGCTTATGAAGGGTTTGATAAAACTTTATAATAGACAGGTTGCTGCTGAGATTACTGAAAAGGTAAGAAAAATGGCTACTGAGAGGAAAATAACTTTTAAAATGTATAAAAGGCGTGGTGAGAGGGATCTGAAAGAGAAGGTTAAGGCTAAAAATGATTGTAGGAAAAGAGGGAATCATAAACATCAATGGGGCAGTTCAAAAGCTGGGTCTATCTGATTTTATATGGAGGCGTGTGTCACACCCCCAAATTACCTGTTTTGCAGCGGAATGGAATTCCTGGGGATTGACTGTCATAGCATTACAATCATAGTTATATTGAACGACCTAAAGTGTCGTTTGGAAAATACATCGCTTGATTTAATAAAAACATTCAGAGTTACAAAGATAGGTCCCAAATGAAAGTTACTATGTGCAGAAAGTAAGTTTGGTACAAGTCAAACGATGTTTTTAAAGTGTATAAATCCCATGTGAGACGCGTCGGCCACCGCTGACTCTATGATATGTCCACATGCATGCCATGAAGTGAATGCCTTAGTAACCTGAAAATACATTGCTAAAAGTGTCAACACAATGGTTGAGTGAGTTCATAGAGTTTATGTAAATGTTAATACGACTACCACAAGTATAAATTATGTATGACAATGATGTCACAAAAATGATACAATTGCTTAAGCACATGACACCGAAGCTCTGACTGATGTTCGCCCCAACAGAGTGTTTTGCCAAACAACTCAAATAATGATTATGAAATGAAATGCATCCGTCCGGTTGGAATCCGCCAACCCAGATGGAGGTGTCACCCTCGATAGATCTATCCACTCACCCACGCTTCTATGAAATTAACGGTTCATGCTTATGAAATGGGGACATTTAACGGCAATGAGGTAACTTAAGCAATGTAATGAATTTGATATACTTGGCATCGTAATAAAAATAATGTGCAATGTATTCTCCCCCGTAGGTTTGAAATAAAGTAAAACTTGAATAAATCGGGGCTATGAAAACTCACCTGTTGCAATGATTATGATGACAAAAGTGGATACACTTAAATGTAGCGTGAATCTCTAACTTGAACCTATTATGAATGATATGATATATGATAAGTTACAATGTAATGTTATGCATACAATTCATACGATATCTATACCACTTGTGAATTTTTGAAAATAATACTTATCGTCGAAAAATACTCTTTTGACGTCTTGACCATTTATAGATTACTTTTCAAGCATTTACGTTGAAATGATATCATACGATAATCATTTAATGATTTATTATGAAATTATGACTTTTCGTCGTAAAATAATGTCATTTGACATTTCATGAAAATGGATAAGCGGCCTTGAAAAGCTAGCCGTAAAATGGTGTACGTCGAGTGTTAGAAAACAAACTCAACGGTTTTGGGAAGCTTGTATCATTATCTAAAAGTTTTAGTATTTAAGTTTTCGTCCTAGAGGTTCCGATCATAGAGAAAAATAAAGGTAAAGTATGGTACTTGTGTGTTTAAGGGTGGTTTTCGGCAAAGTTTGAGTGACTATATTTCATTCGTTACAACTCCGCTTGACGAACGGTTGGACATTTTGAAAAATATGCTTGGCGAACTTACTTTTACTAGAAGACATCACTTTATAAAAAGTTCTACTTCAAGGTTAAAAACGACCTTCAATATGGTCACTTGTTTTGCCGTAATACTTGTCTATTAGAAATAATATAGTTTTTCTTATATAATAAAGTTACGGCAACATTGTGAAAACGTGTATAATTTAATCGTTATAAGTCCGTTTTCTACGTTTTATATATCCTCGGAATCGTGATAATATATACTAATATATTTTTGATAAGTCGACACTTTTTATAACGCTTAAGACTCATTTTTGTCTCGTAAAAAGTCGAGATTATATGCTGAATTTTCAAACAATTATTTTCGCCGCCAAACTTGAAAAATTCATATCTTCTTTCAAGTATAGCCCGCTTAACCGCTCGCTGCCACGTTGTTTTAAAGTGTATTTTTCTAAAATATCTAGCAAAATTTTTTATCTATGAAAATTCCAGATTTCGAAAATAAGGACAGACCATTTTTTTTAAAACTTGTCGAAATGAGTTTTTCTCGCGCCAAACCTATTCTAACCCATTCAAAACAACTCCGAAGCTATTCTAATCCTACCATACACCTTCTTAGGGTGTCATGGTTTCCTAGACATCACCAAGAGTGATATTTTATAAGGAATAATTATAGGATGACATAAATATATATAATTCTTAAAAACAATGTAAAAGTGGTACAAACATCATATGACTTGCATGTTTACTCAAATATGATGTAATGAATATGAAAATGAATATGAAAAGCTTACAAGTTAACTTGATGAGGTTATAAGAACAAAGGATTTTTCCTAATCACCCAAGGTTTTTATTGCACAACCTTAATCAAGAGTGACGCTAAAGTGTATAAAACTTAACTAGAAAATTTTTGATGATCTCTCCTTGATCTTTGAGGGTGGCCGGTTCTTTAGGAGAGAAAGGAAGAGATATTTGATTTTTTTTTACACTTAGAAACTTTGAGTATGTATTTGTAAGTTAATATTATAAAATGTATATAAGTAGATATTTGGTGAATTTTTGAATGAATCACCCCCTTGTGTCGACAAGGGGGTATTAATGTTAAATAATACATTTTTTTTCTTTTCTAATTCATTAGATGTAAAGTAGATGTGTTTTTGTAAATGTAGTTAAGTAATTGAGTACATTTAAGATTGTAAGGTAGCGTTAATTAAAAATAAATTTTAACGGGTCAAAATAAAAGATATTGATGTCATAAAAATTATAAAAATCCATTTCTTGCAAAATTTTAGTGAAATGATAACTATCGTGTAATATTTAAGAAAACCGTCGTAATTATATAAATATAACAATTTATATACGAAATAAATTTAAAACACTGGGTAAACTAATAATAATATTTTTATAAACTTATTATGAGTATAAAAATATATCGGGATAATTTTTGGAAGTATTGGATCAAATGTTCAAAATAATTAATTAAGCGATAGCGTTTATTCAAGGGAAAATTGCATGAAAAGTCATCATACTTGGCACTTATTGTCATTGTATGTAGCGAACTATTTTTTTTATCATTGTGACACTAACTTTTTTGGGAGGCGTATTGTGTGTATCGGTGACTTGTTTAACTTGTTCTAGCCGGTCATGTTAACGACCGTTAACTTTTTATTGCACCGTTAGTCCTTTTCGTCGTTTTTCTGACGTTATTATATTATTGCACCGTTAGTCATTTAGCGTTTTACACGTTTTCGTCGTTTTGCACTTTTCCGTCCGTTTTGCGGTTTCGTCCGTTTTACGCGTTTTGTCCGTTTTCCGCTTTTGTCCGTTTTACGTTTTTAGCTCGTTTTCGTACGTTTTACACGTTTATTTCGTTTTTACCGTTTTCGTCCGTTTACCGCTTTTTGTTTTTACATGTTTTTGCACGGTTTCGTCCGTTTTGTCCGTTTTACACCTTTTGTTCGTTTTTACCGCGTTTAGTCGTTTTTACACGTTTTTTGTTTTACGTTTTCGTCCGTTTGAGCGTTTTTTTCGTTTTACATGTTTTGCAGTTTCTTCCGTTTTGCGTTTTAGTCCGTTTTACACCTTTTGTTCGCTTTTACACGTTTTAGTCCGTTTTGCACCTTTTTTTAACGTTTTCGTCCGTTTTAAGCGTTTTTTAGTTTTTACATGTTTTTGCGGTTTAAGTCCGTTTTACCGCTTCGGTCCGTTTTACACCTTTTGTTCGATTTTTTACGCTTTTAGTGTTTTACCGCGTTTCTTTTTTAACACCTTTTCGCATTTACACGGTTTTTTGTTTTACGTTTTGGCTCGTTTTTGGTTGCGCCGTTTTACGTCGTTTTGCGGTTCGTTTTAGATGCGTTTTACCGCGTTTTCGCGTTTTACGGTTTTTCGTTTCTACATGTTTTGCGGTTTTCGTCCGTTTTTCACCTGCGTTTTACGTTTTTACGTTTTAGCCTTTTTTACCGCGTTTTGTTTTTACCGTTTTGGTAGATTTTGCGTTTTTAGTTTGTTTTAACTGCGTTTTTATCCGTTTTACATGTTTTCGTCAGTTTTCTGGGTTTTCTTCGTTTTCGTGGTTTTACCGCGTGTTCTTGGTTTTGCGTTTTACCGTGCATTTTGCGATTTAGTCCGTTTTACCGCGTGTAAAAGCGGAAAACGATAAAAAGCAATAGCGATGTAAACAACATGTAAAGCGACAAAATGCAAAATCTGGCGTGTAAAACCAGCGGCGCGTGAAAACGTGTAAGCAGGCAGCAGCGTGTAAAACAAAAAAATGTGTAAAGCGAATGGAAAGGTGTTAAAAAAAGCGTGTAAGCGAGGCAAAACGTGCGCGAACAAAAAGGTGTAAAGCGAGGCGGAAGCGTGTAAAGCGGGCGAAACGTGCAAAAACATGTAAAACGAAAAATGCGTTTAAAGCGGGCGAGCGTGTAAAGCGGACTAAAACGTGTAAAAACGAACAAAGGAATTCGCGGTAAACGTGTAAAGCGGGCAACCATGTAAAAGCAAAAACGTTAAAGCGGACAAAATGCTAAAAAAACGTGTAAAAACGGACTAAAGCGGTAAAAAAACTTGATCAACTGATGTAACAAGCAACGATGCAAAAACATGTAAAACGAAAAGCGTGTAAAACTGACAGCAATATGCGAAAGCGTGTAAAGCGTGCAGCGTGTAAAGCGAGGATGAAAAGCGTCGCAACGGACAAAAGCGTCTAAAACGGACGAAACCGTGCAAAAGCGGACGGAAAGTGCAAAACGAACCAACGATATAAAAACGAGCGTAAATGACAACGTGCAATAATATAATAACGATCGTTAAAGCGGTGAAAAGGACTAACGATGCGTAAAAAGAGTTAACGGTCGTGCACCGGCTACAACAAGTTAAACAAGTCACCGATACACACAATAGCACGCTCCCAAAAAGTTAGTGTCACAATGATAAAAAAAATAGTTCGCTACATACAATGACAATAAGTGCCAAGTATGATGACTTTTCATGCAATTTTCCTATTATTCAATATGAAAATTACGCGTTTAACGTAAAATGCAAAATCATGCATGAACTAATATGATGACAATGATGCTAATGAAATGTAGACTAAACCTAGTCTATATGAAATGTCCTAGATGATTGTTCATGAATTCGACTAAACCATTAAGGTTCACGAATTTGAAACTAAATAACCTAGTTTACGATAAATGATGAAATAGTGAAACTTGAGAAATGACACAGAATTGGGAGTTGTCACATTATACATCAAAAGGAATTCAGTCCTGAATTCAGTCCATGTTAGGTTCTACGGTGTTATTGGTGAAAGGTGGGGATATTTGAGTCGTGTCGATGCGTCGATGTTTCGAATCGTCTGCGCCTTTCAAAGAGCGGGACCTTGAACATAAATCATTGCCTACTTGATATTCTAATGGTTTTGCGACTTATGGAACATACTTCCAATATTTTCGTCATACGCCGTATAGCTTATCTAGTTATTTGTTGTTGTTTGTAACTGATTCTTGATTTGTACGATTACTTTGTTGTTTCATGAATGAGTTATGGTCTAATGAGTTGGACTTTCCTGGTTTTGACCCGTGAATAAGTGATTGATATTTCAACCATAGAGTGCCTCAATGGGTGTAGTCAATATGTTCATGTGATAACTATTGTTGTAAGGCAACTTGTTCGATGAAGAATGATTTGCCTAATCATTTCTAGAAAAATCACTCATGCCTTGAGCATATCTTCTAATGTTAGAGTTGTTCTCTCGCTCTAACCATTGAGCTGAGGATAATAGGTGGTACTCATGTCCTAATAGAGTTTCGTGGAAAGATTGAAATGATTGTTAGAAGTCCAAGGAGAATCGGCTACCTTATATTAGGTTCAACTGAAATTGATACCGTGTCTGTGCCAAATTTCAAAATGTTAAGCCTGTCGAAAATGACCTTATTGAAAAGAATAGACTATGGGTAACAATTGTGATTCCTCGCGTTTCTCGTTCTAGCGAATGTCTTGACTTGAATCTTACTTGCCTAAGGTGTTTAGTCTTCATGACTAAAATGTTTATTGTTTGATCATCGAAATGTTTCCATGCTCTATGTTGTAAAGTCACAAAACCTTAAATATTTAAGTGATGTGGTGTAGTGGTTGATTTTCAAGATTTCTTCCGATATTGTGTGCTTCTAAGATATTTCATCACTTAGATTGTTATCATGCTAGCAAGAAAATAGATATCAGCTCATACTATGTCGTAGAATGTTTGTTCTAATTTCCCTTGTAGATGGGGAGTCATTGTTTGTCCGATATGTTCAAACCTGTTGCATCTCTTGATGTGGAAGTAAGGTTACTTGGAATTTCTAGAGAACACAATGTCTTAGAGAAAGTTTATATCGATAACCTTAGTTTAACCAAATTTTCCTTTAAGGGAAATTCATTGTAGGAAGTTCATATTGTTGAGGCCATGTTTAATGGAATGTTCTACAGTCTTGGTTAAAAGACTTGGTTTATCCCTATAGTGTTGCTTAGTGTGTATTCGCTTCATTCTAAACCTTGTAACTCTGTCTAGCTAGTACTTTTGAAATGATAGAATTTGGCTTCTAGTCCAAAAATAGTGGTTCGGAATGTCTCGTGATGTCTTAAAATTTTTGTTGAGTTTTGAATCATCCTACTACCTAGTTCTTAGTCCTTGTTGGTAGTTCTGAAATCTTTCATTGTTTTCTTGTATCGAGGAATCCTCCTCATAGATTGTATAGGAAGCCTTTCATAAAAAAAAAGTCACTCGTCAAATTCCATCTTATCGGTTGTGTGAGGGATATATGGTGTAGGCACCTATAGAGTGTTAACAAAAAGGAATGTTTATGCACAATTTATTTGCTTACAAAGCTTTGCTTTCGAATGAAGATTGTTTTAAAAGATTTGAAATGATGCTTGTTACTTTCATGACATAATTCTTCCTAAATTATACATAGGTGATCAGACCATGTATAATCGAGGACAAATGATGTGATGCTTGTTTTTGTTGAGATGGTATTATGTTTCTCCTAAGTTTTAGATGGTATTCAACGATTTGTTTTGTAAAATAATGGCTCAAACAGCTTTTCAGAGTAACATGGAAATCGTTTCACGTAATGATAATAAATAGTTAACAAAATAAAATGACTTAAAGTTAATTGATAGGGTGATAACAAAACAACTTGTTTTAAACTTTATATAACAATGGTTCTAAGATGGTGTTAAATGGCTTGAAATAAAATTAAGTGAAATAATTTTATAAAGTAATAGCAAAATAACATGAAATAAGATTTGTTGGATGGTTGTGATTATCGTGAAGATAATAAGGAATAATGATTACATTCGATTGAAAGGTACCTATTATCATTTCCTGTTGATGGTCTAATAGTGTTTCAAGTGTAGGAGTAGTAGGCGGTCTAGCAGTAATAGCCCTAGAACTCTCACAGTCCTCAAACCTATGAGATGGTAATAGGGTGTCAAATCATGCACGCTTCCCAAGCTGCAAGTCAGTTGTATAAGTAGTATCTATGAGGTGTGATGGCACGGATGGTACTCTAGATGACAATGATGATGAAAATGATGACAATGACGATAATGAAAATCCTTGTGGTGAGTTAAGAAAATGGGTTCATTAGGACTAAGCCTATAAGCTCTACCAAATGGTATAATCTGTCCCAACCAAATGATAAAACTTATCGATCCTACAAATGAATCAATAGTGATCGTGATGGTGTAGGTGCAACTTTGCCCTTCTCAAGAAGGGTTAGGTCGTCATCGATGTTATTGATGTTAAGTCAAGCTGATGTAAAATTGTGATAGGGAATGACAGGGGCATTCTCCACGCGTTGGAGTCCGATGTGAGTATGATGGGATGGGTTTTTGAAGGCATCTATGTGACAATCGATTTTGAAACAAATGTAAATAATCTCACAAAATGTGCGTATGAAACCGCATGTAAAGTGACTATGCACTTATGATGAAATGATGAAATGCTATGATGATGTGGTTATAGTCTAGGGTCAATGATGCAACCTAGTTCTCTATAACTGCAGCTCTGATCTGTCTGTCACACCCCAAATTACCTTTTTTGTTGAATGGAATTCACGAGGATTAATGTCATAGCATCACAATCATAGTTAAATTGAGCGACCTAAAAGTGTCGTTTGGAGAATACATCGCTTGATTTAATAAAACATTGAGTTACAAGATAGGTCCCAATGAAAGTTACACTATGTGCTTGCAAAGTAAGTTTGGTACAAGTCGAATGATGTTTTTAAAGTGTATAAATCCCATGTGAATAGCGTGCGTCGCTGACTCTATGATATGTCGCATGCATGCCATGAAGTGAATGCCTTAGTAACACGAAAATACATTGCGCTAAAAGTGTCAACACAATGGTTGGAGTGAGTTCATAGAGTTTATGTAAATGTTAAAGTA
>OU343218.1:19082024-19127455 GCA_910596185.1 Chrysanthemum makinoi
TGGTTGAAAAGGTTACATCACTGAAAATAAGAGGAGCTATGAGATTAACAAACTGGTAAAATTAGTGTTCATAAACTGAGGCTACATAAAATGTTAGCTTTTAATTATTTAATGTTCCAGGAATATAGTATAAAAGATGTTATAATTTAGAAACATTTTTTTACCATGAAAATACCTTCCTTCATGAGACAGTTTCTACTATAGCTTCTGTTTGTTCTGCTAATTTCCATCTTGTGATTTCCTATCCGGCGGCAGTAATGCCCACCATTTTCCCTTCAACCTGCACCACAGGAAAGTAAGATTATATAAAATGTACTTTGCATAAGAACAAATATATTCACATGAAATTTGCATAATAATAATTATCAAAGCAAAGTCTGAATGGAAGATCAACTACAACATCTAATGTCGACCAATTTTTGCTTCTCTAGTTTTCCTATTATTTTCACTCACTTTTTGTAATAAACAACATTTTATTAATCGCTAAACTTTATACCCTTGGTTGATAATCAATTTGTTTCCTAGGTAATCTGCAAAAAAAATAAAGAAATTGCGCTATAAAAAACTTATAAAATTATAATAGTTTCTTCATACTTAAGCTACACATAACCAAAATTAACTTATCCATATTGATGTTTTCAACAATTAAGTGGCCACACCACTGAAAAGGGAGGGCTTTACATGGTTTGAGTCTGTGTGGTGGTGGGTTCAAACCCAGTGGATTAGTCGGTCAAAATGTCGGAAATCATGGTTATAAAAACACAATTAAAAGAACATTCAACCATGGTAATGAGCACATTTAAAACAGGATTTTGTATTTTAAAAATCACTATCAATGTATAAAGGTGCTAGATGGCATACTAACACAGTACATAAACTGGATCAGAACTGATTCCAAGCCCATATATCTTAAGAACGCGTTTTAATTATACTTTAGATTTTAATCTCAGTTATGATTTCTCCAAGTTATACCTTCAAATTATAAAATCAAAGAAAAACCAAACATGTACAGGTTATAAGGTTTGGGTGAACGCCGAGCTTAAATAAGACCCACTAAATAATAGGCAAAACTTCAACATGTAATCATCACAAACAAATTGTTTAACTCTCAAAATGACCAACGGAAGCCACCGAAGTAACTGAAGGTAGTTGAATCAGATTAAAAGCACCTAAAATCATATGGACATATAGGCATTAAACACCTCAAAAGTAACCATCCTACTACCATTAACAATAGCATTGAATTTAACCTATTTTTTTGAAGTTTTGTTTGGACCAACACTTAGTTCGAGTAATAAAATGAGGGCTTGGCTGATGGTCTTTATAATGCTTGAAGACTTGGAAGGTATATCCACCCGTAATACTCTTATCAATACATTTAATATCAGTAAAAGCAGCGGCCTTAAGAGTAAACACACAATTTTCGATATTTTAAATGTGAAGCCATCTTAGACTTCATGATACCCCTAATGATATCTAAAAATTGGTTGCATAACAAAAAAAATAGCATATATCTAAACTGATCTATCTATATTCCTAGTTCTTGTGAGCATGGTATAGTATTGTGAAAGTTGGCATTTGAGAAGGTTGCTTACCAAGAGTATAGGATCACACTCAATGTACCAAAAGATGAATATTTAATGGAGTTCTTTCATGCTCAACATAAGCAAGTTCAGCAAGGTTCAACAATGGTTGTCTAAAAAGTAAAATGCATTATCTAAGCTACACATTAGTATGTTTAATATCTCAGCCTTATATCAAATAATAATGCATCATCTAGGCTACACCTTATTATTATGGTCACTGTAAATACTTGATCAATGAAAATATACCTAATGGCATACTTCGCAAGTGATTTCACCCTTCACACTGCACAAGTGATGAACACTTCCTGTAAGCGCACTGGAGCATACTTATCCTATAATACAATCACTGACTACTTAAATATACCTAATGCAATTGATTCAGTCAGAATATTCTTTGAGTTTGGTATTTAATGGCTGTTTTCGCTCTCAGTTTTTTTTATTTAACCATGGAAAACATGAATGAATCAATACGACAGTCATCCAAGACAGTCATCCAAGTCTGCTTTAAAATCACATTGTTCAAAAATAATTCAATAGAATATTATAGCCCGAATCAATCAACCAGACACTTACCTGCTCTCATGTTATCCAATGTTTGGAAGAAAAACTCACGTGTTAACATACCTAGCACTACCGAGGAAACGGATCAAGTGTTATCATTTACTTATATAACTAAGATTATCATCGAAATAACATGTTTTTGGGTGATTTATATCTAATGTTTTCTAACTAATTCTTTATAGAAAATACATAATAAACTGGAGAAAAAAGTTCACATTAACCTGACAGACCTAGTACAGATTGGGACGTTGTAATATTCAGTCTCATTGTAATACATACTTTAGAGAAAATTGTTAGTAATATAAAGGGTATTTTAGACATTTACACTCTAACAATCAAACAATTCCGCTAAATTAACCATAGAGTTAAGTGTGAAAATATGTTTAAGAGGCATTCAAATAAATTCAAAAGATATAGATACAAATAACAAACCTACTTTCCTATGCCAATACAAAACTCATAAGTCACAACGGCAATCAGTATACAATCCCATACAGTCCCTAATTTAGGATCATCTGATTACAATATGTACGGGAATGTATACCATCGGATCAGGTCTTACCTCCAAGAAAACCACCATAGATGAATATTAGATCCCATATAGCAGCAGTCATGTCTACAACGATAACATCTCCACCATCAGCATCAGCACTGTATATACCAGTCCATGGAGAGATCACAACAGATTTCGTATCACACCACACTCCAGCTGCTGTTTCAAGAACTATACATGGGAAAAATTATGAAAAACGTAGTGAGAAGCATGTGCGAAGATCATAGAAGCAGAGAAAAAAAATGGACCACAGTGACATACACCTTCAACATTCTCTTCTTAATAATCCAACTCAAATAAACTATTATGCCATTATTAAACTGGAAGATTCACTAAGCGATACAAATTCTCCAAATTCCATTGTTTCCTTAAAAAATCATGACAAACCTTTGGAAGCTGTTATGAATATGATTAAAACTCCTAAAGGGTCGGTTGGTTTTTGCTTAAGTCCTAAGCTTCGCGTACGCGTATGCTACGCGTCTTCGAGTCCAAATTGAATTTGAAGAGCCGTCTTCAAATCCATTTTGGAGTTTGCTTCTTTCCCCCTCACCCCTATAAAAAGGAGGTGAGGGGGAGAGAGATCGGCACCACCTTCGAATTTGATTTGTAGTTTGAATTAGTTTGTACCTTTGAATTTGGTTTTGAATAAAGAAAAGCTTCCGCAAATTTGTCAATTGTTGTTTCTTCGCTTGTTCTTCATCTTGGATTATTGGTTTTTGATTCTAACAAGTGATATCAAGAGCTTGGTTGGTGTTCCTGGGTTTTTGATCAGAAAGAGGTTGAAGATGAAGAAGAAGAAGAAAAAGAAAAATTTCGGTCGATTGGATATAATCAAGAAGTAGGGTTCTTGATTGGTTATCGTTTTGGGGAAGGTGGAAGGTACTGGTTTTTGTTATTGCCAGATTTTTTTTTATGTTTTTTGGGCTACTTCACTTATTATAAAGTGGGCTATTAGAATGGGTTTGAATTAGTTCTGTGGCTAATATTATTAGTATTTGATATCATGTTTGAATTTGGTATTTGAATTTGGAATTTGGACCGTAATTCTTATTACATAAGTGGGTCATTAGAATTGGAATTTGGTATTTGAAATTTGAAGATTTGGTATTTGAAGAATTAAATTTGAAGATCGATTTGGTGCAAGTCGTTGGAATTTGTTCGATCATTTGGAATTTGTTACTTTGGAAAATTTGGATCGTCTGGCTTTTGAAGTTTGTTGCCCGAATTTGATTGTCTCCGGTGAAGATCGTTTGAGCCGATTTGTTTATTTGGTTAACCGAGTTTGAATTTGTCGGTTAACGTTCGATTGTTCGTTTTGAAGATTATCGGCGTTTGTACTTGTTCAATTTGTTTTGGTATTCTTTAGGAGTTTCAATCACAGTGGAGATTGTTATGAATATGATTAAAACTCCTAAAGGGTCGGTTGGTTTTTGCTTAAGTCCTAAGCTTCGCGTACGCGTATGCTACGCGTCTTCGAGTCCAAATTGAATTTAAAGAGCCGTCTTCAAATCCATTTTGGAGTTTGCTTCTTTCCCCCTCACCCCTATAAAAAGGAGGTGAGGGGGAGAGAGATCGGCACCACCTTCGAATTTGATTTGTAGTTTGAATTAGTTTGTACCTTTGAATTTGGTTTTGAATAAAGAAAAGCTTCCGCAAATTTGTCAATTGTTGTTTCTTCGCTTGTTCTTCATCTTGGATTATTGGTTTTTGATTCTAACAGAAGCATAATAAACTGAACCTGAACTAGAAGCATAATAGAGAGAATGATAAAAGGGTAAATATAGATTAAAGCATGATACATATGCAAATTTGAACCATAAGGCGCCAAATTACACTAACAGACACCCCCTAAATGGTAACACATCAAGTTAAATGTTTCCGAATGTATATTTTTTAATGCACACAACTTGCTAAGGATTTCTATTAAAAGGATTTACCAGTAGATCGATTATCATACTTATAATATTGTTTTTATACTCGCCAAAAATGCACCATTCAATTTGTAAGAATCATTTCAAAGATAGTATTTGTGCGTCAACCCAACCTGCACGGACCATTACGACCATACTAAAAGATGACTTTCTTTAGGCTAACCCAATTTGACTCGTTATCCTACCCAACCATGTTACCAAATCTAGTTAACAGATTTTATACCACATCTGGCTTGACCTCTAACTTCAGTCACAACGCCTTACTTTCTCCAATCCATGTTGTCTGGCAATTCTTCTATGATGTTGACAGGCTCATCCAGACCCATATAATGCAAATATCCACGACCTTTATAAGCCAATTGAACAGCTTGAAATTCCTTGTTAGTCAGGTTAAGGTATTTGTTTTCAGCGAGCTTGTATGAAAGATTATGTGAATTGAAATATTCGATATACAGGACATTATATTGGAATATTATATTTGCAAGTTATTTTGGTAAGAAATAGATGTATCTACAAGAAAAGGAAGAGAAACCAACTTGACATCTGGGAGTCAATAAGAACACAACGGCTTTGCCATCACGTAGATATATCCTCTATACCAAATAAACATAGATTTAAAATGCTCAAGTATATAGTTGAAAGTAATAAAACCCTTCATATGTTGAAAGTTCTGGTCTGTGCATGCAAAATTACAAACTGCACAAAACTATCTACGTACCCTTGCACCCTTTTTGTAGTATTTAGTCAAAAAAGGTTGGGGCAGATATAGAATAGGAACACGATTACAGGTTTACACACAAAAGGATTATCCAGGTCATTTTTGAACCGATAAGAGCGTTCCTTCTTTTCTCAGGCAGAGTCTCTCACCAACTATCCACATTAAAGCTCCAATATAGAAATATATGACTTTAGTTTCAAGTTACCACTCAAAGTCGTCTTTCATCGAGTCTTAAAGATTATACTTAGACCTCTGTAGATACAAAGCCAAAATTAGACCCCAGTTACTTGTTCCAACCAATATATATATATATATAAATATGTAGATCTGCGCTGCTAACTGTTGAAAGATATAATTCCAACTAATATGTACTATAGTCGAGAATTAAAATGATACCGTACTCGTGAAGGGGTATGAACATGTCCAAATACCTTGATGGTATCAGATAGTACAGAATATGTTGGACTTGTTTAAGATCAAACAACCACTCATCCAAGATCATGTCTGCACTCAATAGTTTATTAGGCTTATATAGTCTAGTTTATATTAAAAGACAATTTGTATTATTTGTATTGTACTTAATCTGTATGCAAACATGGGTTAGGCCCAAGCCTCAAACGACCCATAACATGACAGTTATATTAGTTAACTGTTATTACAGTTATTTGGCAGTTTCTTTACCAACCATCATGACTGTTGGGAACATTAAACCAACACTTTGGTGCCTTTTGGTAAAGTATATATACATGTGCCAAAATCTGTAAATATTATTCAATCAATAATAAAAAGTTAGTTATTCAAATTTCCCTCCACATTTCTATCTTACTGTTTTATCAAATTTTCTGCACATCTTGCATTTACAATTCGACTCAAACATGGCCTTTCAAAACTCAAGTCATGATCAAAGTTGGGTAAGACACAAACATGTCTTCAACCCTTCTAAGAGAATATACCTCCCCAATTATCTTAAAGAGCTTGTCCACATCCTTATGGATGGTTGTAAAAATCTCTTTCACTTGTATGGATGATGTTTGAGTGTAGCGTTATGGTATGACTTTTTTATTTCTGAATCAGATTCCGACCCTTTTAGCCCCCTATCACCACATTGTGAATGAGCTATAAAGGTTAACAATAAGTTACAGTAATAATGATGCAAACTATTAACGATACTTCAAAATTACAAGATGAGATAAAGATCATTGTCATTCCTATCTTTGCATTACTATACACTAAAGAAAGACGCCGGTGAGCTATTGTTATTTCTTCCAAATACTTTTTCTCACTGCGCTTTTCTAGAAGACAGATGAGCCTCTAAAATCTAGTGCTGCTTCTTCATAGTCTCTTATCTTCTCTTGTAAATTGGCTCTTCTAGATATTGCCTATGAGCATAATCATGTCATCAATCTATTATTCGCAAGCTTAATATCCTCAAAATAGAACCATATCATCAATCTATTATTCACAAGCTTAATATCCACAGAACAGAGCCATGTAAAAGCTTATATTCTATAACATTCTGATATATAAAACTGACCTTCATATAATCCCTATCAAGAGCTATGGCATGATTACAACTTGCAATTGCGTCAATGACTTTACCCAAAGCTTGGTGTGCAGCAGCACGATTGCATAAAAATATAGTAGTGAAATGTCTTAATTCTATTCTTTGCATTATAACATTACTATAACGCTCCAGAGCTTCTCTAAATTTCCCAGATAAGTGTCATTCATGCAGTCTAGAGTAGGTAGAGTGGTAAACAAAATAAACAGTAGAGCTCCAACACAAGTATCTAGCACTTATATGGTAGTCAGGTAGAATGCAATTGTATGACGGTAACTGATTAAAAGGAGGTTTAAGACATGTGATTATAACAATGACAATAGTAAATTGATTAAAAAAAAGTCAAATTAATGTTAAACAAAACAAAACTATTGAGAGTCAAATGGTTATACCTCTTGAGCTGCTTCAGCAGTGGTGAACTCTACGTGTGCCCAGCCTAAGAATCGGTCATCTCTAATTGCAAAGAGGAGTTCAGCGATTTCACCAACATCTTTGAAGAAATCCCTCCAGTAAATAACATAAAATTACATGTCAAAAGAAGACAAAACCATCCTAGCAGGCAAAATAATACATAGCTATAACATGCTTTGAATATATCAGATGTTGATCAGAGTTTATAAGGTTATCTCAGAGAGGTTGGAAGTTTCAGAATAATATTGTAATAAAAGTGGTATTGATCTCATAAGTAACACATTCGTTATGTATATATACTTTTAGAAGATTGGAATAAAACATGTTAATCACGTGGATCGAATACTCCACAGGTACCTTCACAGATGAAAAGATGTTCACCTGTATATAAAATAGTTACAAGAATGTTCATAAATTCTAGTTCAACTCAAGACAAGAGGCAAGATAAACTGAAAGTAACTTAAGAAAATTTGTATACAATAATCCGAGCCAATATCCAAGGAAAATAACAGTTAAACATGCTTATAATTTTAAATCAATAAATGCATATAGAAACCTACAATTTGTTATGAGAGCCATGATCAATACGGCTGCAATTAAAAAAATTCATGATATTAGGGTTTTGAGTTAAAAAAGAGAGGATATAATGAATGAATCGGGCATTAATTAATTAAGGAATAGATATTTAACTTTGATTATAAGAATATATTGTAAAGAAGAGACGAACATGAATGTTAGGAGCAAAACCACCTTCATCGTCAACATTGGTGGCGTCCCGAGCTCTACATTGAAAGGAGGAATACCAACGATCAAAGAACCATGTCCAGTTCCCATAAGAATCTCTGTTGCCAGATAGTCAGGTGTACCCATTGCAAACCTTTTTTACGCCTTTCTTGTTGACTTTCAGATAGAGATGATTCAGATTCATCATGTTTTCCCATTAGTGATGTCCTACTGATTGCTGGACCCGACAAATCATCTGTACTATTAATCAGACCAGCCTTTGACAGTCCAAAATCAGTTAACTGCAAACCATGTAAGAGTTGCTATTAGAGTGACTCATAAACAATGAGAAAGATAAATGGTCTAAATACATAAGATATGCTATAAGAGGTAGCTAATAACTTAAGCGACATGTTTAAATTACATACCTTAATATGACCATCATGTGGAATCGACAAATTATCAGGTTTCAAGTCACAGTGAACCACACGTAGAGAATGAAGATATTCCAAAGCAAGCACCTGCATACAATAAATGCAATGTTTAAATCTGACCAAATATAGGAGGCAAGTTACTAATAAATGAGTCGATTTGGGTTATGCTACATTTCTTAAAGATCAAATGACTAAAGACTTAGCTGAGGTGGAAACAGGCATGTATCATACGGATACTATTTTTGACAAAAGGACCTTACCTAATCCTCAGATTTTTTTAATGTTAAAACCCGTAACAGATTATTAAATATACAAACATTTAAGAACGCATACCATGTCTAGACGGCTTTCGCTATCTACTCCTTGCGGTATTTGAAACCAAAAAAAAAATGTAGTCTGCATAGAAAAACATCATAAAAAAACTAAAAACACAAATTCAATTTGAGAGTGACACATACTAACACTCTAATGATTGACATGCATGTTTATCTCAAAATCTTTGCCTATGTACCAATAGATAGAAACCAATCAAAACCTGTAAATCATTCAAAATAAAAATTGAAACTGAACTTATAATCACATAACCTATCACATTAATTTTTGATGAATTGATGATACAAAACGTTTCCGGTGTTCCTGTTTTTTGTTGTGGGAATGATAAAACGGTTAATAATAATGGAGGATATTTTTTTCCCTTGAGAACAACTTTGCTATTCTTACAGGGCATGACGGATTTTCTTCGATTTACGTTTTTCCCACCCGCCTTCTTTACAAGTTTTTGAACCATCTTAGGCTCCATTGGAACCGGCTTGCGCCTTTGACCTTATAGCTCTAACACGACCAACCACATTTTCCCTAACTGATTCACTACCCTTCTTAACGTCTTTATCTTGCCTTTTTCTTTGCTTGCTAAAACAACATAATCTTTGTTTTTGCCTAGAAATAGTTTAGATTGATATTGAACCTGAATATACATATAGGCAAATATTCAGGTCTGGACAAACATTAGAATCTTTGTACTCTTAGATATTCTAAACTCAAATTACCTCTCTAGCATTATGAGAAATCGTAAAATCACTACGACCCAATATAGGTTAGACAAATCACGCATGAATTTTATAAGTCTGATAGAACTTTTGTGAAAATCAAATGGTAATACTAACACGTCACAAGAATTCAAATATTACCCACAAGATCGATGCCAATTCTGCCACTAGGAGATAAAACTTCATTAAGCCACTTGGTAGTGTTAGGAACACCCCAGTTACCAGCACGTATGAGGATCCAGCTTGGTCTCAACTTGTTAGGAATTAGAAAATTCCATAGTGAAGAGTCGGTCAGCCCAAATATTATCTAGCATAAGTTAGCTCGTAGTTTTGTCGTTAGTTACGTTATTTAGTAGTTTATTATTAGTTTGTAGCGTAGTATAGCTTAGTGCAACACCGTGGAGGAAGGACGGGTCTTTACCCACTGTATCCTTGATCCACGTGCCGTCAGAGGTCGTTAAGTTTGTAACCTATAAATACCCTCTACCTTGCAAGGTAGAGGGTTGGATGTTCTTTGGTAATCTAATATTCCACAAGTTTCTCTTACTAGAATAACCCACTTTTTCTCTCTCTAAAATCATCTATAAGCTCATTGTGTTAATGTTATGATATGTAAGTGAAATCCAATATCCTACAATTGGTATCAAGAGCCATGGTTAGATCATATCTTGCACATCTTTGGATTTCTAGTGGTTTTTAGGTGGTTTTTGAGTTTGAAAAAGTTTAGTGGTTTGTGCATCATTTGGTTGATTTCTTGTGTTAAAGCGTGGATTTTGTTAGTACTTTTATGTTTAGAATCATCACAAGTGTTTAGGTTTTCATTTGGTAAGCTTGAATCATCTTGGTTGGGTTGTTTTTGGATTGAAAAGTGAAGTTTATGTTGTTTTTCTTGCTAGCGACTTGACATACGGATTTGTTTCTTCGTAGCGACTTGCTTTACAATTCTGTAGCGAGTTGCAGTTTTTTGAAGCTAGCGACTTAGTCGTAGCGACTTACAGTACAAGTAGTGGATTCTCCACTACGGGTAGCGACTTGGTGTTAGCGACTTGGTGAGTAGCGAGTTGCTATTTAGCGACTTGAGTCTTTAGCGACTTGAATCTTAGCGAATTGCTGCCAAAATTTTGCTAGCGACTTAAGGCTTAGCGAGTTACTACTTAGCGACTTGCATTTGTTTAGCGACTTGGGACTTTAGCGACTTGGTGGTATAGCGAATTAGGTGTTGGCGACTTGGTGTTAGCGACTAGAGGATTAGCTACTTGTACTTAGCGACTTGGCTGTTGATTTAGCGACTTGGGAATATTGCTATTTAGTTGCTAGCGAGTTGGTTCAAAATCTCTAGCGACTTGGGGGTTCGTAATTTGATACTAACATCTTAGATACTTGGTATTTTGCTACTGGGATTTCCAATAACTTGGGGAGTAATTCAAAATAACACAATGTCAGTCATCACTGATCCTTTAATAACCAAAGTACTTGCTCTCTATGACACAACACAGAATAGTGAAACAGAATGCTTCCCTGAATGCCCTACATTTAATGATTTAGCATCGATTAATCAAAACAACTCAAATGAGTCACTCTTAATGTTTGCAAATGATGCTAAGAATATGGAATGCACCAGTGAGCCCTTTCAACATCTCAGTCAGCTTCTCAAACTACTGTTATCTACAACTATGGATCGAACAAGTTGTGCCATCCTTCGTCAGGATTTTCCCACTTTGACAAGAACTGTTTTACTTAACTTAGAACGACTGAGGATTCAAATTACCAAAGAAAAGTTCTCAACTGATGATTCTCATGCCGCTCTTCAAACTATCTTCAATCAATTTCAGCCACTTATCCGGGAAGAATACTCCTCAGATTTTGATGATATCATGACTGGAATATCTTTCAAGAAACACACGGGAATGGAAATTCATGAGTTCAGAAACTCATTTATTCAACTTATGAGTAATATGGAAACATACATCAAGGAAGCTGCAAAAGAGAATAACAAGCTGAATGAATTGAATGAGTGCCAAAAGACACCATGGAGCAATTGTGACAAGTCATGCAACATTCCAGTTGAACCAGCGAATGACACTGATTGCAGAATCTCAGTTGTAATGAAAAAGGATGAAGACAACAACACTGATCTAAAATTCTCAGAGTCAGAAAAGGTATCAATCGATAAGGTACACTTAACTGATCACATAAATTCTCATGAAAAGGTACCTGACTCTTACTCTGAACATAACATCGTGGAATCGATCTTTGTTGTGCCTGAATCTAATGCAAATAACATGATTGAAAAAAGGGTATATGATGAGCTTTCAAACGAATTTTCAATTCTTGAAAAACATTGTATCTCATTGCAAATTGAAATACAACAAAAGGATGAAATGTTTTATGCAAAAAAACCATGTACTAATCAGGAACTTCCAGAATTTCGAGAATTTTTTGAAATTAATCAGTTAAAATCCCAGATTCAGGACAAAGATTCGACCATTGGCAATCTGAAATTACTTCTTTCAGAAGTCCAGAAATATGATTGTCATGAGATGAGTGATACACTAGAATCTAGAAATTCTGAACTTTCTCTTTGTGTGTCCAACCTACTAAGAGAAAATGAGCATTTAAGAAAGAACCTTGAGGAAACAAATTCTAAGTTAGTCAATCAATCTAACCTCTTGATGAAAGACATTGATGACCTCAAAGCCCAAATTCAGGATAAGAGCTTCAATATTGTTGCCCTAAAAAATGAGCTTAGGAAGTCTATTGGAAATAAGATGAACACTAAGTTTGCAAAACCTTCAACTTTGGGAAAGTCAACTGTTCAGAACCACTCGAAACGACCAGTTATTAAACAACCTAATGCCTTTAGGTCTGAAAGAGTTAAACCATCGAAATCTAAGCTCACCTCCCAAGTTGATAATATATATGTTTTGTCAAAACCAGTCACTTCATTGCCTAGTTCCGATATGATGAATCCCAAACCTCAGACTTTTGTTCAATACTCTCAGATCAGAAATGCAATAAGTACAACTAGCTCTCATGCAAAACAGCATTTGACTGATCAATCCCCTAAGAAATACCCTAATCACAAAAGGACAAATAGTCAAAACAAGGCTGTGCACTCATTCAGTTCAACTAACAGTGGTTTCAAATGGATTCCCACTGGCAGATTTTTTAAGTTTACAGGACTTAAAAGAACTTACATTCCTAGATCATGCCTCAAATGGATTCCCACAGGAAAACTCTTCAAGAATGTCGAACCTAATAGGATCCCCATTAATGATACGTCTGTGTTATACTGTGATGCATCCAAATGTGAGATTAAACATGTCACTAACCCTTCTATGTGCAATTCTACATGTGCTTCTAGTACAATGTGTTCTCAGTCTTTTTCAGGTACAATGCTAAACTCAATCAGGAACATCATGACTTGGTTTCCATCAGAAATGAACATGGCTTATTCAGGAGCTATAGCATGCCACAACTAATGAACCTATTACTTTGACTCCTATTCATCTTGAATCAGGACTCGCTCCTTTATATCTATGTATAAATTATTTTAAAATATATATATATATATATATATATATATATATATATATATATATACTTCCATAGCCCCCTAATGGGCGGGCTAGCTTTATAAGTTTACTTGATAATAATCATAAAGAATAGCAACATAAGATTACCGAACTAAAAAAACTCAAATGTGAATATGATATGTTAAAGCTTGTAGCAAAAATAAAATACATTGAACCTTGTTCATTAAAAACCTATAAATAACTTCTTTGTAAATCACGTTAGTAGTGCACTTTGTGTAGTTTCCATCTTTGTCGTAGAATGTTCAATAATTTCTTCCTCTTTGAATTTATACGAAGCGGACAAACAAATGTACAGAAAATTACATAATTTTCTTCATATATAAAACATACAATCTAATGACTCGTTAAAAGAAAAAACATACCTTTCCGGTTAATAATTTTCATAACACAACCCCAAAACTGAAAACATCAACCTTGTGATCATGAGGCTTGTGTTCATAACCTTAATCACAAAAGAAATATAGTTAGCAATAAAGAGCGACAAACATGCAACCAATGGTCATAACTGAAACCTGCTAATAGACTAATTTTGAAATTGGTTAAAGATTGATTACAACTATAACCGGTCAAACTATGCCATTATCATATTAATTAATCATTGAAATAGCTTATTTCTTAAACCGACTTGTAGGGGCCGTTCCGGGATTTCGTTGCCCTAGGCGTTAACCATAAAGAGGCCCCTTTAATATGCATATATTTTGTATAGTTTATGTATAAGTAAAAAATGTTTATCAATACCACTAAAATTGTTATAAAAGCCAGAATACACAAGTAATTTGTTGTTTGAATAATGAATTTCTCCTTACATTTTCAGAAACAAAATTGTTGATCATCTACTTATGATCAACATTATCCGGTTGTAGAAGACCATCCAACTCAATTTTGAACCACTAACTAACACTGAGTATACATACTTACTCATAGACCATTGCTTTAACCAAGATAGTATACAAAAAAAATATCTCATAATTAAAATATTATTTTATCTTAGATAAGGAGATCCACAAAAGTAAAGCAATTAGATACTCCGTAGTTACTGATATATATAACTAAGATAAACTTTAACAATCCCAATAAAAAAAATTAATAAATAAACAAAGTCGGATGCTAACCCCTTGGGAGCAATAAGAATAACTGAAAGCACATTACGTAATTAAATGTGATGATGCTTGATCAGAATTCACGGGATTGTATACATGTTTGGGTTGCCAGTATTTGCACATTGACGTTGACATTTGATGATGAATAACTGAACTCAATTTTAGGCCAATGGGGCTTTTAAGGAGGCTATGTATTATCTCCGGTATACAGTGGGCTTTTAATAAATGGTGCCCTTTTAAAATTTGGGTCTGCGCCGCCCACCATACGCCTGGCTCAAAACCGAGCCTATAGTGACTTGGTGCTAGACCTGAACAATATATAATTACATTATTGCCACTATACTGGTATATGATCCCATTTATTACCTCATTATTTGCTATTTTCCAAACTCTGGTCTTCAAAATTTTTGTCTTTATGACTCTATTTGAGCTAACATGAAAAGTAAATACCTATGTGTCATATTAAAAACCTAATAGCATACACATAGACAAACTAACTACTGTTAAATATTATAAATTTTGTATTACACAGGAAAAACGAAACTTAAAAGCTACCTCACGAGCCATCTATCGGTATGTCCCTCTTTTTGTTATCATAACTCGAATCTGAGACTTCACTCTTGCAACACAAAAATCCATATTAACCATGTGAATTTCATAGCTATTTTTTTTCAAATCTCATTAAGACTATATAAGTTGTTAGCAGAGAGTTCAGTAGTTTAGGTTCGTAATTTGCGAGATTGGACTAAAAGCAAAATTTTGGGTTACCAAACATGATTAAGCATTGGTTAAACACAGTTTTTGATTAAATCAAAGAACTCAATAAACACACCTAATTAACTAATAATGAGCATGATCTAAAGGGGATGATTTGATTAAAGGTAATAATATAATTCCTTCTAAGATTGAAGAATGTATTTGTTTTATTTTTTCCTATGCTTTTGTTTGACCTAACATAAAAAATCAAGTCTATTTGTGTTAAGAGTAGTTTGTCAAAATGTAAAATGTGACAATACAGTAAAGAAGTCTAAAAAATGTGATATCCAAAAGCTTAGGATTATAAGAATCTACTCCATTAAAGCCAACGCAAGCAAGAAAAGTAAGCCATCATTAATTTGCAAAGTTGGGGACTTAACTGTTTACGAATCCAAACCATAATAAGTGAGCACATGAACTACTTTTACGTGACTAACCTAACAGTTGGAGCATAGGGTGCAAATTTGCGGTGCTGAGATAAGCTTGGTCCTCAGGGTAGAACCTCACAAAGCCAATCACCAATATGTGGTTGAAATATAGCATTAAGAAGAATGGTACTGCAACAAACAAGTGATACCCAATTTTTTATAAAACATTTGGTGGCAGTTCAGGAACTTCTCGCTTCTACCTACTCACAGGAAAACAAAAGATTTATATTTTTAAACCCCGCTAAACCCAACCCCTTTGAACCAAATTCTGAAATGATCCATTTTGACCCATCCTCCAACCCACACACTTTTGGCCTCTTAAATATATATACCTTGTATATTACTCATGTGTCTCACTATCCATCGGTCATTTGAATATTCGATATACACTTTTACAAATCACTTGTCTTAGCAAATATATAGTTACTAAGGGGGCGTTTGGAGGTTTGACATCATAAACAGTAAATTTGTTCCAAGAAAGTTTGATATGTTGTAAGGGTTACGAAATAAAAAATAATACTTGTAAGACGAAGTCCATTTTAGTAGCTATAGTGAGCTTACCTTAACCTCGATATGTAAGTGCTGCTTCCTTTTGATACATATTCATCTTTTGGAAAGATTATATAATATGTGCATGAAGTGCGTCTACACTTTTTTGTGGCAAAGATTTGCTTTCCTATCATCGTTTTATGTTGCCATGTACCATCAATCCGCACTAACTTGTAGCCTCGGGCATTAATAGTATCCTAAGCACAAACCAAAAACAAATAAAATTTAAGGAAAGCAAATATTGTGCGAAGCTCACAAAAGTAGATATTATTGCACCATCTTTAGGTTTAAAATCATTTGTGACTCCTCAAAAGTATTGTGCGTAAGCTCAAAAATGCTAAAAGGCAAGAATAATATCAGTCTCAAAGGCACCGCAACATCAATTTGAAAGTTATATAGAAAATTTAAGCTTTGAAATCAGGTAAAACGACAATTTTCAAACTTGATTGGCATGATATAACTAATGAAAGTGAAGAGGTAATAGCACATTGAAAAATAACGACTACATGCACACTACAAATATCAATGATGTGTACCGCATCATACGAACATATAAGGAGTAGACAAAGACAATGAAGACACATATACTCCACACAAATATTGTCAAAATAGAAAAAATAGACAATGATTAAGGTACAGTCATAAACAATCTTGATCAGATCTCCTATTCTCGAGACAATTAAATTTTGTAATTGCGTTCATAATTGCAACTTCTTGCGTTTTAAAAAGGAACTTCAATCTCTGCTCATGCAACTGAAAACAGTAAAACGTATAAACATAGATCAAAGATTAGTATGACAACACAATAAATATGGCTTATTCAACAAAAATTATAACTTTTTTTTAATCATCAATGGACTCCCTTTTAGG
The DNA here is from genome assembly GCA_910596185.1 of Chrysanthemum makinoi. Classification (NCBI taxonomy): domain Eukaryota; kingdom Viridiplantae; phylum Streptophyta; class Magnoliopsida; order Asterales; family Asteraceae; genus Chrysanthemum; species Chrysanthemum makinoi. Next base: position 19,098,848 of record OU343218.1, read on the forward strand.
TGAAAAAACCTTAACAGAAATCAAAACAATTAACACAATCAAGATTCTAATAAGAAACGACATAAAATTCTTACCAGTCAAGATGTGTTCTCTACAACACTTGGAACGCCGAATCGCACCGGCTTCGTTTTGCCCTTTTCCCTAAACAAACACAAAAAGATGTACAACTAAAAAACAGATGGCATACGATTTATTTCTGAAAAAACAATTGTGCGATGAAGAAAAATTGTAAACACCTTTCCGTTTTTTTTATTCGATGGTGATGATTTTAATCTAATACGGCGCCGTGAAGGCTGTGGTTTGATTTTTTAGGTTATGGATGATTGTAAAAACCTTTAAACATGCCAAAGATAAAGATGGAATGGATTGGTTTGGTGATATTGATCAAGATTTTTTAATGTGTTTTTGAATGATAATATGCGTTTTGTTATTTGTGTTTGATGGACATTGAAGTGATTGAATATTGTACCGAATAAGCCGGATTTTAAAATTTGATAGAATGAGATAAGTAAAAGATGGTAACATATTCTGTTCAAAAAAAAAAGATGGTAACATATTATGTTGAATATGCATTTGAGAATGAAGCCACGTATCACAGGTGTTGATTTGCTCCAGTGGTTGAGGTGCATTTCATTGGTTTGACAGTCCCAAGTTCGATCCTTGCAACTTACAAATTTTTTAAAACTTTCTCCCGAAATGATGCCATGTCATTATTTCCATGTCATCATAGATGCGCCATGTCAACATTAAAGTGTCTAGTCAGCATTAGTGACGTGTCATATGTAGTCTCATATATATGTATAGATATATATATATATATATATATATAAATTTTTTTATCCATCTAATAAAAGATTTATTCGCTGTCATCGATAACATCTACGATCCTAGAAATATCATTCAATAATGATACGGGATCATAGATGAAGTTCGAACAACTAATATTTCTTACGAAAAAAAAAATCATTCAAGGGGTTGGTTAATGTCAATCAATGGTCTTTGATGACATTGATTGAGGGGGAGATTTTGTTTTGTATAAGTCTTTCTTGATTATCTATGCCATTGGCTTCTGTGCTGGTTACGATGTTTGCTCAGTGGTAGGTTGTGGTCGTGTCTTGCTTTTGTGACTATCTGGTTATGCTTTTGTGACTATCTGGTTATGGTGTTTTCTCAGTTGTAGGTTGTGGTCGTATCTTGCTTATGTGATTATCCTTGTGTACCCATGTATTAAGTGCCTTGCATTAAATGTTTATTTGATTCATGGTTATCATTGTGTATGCTATCCGAAATCCTTATTAGCGACTTACCACACTTGCCTATAAACCACAGGGACCGAATGTGTCAAATAGCCAAAAGAGGTTTGCACTAGCGACTTACTACACTTCATTCTAAACCACAGGGACCGAATGTGTCAAATTGCCAAAATCTTTTCATATACCCCCTAGCGACTTATCATTTTTTTTATATTTCTTAAATAATTTTTTTTCTCTTTTTTCTTGTCTCTTCCTTCTCGTCAAACATAAAAAAAAAAAAAAAAAAAAAAAAAAAAAAAAAAATCGACTTAGCGATTTAAAAGTGGTATGGCTCGAATTTCTTTTTATTTGTTCTCTCTTACGCGTTTGTGTTTCGTTTCTAACTTGTCATTTTAACCAGATCCCTTCGAGCTCGTGAATTGTGACATTTGATTCCCACTTAGGTTCGATTTATCATGTAATCGTGTTTTGTTGTTATTATGATGTTGCAAGTGTACAAATTGTTTGGTATAACTTATCTTGAGTGCTTGTTAATTTGTTTCCATGTACTGGTGGTGAATGATTGGTGGTTTGGGTCATTTGTTTGTTGAGATTATAAGTGTTCTTGGTAGCGACTTAGGTAGTGTTCTTGATAGCGTTATTGTTCTTGATGGCGACTTAACGTTGTTCTTGGTAGCGACTTAGCTTAAATGTTCATCGTAGCGAGTTAGCACTCAACTTAGCGACTAAGTTGCTGTGGTGAATTAGTGTATTATATTCTGGCGACTTGGGTAGCGACTTAGTTGTCAGCGACTTGTCTTTACAAGTTAGCGAATTAGTAACATTAGCGACTTAGTTAACAAATTTGTAGCGATTTGGTTATGTTACTGTTCATGGCGACTTGTCTCTACAAGTTAGCGAATTAGTAACATTAGCGACTTAGTTAACAGATTTGTAGCGACTTGGTTATGTTACTGTTCATGGCGACTTGTCTTTACAAGTTAGCGAATTAGCATATATAGCGACTTAGAGAGCTAAACTGTTAGCGACTTGTCTGTGGTACTAGTGATGGCGACTTGTCTTTACAAGTTAGCGACATTGTTCACTTTCATGTAGCGAATTAGTCCAGTTTAACAGCTTGTCTATCTATAACTTTAGACATGTTTGGTGGATCTTTTAGGGTCCAGGGTTATTAAAATGTTTAAAGGTTAATTGCTAAAGTTGATCTCATTCTCACAATACTTAGGATCTCCTGATTCAACTTGTTGAGTCAACATACTTTATGTAATCTGCTATGACATTTCTGTTTAGGCAAGCGGTACTTGGTTTCTCTCACGACAACCAAATGTTACTTTTTGCTTCATACATATTTGTTATATCACTTCTACATTTGTATCTTGGCTCATGACATGATCCCTTTGCAATGCACTCTTTAACCTTTAATCCCTTATCAACTCGTCGTGTGAAAATCTATCTAAAGGAATCTACTTCATTGAAATATCTCACTTATGCCACTCAATCGTTCTCTATATGAGTTTTGGGGACTCCTTCTGAGTTACTATTTCTATGTGTCTATGTCATAAGGGTGCTCTCAATGTTGTCTCACTTATCATTTATTATCTAACTCGTTCCCAATCATTACTGTTGATTGTATGTTTACTCAGATCATCAATGGCAAGTTCAAACCCTGAAAAGAGCGTTACCCCTTCGCCATCATCCAAAGTTCTCTCAGACGAAGAAATCCTTCCCGAGAGTCAATGGCCGATATTGGAAAAAGTAACTGTTATGTGGACCTACAAAAGCTGCAACAAAATCCTATACTCAAAGTGTCTATTGACATCCTCAAGAACACAAACTTCTTCGGTGCCATTACCAAGCAATGCTCAATCCCCACCATTTACATTCAACAATTCTGGAACACCATTCAATGGGACAAAATCACAGCTCAATACTCTTGCAACTGGATGACGGGAGTTCACGATTGATTCTGCTATTCTTATCAAGGCTCTTGGAATCACCCCATGTAACCCCAACCTTCGTTCCGAATCTCCACCTGGTGCTGACGATCTGATTGTCTTTCTAATTGGGTTGGGTTATCAGAACAGCATATTAAGTGTATCCGACATCATCACTGGACACATGTATCAACCCTGGAGAGCTATTACAACTATTCTCAACTTGTGCTTATCTGGCAAAACATCAGGGTTCGATAAAGTGAGAATTCCCATCTTGCAAATTCTATGGGGTATTGTCAATAGGGTTGATGTGAATGTCTCAGATCGTATTTGGGAAGAATTTTCCTTATCAATGCACACATTCATATCTGGTAGAACAAATTTTCAGAACAAAGCTCAAGGCCGAAAGAAACAGAACAAGCTTGTGATTCCCATCATCAGATTTTCAAAGCTTGTTATCCAGTTCTTGCAACAAACTCACAACTTCAATCCTAGGACTGAATCAACTATACACAAAGCAGAAGATGAATTTGTTTTAGGAAACCTGAAATATGTTCCTAGATGTATGGATAAAGAAATATTTGGATTGCCAATTCCTGATATTCTACTCACGGATGATATCAAGAAAAAGGACTACTTCAAACAGTTCATGAAAATTGCTGCAAGATCATCTGTTAATGTCACACCCACTCCCTCACAACCCAATGCTCCCAAGACCATCTCTGGCTCTAAAGCATCTTATGCCTCTCTTCCTAAAAAGAGACGCGAAAGATCTCAAAAGTGAATCTCATCCAAAAAGCATAAAGAAAAGAAGAAGAAGGTGGAAAAAGAAATTGGTGACAATGCTGAGGGAGCAAGGGATAGCTCCAAGGTAGTTGATGAAGATGATGCTGCTCTGCAAATGGGGATCCAGCAAAGCCTAGAGAGTCAGAATATAAAAGCCCCAGTTAGAGGAATCGTGTTAAGAGAACCTGATCAAGTGCCTCGACAATCCACCTCAACCATAAAAGACAAAGGAAAAGGGGTTGCTAGTGTTGAAACAGAACAAGCAGCTCACATATTTCTAACAATCTCATCATCTCCATCAAGCACCACCAATCCATATGAGCTGAAGAGAAGAACAAAATCATCTCCTACGAAAGAACAATCTGGATTGGACAAAGTGCCTGAAACGTTTAAAGAAACTCTTACACTAAGTGAGACTCAATCTGGTCAGAATGTTGACGCTCAGTTGCATAAAAGTTCCCAGGAGAATCTTCAGTCGAGATCTGATGAGACCATGCACTTGGATGAACCCAATCTGTCTACCGACTCACTATCTTCTCTTAAGAATCTTGATACAGACTTCTCCTTCGGAGATCAATACTTAAATGACAAACCCATTGATACTGCACAATCCATGTTTACAGTCAGCATTCAGCAAGACACATCTACTATTCCTCCGATGTCGGCATCTTCACTATCAACTGCACTTCCACCTCCCATACCTACTCAATCAATCACGAACACCACCTACATCGTCACCAACCCCTGAACCTGTCATTACAGTTGCTGATGTGGATGCTCCACCAGCTTCACCACCTTAAATCCTTACCTCAGATCAACTACTGGACAAAGCTGTAAAAAGGATAGAAGCCCTTGAAAGGCAACTTCCTAAATCTGTTGATTCCCTTGTGGATCGTATCTATAGATTGGAGCACCTCAACTTCAATGAAGGGGTTGTCCGCCGCCATTGAAGGGGAAGTCAAGGATGCTGTGGAATGGGCAATGGAGGCTCCACTTCTTAGACGATTCAAGGACCTACCTATCACCGATATGAGAGCAGCTCTGTTTGAGAAGATGTATGAAGCTGAAGAGGACAAGCATGAGGTTCACAAGAAGCTTTATGAGGTACTTGAAGAATCCATTAAGTTCGACAATTATGAGCAGTATTTGATTGACATCAGGGAAAAGGAAGCTAAAAAGAAAAGGAGAGCTATTGTGTTGGAAACATTGCGGAATGACCGTAAAGATCCTCCTCCACCTCCACCGCCAACAGGGGGCGCTGGAACTTTTGGAGCTGGTGAACCTTCTATGACAACCAACACACCTCCACCACAACCACCATCATCACCGCCAAAACCTTCTAATCAATCAAGTCCTACAAGTGAACAGGGCATTCAGAAGAAATCTGCTGCTTGGACGATGGTCGATTCAAGGTTCACGTCCACACCCACCTCTTTTCCTGATGTTCAAATGGTTCACGAAGAGTCGCATGTCATGACAGAGTCAGAATCTGATGAAGATGATGCATCAACCAAGCATATTCCTAAGCTATCAGAAGAAGATTGGTTTGATGATTACCTGGCAGGTAAACGCCCCAGCACATCCAGAGTTGCACCGTCAAGGGACACAATTCAAAGTTGTATCGTTGATGATAGACCTCCTTTTCCAGAACCTACATGGTCCATCCCTGAGTCCGGCTCAATGATACCCGACAACAATTGGGTATCTACTATCACCAGCAATTATGAAGAACCTGCTAAAGACTCTCTTCTACACTTCACTGGTGATATGGGAAGCTTCATTAAATGGTTTTGTGAATGGAAGAGTATCTCATCCTTAACTCCAAGAGATCTTGAAGGAACTGCTTATGAAATTGTTAAGGTCTTCCATTCAGATGCCAATCAACTTCAATACCAGATGGAAGAATGCCATAAGATGCTTAATGACCAAGTCAGTGAGCAAATTAGCCGCTTCAATGTTCATAAATCTCTTCCTCTTGGTGGTGAACCTGGTCAGATGACCATTCAGGCTGAATTCTTCTTCAACCATGACTTGGACTATCTTTGTGGTCACTCTGCTGAAAGAAGACCTGCACTATCAATATCCAAGATGAAAGCTGCTACCTACTCTGATCAGGGGCTTGAACAGATGGTTCCTGATCGTTTCTGGGTCAATGAAGAACTTAAGTATGACATTGCAGCATCATATGGTATTTTACACTGGTGGTACAAAAAGAAGAACTTCTATATTGAAAGACATAGTGCTGACAAAAGACGCAAGAATGTTAGATCCGAGCTCCGTATCTTAAGTGTGGTTCGTGTAGAGATCTTCCCGATATATGGATATGAGTATTTGATGAAGATTGTCCTTAAGATATCAGATTTGAAAGAATATACTATTGAAGAAAACGACTTCAAACATCTTCTGCGAATGATTTCAAGATCTCTACCTTCTGAATATTCAAGGACACCTTGAGCATTTGCCTGTCCGTGAGAAAAAGGCCCTCTCTGCTGCTGTTACTCTTTGTATTCGAGGCTTAGTCATTCGAAAACGAGGTGAGGACTTCCAACTCGGCATGGAAAGCTACCAAACCAGGATAAACCTTACATGTCCTCAATGGAATGCCACAGGGCATGAATTTCATCATGAATACAAAGTCCTTGACACCCCGAGAGCCGTCATCTTTACTGACAGATATGGGACTCGCATGCTTATGAGACTATGTGAGCTCTACAAGTTCAGTGACGGTACGCTCAAATTGGTCGAAGAAGAACTTGACACAAGAGTGAAAGAAATCAAAATTGATATGAAATCTTGGGTTAAGACTACTTTTTGGACTGATGATGACTTGAAGGGGTGTGAACATTTCATTGCTGCAATCAGACGAAGACTCAAGACACGAAGGATCTTCCGCAGCCTTGAAAGTTTTGTTGGTGGAAGGCTTCGGGATGGTCACTACAAACTTCTTCAGAGAACGGAATAAAGACATCTTCGGGACTCCATCTATTTTATGTATTAAATCTGTGTATTATGTGGTGTACTAACTTTGAACTACTGTAATGCATGTAATAGTGATAGGTTTTGTACTGTGGATTCCTCTTATTTCAAAAAGGGGAACTTCAGTGGTGTCTTCTTCTTTTCATATAAAACCAGACACATTTTTTCTCCAACAAATATTTTTGTCTCATACATATTTAAATCACTTGAGATCCAAAATCTCAAAGGATTTGAAATTTTTGTCGGGGGAGAAAATGTGATATAAATATGAAAGATGATTAAAAGATGACCAGTTTTGTGCATACTGCTCTCTAATATGTGCTAAACAATTTTCGAATCTCGAAGCATATATTAAGGGGGAGCACTTTTCTTTTAACAAATTCAAGACTTCAGGGTACACAATTTTCCAGTTTTCTAAGGTACCTTGATTGTATGTTAAATGGCTTCTAATCGCTTGGTGATCATGCCTGCACTTCAATATAAAGGGTTTCATCTATTATGTACAAAACTCTTGTCAAACCTAGATGCACATATTGAGGGGGAGCAAAATCATGAAAACCTCATCCTTTCCCAAAATGCTCTATCTACTTGATTCGATTTGGGAAGTGATGTTGATATCTTTTAGAAAATGGTAATCAAAGAAGTTAATTCTTTCTCTTGCCTCCGTGTGCAAAACAATTTCAAATACTTGATGCACATGTTGAGGGGAGTTCTCGTTCTAAAAATATCAAAAACAATTCAGGTACAAAATGCTTTGATAATATATCATAAGTATCTGGATTGATTTTCAAATGGTTTTCAATTGGTTCCATGTGGCAGATGAACAATACCAAAAAGACCGACCAACTTTACTTTATGTATGGTGATATAAGGATGATAAGGTTAGGTATTTGTTCCCATGATTCGCCAGAACCGGAGGGATCTACCCAGGGACTATTCACTAGTTAGTGTAGAGTTCTTAGGTATAATGATAAAAGGAGAAAAATGAGATAAGGGAAGAGTGCGGACTGAGACTGAGCTAGTACCGGAATAAACCCAACAAGGTTCTAGCTATGAAGTCTTGGTAAGCACTGAAGGGGTTGAAGAATTAAAAAGAATTGAATGAGAAAAGGGTGAAAACAAATAGCCTCCATTTATTCAACCTTAGGGCAGAAACCGAGTTCAATTCATTTGCTGCTGGCTGTTACCAAGGTAACACCGGTATTGAAGACAAGACGTCATGGACCCAGTGACGCACTGCACTAAACTTCCCAAACCACTCAAGTTCCTCTTAAAAGGACTTGTTTCATTCTCACGGGGAACCGACATTATCTATCGACTTTCTCTTAGAGATTGTTGATATTGAAGAAGGAGACCCTCTCCCTAGTCTCCGATATAGGATCCAAATTATGCACAAATTGAGTCTAGAGCCACGAGATCATCAATAAATCTCATTAGGACACTTTCAATGAAGACTCTCTTTTTCACACAATGTGGAAAGAGAGATTATATCTTGAGTCCTACGCATTATCCTTGTGGTATTGCCAGAACATCTGAGTGATATGCATACATATTCACAATGAAGATGGAAAGCCTTCTGGAGCCAATATCAAACAAGCTCCTGGTAGGTGGCATGTGAGATCTAATCATTAGATCAACCATGTGACAACTGAACAGAAACAATGGGGCGATTCAATTCTTGAATCAATCCTGGTTCAGGTTATGGATTGACGGATACCTTTGAAAAACCTGTCTTTGTGCTTAAAAAGTCTTTTCGTTAAGCACTTAGACTGTGTACAAATATTTCAAATCAAAAGGTGTTTATGATTGATACTTGATTTTCATTAAAACCTTCGTTGTATTACAAAAACAATTTCTATTGAGCAATACACGATTGTTTTTCAAATCTCTTTTCATCAATCAGTGAATATCTATTCGCTGGTTCACTCACTCCGTGTTGTCTTCTTTGAGACGCTCCAGTTTGAGAATAGCTAGAGCAGCTGCGAAACCCTGTCAAGGAAATTCTTCAGAATTATACCTGATCACGGCAAGTATTTGTACTGATCAACGGGTAACCGTGGGCCGCGTACCTCAATTCAACGAAAGTGATCAAAGACACTTTCGTGCGCTTTATTGCTAAATGTTTTATGCAGGTACTCCCTACGTTTGCAGCTGATCAGAATGAAGCGGTCAATTCATAGCCGCATGCTCACTCAATACATTCATCTCGAAAGAAATCATGATCAAGGGATCAATGACTCTGATATTTTCGCTCCATGCTTCTGCTACGCTGCTGCCAATATCATGAATCATTGAAAGCTTCCGCTACTATGATAAGAAGAAATCATGATCCAGAATGTGAGCATGTCGGTCCGAAAGTCACAACTTCACACAATACCAGCACCACAATGGATGTCTCAGAGTTTTTGATTACTGATGATCTCAAAAGATGGCTCATAATTATTATCTCATGGATCATTAAAGCCCTCCACTTAAAAGTACAAATCAATGCGGACTTTTGAAGTTGCACTACTTATGCACAAAGATTGCAGAATTGAAGAATTGAAGTCTACGAGCTCAAGAACAAAGTCAAGAATAGAATGCTAGGATTCGTAATGTAAAACATGGGGTGACCTCCCTTAGGGGGAGATTGTTAGGAATTAGAAAATTCCATAGTGAAGAGTCGGTCACCCCAAATATTATCTAGCATAAGTTAGCTCGTAGTTTTGTCGTTAGTTACGTTATTTAGTAGTTTATTATTAGTTTGTAGCGTAGTATAGCTTAGTGCAACACCGTGGAGGAAGGACGGGTCTTTACCCACTGTATCCCTGATCCACAGGCCGTCAGGAGGTCGTTTAGTTTGTAACCTATAAATACCCTCTACCTTGCAAGGTAGAGGGTTGGATGTTCTTTGGTAATCTAATATTCCACAAGTTTCTCTTACTAGAATATCCCACTTTCTCTCTCTCTAAAATCATCTATAAGCTCATTGTGTTAATGTTATGATATGTAAGTGAAATCCAATATCCTACACAACTACTTCTCAGCCTGGTAAAGAAAATTACAATAAGAAGACAACGTAAGACATATATTAATATGGTACACTGAGAACATTGGAATGACATGTAATTTGATAAACTTGAAACATTAGATAAACCTGGAGAAAATATTGTCCATCTTACATATTGATGATAAACATATGATAAACCATTAGTGAGTTATAAATAAAACATAAATCTAATAATTCAAACTAATTCACAATAAAGTCATTCCAATCACCTACAAAAACCTCAAATAAAACATAAAACTCATCACAAATCGTAAACCTTCTTCTTCGTTACATCTTACACGCTTACGATAAACATATGACAAACCATAAGCGAGTAGGCGAATAACATCCGGAAAAAATACTGATGATGAACATAAAGTTATGAATTCAATCAGACTTACTTTGTTTACTTCATTGATGAGTGATAACATGGTATATTCTTATCATCAACATCTACATACTCTCCATTGCAGCCTTTTTTTTAATGTATTAATTTCAAGAGATCACTTTTAGCATACAATATTATGGTTTCCTAAACAATAGAAAGGTACATTCTCTGAAGCATAATCAACATCTTCCAGTGAACCAAAATCCCTCTCAAACTGCATCCATGAGAATAATAAAAAAATTGTATGTCAAAACAAACAATTTAATTTACATGATTTAATAATTAATATATAAACAATGTAAACTATATCAATGATATTATGCAAATAAATTTATAAGTCAAGTTGCAACTTTATTTTATTAGTATAACTGGATCAAAGATGCATGTATTACAAGGAGTATTTGTAGGAAGAGTTGCACCGCTGCATAGATGTTTACCATTAATACCATGATCACTCTTAGTATTACCCTACCCATGTTATCAACCGCTGAAAACTCATACCACAATGGTTTATGAACTTTAATACATGCACTCCATTGCAAGCTGATCCACGATGTGGCATGATTCCTACGTACTGAAGAAGAAAAACAAATATTGCAGTGATTAATACCTACATAAAAACTGATATTCAAAACAAATATGGCACAAAACATAATAAATCATTAAAGAAGCAAACTAAAAATTCTCGATCATTAGGGAGATGGCTGAGTAAAAATTAGGGTTTTGTGTGATAATGAATAAAAGATCGAAATTAAATAAAAAGATTGTAAACTATAATTAAGGAATAGAAAATTATTATAAAAAGATAAGGTATTGTTATAAGATATAAATTTTGTTTTGGGCTTTGATCACAACTTATAGCTTGGCTCCATTGGTTGGGACGTATGCATTGGAAGCTAAAGATGTAGGTTCGAATCTCAGTTTGTACATTTTTTATATCCGAATTTTCTGATTGAATTAAATCCAGATTTTAGTTGCTTAATTATGATGACATAAATATAACATGGCATTATGGGATGCCAAGTGGCATGCCTCCTCTTATATATAATGTATATATATATATATATATATATATATATATATATATATATATATATATATATATATATATATATATATATATATATATAGAGTTTGGATCATATAGAAAGTGATTTAGGATAAAAAGGATAAAAAGGGTAGAAAGCGAAAATTTTGTTAATAAACTAACAAGGGTAGTAAAGGTATTTTACATCCACTATTAAGTACTCATATTAAGCCTCTTTAATATCTCATTTAAGTTTTGATATTCCAAATGCTAACCTACGTCACTTTTACTTCAAAATACAATTTTTTTTTCCATTTTAATAAAATAATAAATTAAATGTATGATGAATGTGTCAATATGTATAAGAATGTGTCACTTTACTAAAACGGTGTGCCATAAATGTAAGGATGTGTGTGTCAAAATGTATAACAATGTTGTTCGAACAATTAGTTTTGTGTGTCACTACAATTGCAACAAAAGAATAAGTGTGTCAAAAAAAAAAAATTGGTCACTAGAAATGTAGTATGAAAATAAGGGTGTTAAAAGATATAGTTTGTCATTAAAAATATGCCATAAAACTTAGTGTGTCACTACAAATGTAACAAAAAATTTAGTATGTCATTAAAATTTTAGTGTGTCACTACATATTTTGCGATTAATAAGAAATTAGTGTGACACTAGTCACTACAAATGTGTCAAAAAAATTGTTATGCGACTATATATGTCTCAACAAATTAAGTGTGACACTAAAAATGTGTAAAAATAATCGGCGTGTCACTATATATGTATCAAGAAATTTAGTGTGTCAAAAACAAGTATAAATTAAATTCGTATGTCACTATAAATATTACAAAGATGAATTGATTGTATGACAACTATAAAAAGAAAGAAAAAAACAAAAAATTTAAAAATGTTTGTGTAATTGTCATAGAATTAAACCGTTCAATGTTTAAGTGTGTCATACTGTCATGGCATTAAATGTGTCATGGCACTAATAAGAAACCAAATAAACTGTTCAACATTTTGAATTAAATGGGTCATAGACTCATAGCATGCATTAAAACAAACGTTGATATAAATTATGACTCAATAAATTGAATTAAATAGGTCATGACAAATACTAAAAAGACATTGATACCCTCTACCATATCAGAATCATACATAATGACCAAATAGAATTAGTAGATTGTCATTAATAACCCTTATTCATCTTAATCACAAATCATAACATTAATTACACATCCAATGGTCAATAATCATTCCTATACTTTTTACCCATAAACTCTTTACATTAACCATTCTCTCTCTCTCTCTATATATATATATATATATATATATATATATATATATATATATGTGTGTATGTATATATACATATGTATATATATATATATTATATATAACAGGAGGCATTTGGCATTAATGTCACCTCAATGCCACCTCAATGCCACATAAGCATAATGCCACCTTAATGCCAAATAATCCAATTTCATGTCACATAAGTATTTGTTGTCCAACTAAGCAATTTTTTAATCCACCTAAGCATTAATTGTATAATTTCAGATTTTTATTTTTATTTTTGGTAATTTTTGGATAATTAATTGTATAATTTCGGATTTTTATTTATTTTTTTGGTAATTTTTGGATTTTTATTAAATATTTTTGAAAATTGTTTATAAAAAATGAGCCTTGCAAGGATTGAACCTGGGTTGTTTTGATAAATAACTTGTGTGTTTACCACTTAGGCAACAAGTTATTTTGATAATTATGTTGCATATTATAATCTATAAATGCCTAAAATCTATTAATAACTGATTTTTTTATTGAAATCCCATATATATCACGTAAAACAAATCTCAGTGCATTCATAATATGCTCTTTTCTCCAAACCCTAATTTTTCTCAATTCTCTCATGTTGATCTTCTTTTGTGTTTGCAGGTTTGAGAATACCAGGGTGCATAGAAAGCCAGATGAGCCACAAGCAACAACAGCAACAGATTGCACTCGCATCCTTTTTCTCATAGCCCTAATGATAAATCGATTTCTTTTGGATATACATGTAAGTCTCTTTAGTACTCATAATATTCTTATCTCAATTTATGTATTTTATGAATTCTATGCTTGTGATAATTTTGTTTAAGCCTAGAGTATGTCGTATTGTCCTTCACTTATGTCACGATTGGTGAGCTTTCATCTAATTCATATCAATAATTTGATACTAAGCATATTGTGTTTACCATCGATTTTTATCTTCATTAATAATCACTTTGTGGCTAAACATGTAGGGCCTAAAAAAGCTTGTGGGATGTGGTTTTTGCACGATTCTACACTGCTCAAGAAGCAGAAAATATGGGACAGATCAATGCCGTGGTACCTGTAAGTTCATTTTCATTCATATAATCACGATCTATGTGTTTGTTATTTTTAAAATGGGCATATTGTATGTGAAGGGGCATACTTTAGTCAATACTTAGATTGGCCTAAATTAGTATTGAGAAATATTTTTTAATCGTGTTTTAGTTAGAAAAGCTAGAACATGAAACAGTTAAATGGTCCAGGGAGATTATAAGAAACGGGTTTATCAAGACTTTCATCAATGATATCGTGCTCTTTCTCCGATGAATCAAGAATTGATATAAGTCTATTAATACATATTAACATGTTTTTTTATTTATTTGTAGATTTACACCGATGGCATTGTATTTTGTAATACAGGAACGTAAGAAAACGAAAATTGATAATGGGTCAGGTGTGCATTAATTACCTGCTAAATCAACAACAATGACACCTTCTACTCCAATACCAAAATCAAAAATATATGTAAGTCTCTTGTCAACGTCAAGAATGGCACCTACTACAGCAGAAATGACACCTTTTACATCAAATAAAATGGCACTTTCTATCTCATCAAGGACACCTTCTACACCAATACCAACAAAATTTGTAAGTCTACAGTCAATGTCCACATTATCATTTTTTTATATATAAGTTTACGCAGTTAAGATGATGATGGCACTGATGTTTTTAAACAGGAGCGGATACATGATACATCAACTCCTGAAGTAAGTCTATTATTAACGTACATATTATCATTTAATTTTTTTTAAATAAATTACACAATTAAGATGATGCCATGCTTTAGAATTATGTGTCCTGTATCTTTTTCTGGCTCAACATTCAGCTATCAGTATGCTATTAACACACGTACAGATATAATCATGGATAACTAATTTTAACTACTGGCCTTGAAGGAAGTACGTCTCAGATGATCATTTTTTTCAGATCGTATATAAACCACTACAATTATTTATTGTAGGATACACAAACATTAGTTATTTAAGTTTTATTAAAAAATAAAACAGTTATATCAAACCATACTTTGCAGTTTGGATGGGAAAGAAAAGAGGATGGTTTGGTTTCTTGAAGAGATTTTTTGCTTATCAGGATGGATCTATAGAAGATAAGGTAGGTTTCAAACCATACTTTGTGCAAGTTATGGTCGTTCGAGGAGTGTAATGTTATGTCTTTCTGAGGATTGAATGTAGGGAAAAAAGAGAAGAAAATGATTGTAGCTGAAGCAGTAGCGGCGGCTGAAAATGCAGCTCCTGAGCTTGCTAGGCTGGCCACGATATCCAGATACATGGATATAAAATCCGAACTGATGCAGGTATCAAAGTTCAATCTTTTTATCACAGGCATCAATTTAAGCAAAATAAAAACAACGCCTTGAATCAAGGACAAATTTGAAGAATCTTAAGACTTTAATATGGTAAAAAAACACTTACTTTTAGATGGGATTTTGGTTATGTTTGATTGCGTTTAGGATATATTTTTGGACAGAAATTCATGAAACAAAGCAACTTAAAGGTGTTTGAAAAATAAATAGCAGCAAACCATATGGTGATGAAAGTAGGCACAAATTCCCTTCGATGGAAAAGAAGTACCAGCAAACCATATGTTGAATTTTGGACAAAACCGGATGAGTAATAAACAATTAAAATTTGACGCATGGGTTTATTGCTCTTCTTATAATTTGAAGGTCAGGCAATGCATCTACGAGTGGCTCTTTATTTAGCACCCCGAATTGATAAACATGGTAGCTACAGCTGCAGCTATTGATGATAGACCTAGCTGCTTCAGATTCCCAAAAGGCAATGGCATTGGTGCCCTTCTTCCACCTAACAACAAAGGAGTTCCCATCGAGGTTTGTTCTTGATTCTGACTTTTGCGGTCAAACAAGCTATACGTTGTCTTCACAATTCATATGGATGGATCATTGGATTATTTTAAAAGCTTCCTGGTTTGAATTTAGTTTTATAGCTCTACTTAACACATCAGCGACAATCTTATAATGCATATCAACTCTTTATGAGCGTGAATATCTGCAACATAACATATCTGCAATAGTAGCCGATGCTCGGTTTTGCAAGCCATTGGATGCAGAATTTATCAAAAGATTAGCTAACGAACATGAAGTCTTACAGCCATAGGAAATTGATAATGGGTCAGGTGTGCATTAATTACCTGCTAAATCAACAACAATGACACCTTCTACATCATCAGTGGCACCTTCTACTCCAATACCAAAATCAGAAATATATGTAAGTCTCTTGTCAACGTCAAGAATGGCACCTCCTGCAGCAGAAATGGCACCTTTTACATCAAATAAAATGGCACTTTCTATCTCATCAAGGACACCTTCTACACCAATACCAACAAAATTTGTAAGTCTACAGTCAATGTCCACATTATCATTTTTTTATATATAAGTTTACCTCCTGCTTTTTTTGCAGGTATGCCTTGATGCTATGAATTTATCTTCATCCATATTTTCGTGTTAAGCTTCAAGTTTGGGTTGCTTCAATTTTCATTCTCAATTTTCATTATCTAATGCATGGCTGGTAGCATCCTTTGGTTCACTCACCTATCTATGCAAAGTATCAACATATACAAGTATCCTATTGGTAAATTGCATGTCCAGCCTGTTGAAATCATTATCTTTGTTGCAGTTATGGCTACACTTGGTATGTTTATTTTAATGATTTTGACATTAGTATCGTAAATTGGTGACGTTGGCATAATATTGATGATAATGAGAGTTGAACTTTGAACTTTAATATGGTTTCAGGTATTGATTCAGGCTATAGAACAGTTAGTT
Organism: Chrysanthemum makinoi; assembly: GCA_910596185.1. Taxonomy (NCBI): domain Eukaryota; kingdom Viridiplantae; phylum Streptophyta; class Magnoliopsida; order Asterales; family Asteraceae; genus Chrysanthemum; species Chrysanthemum makinoi. Next base: position 19,115,398 of record OU343218.1, read on the forward strand.
GAACATAATCCTCTAAGAAGATGTCGTCGCTTCAGCTGTGGTTATATATAATCATGATAACTGCATCGGTTTGTTAACTTGGGTTGTGGTTGTACTGCAAAAGTTCTGGAAATGAGATCGTTTGTGTCTATGCGAAGGTAACATCTTTCATTAGGCTATTTTATTAACAAAATTGTGGTTTATTAACAGGATCATTACTTTGATGTGGTACAAATGTTTTTTCCTGGAGGTAATTCATGCAACATTCCAGAACCAACCGGTCGCATGCTGTTAGAGAGACTGCAGGTGATATAGAGGCCACACCAGGAACCCCATATGAAGTACCAGGAGGCTGAGCATCAGATGGTGTGACTGAGGAGAGTGGCATGTGCTGAGTTGGCATAGGAAAAGAACCAGGAATAGCATGAGGATATGGTAAAAACGGGGGTCTTGGCAAGCCACCAGCTGGTGCAGGCTGGAGCCAGGCTCCCTGAGGTGGGGCCATCATAGGAGGATTAGAGGCATAAATACCATAAAATGGCTGCTGAGGAGATGAATTAGTTTGAACTGCATTAAGAGGAGATGGTACTGGAGCTTTGCCTGGTGGACCAGATGTTACGAGAATTCTTGGTGCACCTGAAGCCGGTTGAAAATGTGTTGCAGCTGGCGTCCAGAACGGTGGTGAAGAAAAGTTTGAAGTTGTAGGCGTGGCACCTGATGTTAAATTACCATGATGTGAACCTGAATGTGGGACATGTGAGGCAGATAGTCCACCGGGTCCTTGAGCAAGATGGCCTGTAGCTTTCTGTTACAAAATATATATTAGCCATAAAAATTGAGTCTCCAGCTGAAGATTGTTGAATATAAACCACTAGCTTCAAACTTCATTCTTACGAATATAGTATACTGAAATAATCAACTAGCATCCTAAGGCATCATTTAGAATACGGGATTATGATCTATTACTATAAACTGCAAATCCTCGATTAATTTCAAATTTGATAACATAAGACCAATGCAATTAGTTTGCAGCTAAAGCTCAATTTCTTAATTAGTTTGGGTTGAAAGTTAGTTTGCGTCAAATTTCAGTATGTATTACTATTAATTCTACGAATGAAGCTCTCCGATTGGATGAAAAATTAACTTCTCAAGATAATTCTGCTAATCAAGACATTGACGAAGTGCGAGAGAAAGTTGCCGAGTTGTTAAACACAAGTGTATCTTGATGAATATTCTTAAAGGTACTAGAATTTTAGTTAGTTAATTTTCCTTTATTATGTACGGTCAACAATAGTTACTCATGTTTGTGGGAAACTTGATTGAGTTTGAACCATTTGCTTGCAAGATGGTTAACAATTAACCCATGAACGAACAAACGCTGAACGAAAATAAATATATTGGTTGGACAACATCAGATGATGAAGCGGATGCTATGGATGAAGATAATGAAGGTTCTTCTTTTAACCTTATGATTATTGTAGTCAATCATGCATCATGTTTCAGTGTAATTCATGTGTTTACATACATTAAATATTAAAAGGTCAATTTTGATTTTCATCCATTTTCCTATCAATTCAGTTTTGATTTATAAGCATGAAAAAACCATTAGGTTAGTTATATTGAGATCATTAAAAGGATATTATATTTCACTGTATTTTTTTCTTAAGATTTAAATGTTCAAGTTCTCAACATTGTGACTTGCGCCTTTAAAGTAACGTTGCAGGTTCTGAAATAGGCAGGAGTGCAGTGGGCTCGTGGTTGAGTGGGCTTGTGGTTCAACGGGCTGGTTGTTCAGTGGATTTGTGGTTCACTTAGCTGGTGGTTCAGCGGGTTGGTTTAGCTGTATATGCTATAGTAAGTAAGAAAATAAGTGCTTAAACTTGTAAAAAAAGAAAAGAAAAGATGCAGTTCGTGTGTTTCGATGACGATTTGTAACTCAATGAGAGATGCATTTCTCTGTGATTGGATGATGAATATACTTAATTATTATTTTTGTAACATTATCAAGGCTAATCCTCATAGTTAAGTACGCACTCCAGGAAATAGTCTTTGGACTTGCTTGTTTTGTAAAAGTTGCAATGAAGAATAATTATTTGTGAATTTATATCAGCTTGACAACAGGAAGTAGTGAAGAATAATTGTGATAGTTTAATTTTATAGATTTAGAGGGCTCGCTGATTTTTAGTTGCACTAGGGGGTCATTAATGTACCATCATATTGACTTAGGGTGTGTTTGTTTCATTAAGATGTTTTGGGTCTGAATCTGACTACCGCATCTTACTGGTAAGAGGTGGCTAGAAAGTCTAAATCTGAACGAAATAATGTTGTTTGTTTTTGTATAATTGTCCGAATGATTTTAAGTGCTCGTTTTTGCAATTTGTTTATTAAGCCAACGCAATGCGATAATAAGTAACTTATGTAAATATTAAACAAGACTTTTTATCATAAATATAACATAGTTAATAAACAATCAAATATATTGTATAAAGTTTGCAAAACGAGTAAGAGGCAGTAAGACAAGTCTCCCACCTCTTACTGAGTAAGATGTTATATGTCTAACTGGGTCTTACTAAAAAGAAAAAAACAAACAACCAAAACGTCTGCCCACCTCTTACTGGTAAGAGTAAGAGGTCTAGTAAGACTTTTTTTTTAAAAACAAACACACCCTTAGTGAGTATTGATGAGTCGAAAGTCAAGAAGAGACTTGAGCTTAATGGTTGTGATTTATCTGTGTAGCTCCGGGGATAAGTACATCGCCATCCCAAGAGAACATGCGGTATTTCAATGTCATAATTCTTGGTCCATCACAATTCTCCTTATGAAGGTACAATCATCTTATACTAGGGATCTGAGTTTAATGTTTTAGTACTGTTTTTGTTGCTACTTTTGTTCAAAATGTGTTTTGTAAAATGTAGTCTTTGTGTTAAATTATTATCAACAGTGAGCCTTTATAGTTTTATAATCATAAACGTGTCAAAACCAATGTTTTGAAACCCGGGTTTGTGATCGACCCGGCCTAGTCACCGGGTCAGCGGGTCACCGGGTCAACCGGTTCAACCCGGTTAGACCCGGTTTTATGCACATGTCCAAACATCCTTTTTCTGCTGTCCAAATATAATATCCAAACACTACTTTTGCTGTGAGAAAAAACAAAGAACCATTTTCGTTGCTGTAAACAACAAATCAAGTAAATACTGATGTACCAAATTTGAATTTACTAGTTTAAATGCAAGTAAAAACAATGATGTCTCTAATTTATACATACAATCCTTGTATCAAACAAAAATAGCACCTTAATATGGAAAATAGAAAAAATAAGGAGTCAAAATTACCTTCATCAAAATATCCAGTTATTCTAATGGTGGCTCGTTGAACTCAAATTTGATGGTAGGTGACACTAGGTTATTATAATGGTGGTTGTAATGAACTGGGGGTTGAAATAAAAAGTGAAAAAATGGAACTAAACACTCACGGTCTATGGTTTTAAATTAAAAAAAAATGACAAAAATCAAACCCGGCCGGGTTTCGAGACCCGGGTTGACCCGGGTCACTTAAAACCCGGCGGGTCGAGACGGTTGACCCGTTTTTGAAAACCCGGGTTTTTTTTACCCGTTTTTTTGGCCAGAACCGGTCCAACCGGTTAGCCCGGCCGGGTCAACCCGGGTTTCAAAACATTGGTCAAAACCTTCTATTGTATACTCAGCATAGTTCCCGATGTGCAAACATACAATTGATGGCTGTTTGTGTGGCTGTTTATCCGTGTTTTGTTTATTGAGTATTTAAATGCCATCCACTTTTTTCATTAGTGTTCCACATCATCTCAACCACCGGTAAATACTCACTATTTTACTTGTGAAGATTTATGATAAAGACATTCGTTAATAAACTTTTAGATTGCTAACTTTTTTTTTCTATCTAGACAACAAAGATGCTCTAAAATCAGTGTGAAACCGAGTTAAGGAATTAAGGTCTTAACACTGATATAATTAAAGGTTTGGTTCGATTTTTTTTAATGATTGAAGACAACACAATAATGAAACTATTCGTTTCATTGTTTTATTTGTGTTAACAACTAAACCTGCAACTTATCAAGTTTATATAGTTGTTATTTGTACTAAAAATTTACTTCATGTTTATAGAAAACTCTGTATATATTTGGCTCTCAAACATTATCACAAGTTGGGTACAAAGACCGGACAACATCATGTTGGTCTTTCAAGAGTTAAGACAAAAAAAGGTTTTAAGATTCTTTCTTGTGACAAAGACGATTAATACACGAAAAGGTTTTAAGATTCTTTGTAGTGACAAAGACGATTAATACACGAACTTCGCAACAAATATCGTGTACAAAGAAAATTTATTTTGTATATGAATAAAATGATCATCCATCTTTTTATTTCGCTATGACGATTAATAAAAGTTAAGGCGTTGTCCCAGATTGGTTTGTTTCTACAAAAGCCGGTATACTTATATTATTTAATTGTTTCATTATCTTTTATATATGTATTACACTAAACTTAGTTACTTATAGTTTGTATGTTTTTATAATTTACATCCACACAAACCATACAATTATTTATAATTCTAAACAAGAAAAAAAACTAAAACCAACAACAAAAAACCAAAGAAACAATTGTTTTATAATATTGTTTGACAATTCTAAAAAATATATTTCAGTTAACAAAAAACAACAAACAAATAATTATAAGTCATGGGCGGGCTTCGAAAACTAGTATATATATATATATATATATATATATATATATATATATATATATATATATATATATATATATATATATATATATATATATATATATATATATATATATGGAATCCGGTTCGATTGAGAAGGTTTTTATTTTGAGAAGATTGAGAAGGTTTTCAAAAACGATAGTATTTTAACTTTGATTCATGTTTTTCAAGCGTAAAACTCATTTTAATGTGATTAAAATTCAAAATGTGAAAAAAATTTGAATCAATGTTAAAAATCTCTCGATTTTGCGATATATGTAGAATAGAATCATGTACAAATTTAATGAATCATCATCATAACTCGATTTTAACAATGATTTTTGAATCAAATTTGTAATTTATAGATTCGATTCACCATAAAATGATGTTTACTTGTGAATCAAATAAAAAACATGATTCAATTTGCTCAAACGAAGATTTCTCAATCTTCTCAAAATAAAAACCTTCTCATTGGAACCGGAGCCTATATATATATATATATATATAGAGTTAGGATCAAATAAGAAGAATAATAAAAATAAGAAGGATATGAAGTAACTACAACCACTCATTCTAGATGCACCTACAAAAATGGATGCATCTTCATTCAAATTTTCCCTCCCATATTAAAATGTGTGACTAGAATTACTTCTTACCCTTCTTATTTTAATTATTCTCCTTATTGGATCCTTCCCGTATATATATATATATATGTATATATATATATATATATATATATATATATATATATATATATATATATATATATACGTATATATATATATATATATACGCATATATTATATATACATACGTATATATATATATACGTATATATATATATATATATACGTATATATATATATATACGTATATATATATATACGTATATATATATACGTATATATATATATATACGTATATATATATATATATATATATATATATATATATATAAAAACATAAATATATATATATATATATATACGTATATATATATATATACGTATATATATATACGTATATATATATATATACGTATATATATACGTATATATATATACGTATATATATATATATATATATATATATATATATACGTATATATATATATATATATATATATATATATATATATATATATATATATATATATATATATATAGGCTCCGGTTCCATTGAGAAGGTTTTTATTTTGAGAAGATTGAGAAATATTCGTTTGAACAAACTGATTCATGTTTTTTATTTGATTCACAAGTAAACATCATTTTATGGTGAATCGAATCTATAAATAACAATTTTGATTCACAAATCCTTGTTAAAATCGAGTTATGATGATGATTCATTAAATTTGTACAGATAATTCAGTACTCTACATATATCGCAAAATTGAAAGATTTTTAACATTGATTCAAATTTTTTTTACACATTTTGAATTTTAATCACATTAAAATGAGTTTTACGCTTGAAAAATATGAATCAAAGTTACAAATCTATCGTTTTTGAAAACCTTCTAAATCTTCTCAAAATAAAAACCTTCTCAATCGATCCAGATTCTATATATATATATATATATATATATATATATATATATATATATCCATCACTCAAAGATCCAACAAATTTAATTAATACAATACATTTTATATTTATTTGCTCCTCGATAATACTTGAATCAATATTCAAGCCAACTCTTATACGAAAGTTTCGTGTACAAATTCCACATTATTCCAAGAGCCAAAAATTACAAATAATTTCACAACTGCATTTTTATGTACGCCGATAATCAAATTAACTTATGAAACTTCACATAAGCTACAATAACTCAATTTATTTGAAAACACTTGTTTTTGAACTTTAAGAATTTCGATAACACAAATACTTGTAAACTTACAAACGTTGTTTAAAATACACAACATGCATTTGAATACAAGAATTAAATTAAAAACCATACCATACTTATCTAGGTTGCGTGCCGTAGCCGTGCACAATTACTACTTGATTTATTCTCATCCAGAAACTACCAAGGTGAGTTCATAACCCCTACTTTACCTGTTTTGTAACTGTTTTGGGGTGAGAAACATGCAAACTCTTTATGAATGATAATTGCTTTTACGCAAACATTTTATAAATAACCATCGCTTTTATGCAAACTATATGGTTAACAACTACTTTTATGTAAACAATTTATGAATGATATTGCTTGCATGCAAACACCTTATGCAAACACTTTATAAATGATATTGCTTGCATGCAAACACCTTATGAACTATTGCTTTCGTGCAAACCACTTTATGAACTATTGCTGTTATGCAAACACTTGATGATTTATTACTTTTACGCAAATACTCTATGGACAACAACTACTTTTATGTATTGAAACTCTTGTGTAAACCACTATTACGACGACGCCTAAGGAAACTTATCTCCCACTTGCCCGCCTGTCATGTACCATCAATCCCTACTGGGAGCGCGAATGTTATAAGTAGATCTATTGAGGGTAACGCCTCCGTTCGGGTTGGTAGTGCCAACTTGTCTCCGAACGTATACCATGTCAGAACTCAAGTGTTAATGGGAATACACACTTGCTAAGGGAACCATAAACATATTGACATGCTACTTACACGTATGTGGAACTGTTGTGGCTTGGTTACATGAACATAGAGCTCGAGTAATAGACACAACCACTTTTATTGGAAGACTCCTTACACGCGGTGTATCGAGCACACTTTTGTCCATAAAAACAAACTTGATTACTTAAATCCTTTGCTATAAACTTATGAACTCACCAGCTTTATAGCTGACCTTTTTAGCATGTTTTCTCAGGTATTTGATTTTGAAGTGTGACGATATCAAGGTAGGGCTTGGCATGGCATGGTCATAGACTACACTGATGTATTTGGGACCACCTTTTATTAATGGGCCATATTTCTGCAACAATTAAACTTTTGTAAACTTTATTATTTTATTAATAAAAGTTCTTAAACGGGTTTTGTAATCCGTTCTTTATTACCTGTGTTATGATGCCAATTGAGTGGCGCCCTCGGTTTTTGGGGGTATTACACCGGCCGCCCCTCGTCTTCCTTATTTTTGGCCAAATAAAAACAACCTTAATGATGTCCTCTCTATCTTTGAACGATCTTTATTGTTCTTAGGTATGCAATACATTATTTAGAGGTGCTTTTCTTAATAGGAGGGGCAGTTTAAGATCATCTTTGATATATCATTAATTATCTTTCCTAGAATCTGATGGTGGTGGGTCGAAACCCTAAGTGGTGCGTTACTATGATGTGTTGGGTGTTAGGGTTTCGATCATTTTCCTCCTCCTAATTCCTATGATGGTGAAAACCTTTTTAGGGTTTCCTATCTATCTATCTATCGATTGGAGGCCTATTTGTATGATCATTATTACTGCTGGAGCGTGGATCTATTTGAATGGAACCCTTGTTAGGGTTTTGTTTTATCTTTAATTCACCAGTGGTGATTATTATTTGCACGTGGATCTGATGATTGCATGTTCTATAGCAGATACTGGTTATTTGATAAGTAGGTTTTGAGAGAGTGGTTGAATGTATGTTAGTGTTCTGTTTAATCCTAGTGTTTGTTCGTTGGCAGTTGTCTCGATCGGTTTTGCTTGAAACCCTAACTTTTAGGGTTTGTTTCTCTTGACTACTGCAATTTTATTGAAGTTAGGGTTTTAATCCCTTGTTCGTGGATCTATTACCTTATTACTGGTTCGAATAGGTGATTTGTGGTATTGGGTGCTGCTGCTAATCAATTGTAAGTTAAGTTTCTGGGTAACTTGTTGAAAACCCCTAATTTACCTTTTACCATCACAAGATCTGTTTCGGATTAGTCTATTATGTGGTTTGGTGATTGGTATATACTGCAAGGTAGGGTTTTTTTAACCCTATGATTGTCACACAATGGTCATTATGCTCGTTGCTGGTGTAGTGTGATATGGTTGTGTTCATTCAGGTTCCTAATGTTTTAGGATTGTTTGTATGGTGTAAGTTGTAGGTTCGCTGCATTGTTGTTACCATTCAAATTGGTTTCTTGCCATTGGTACCTACATACTCATGTTGGTATCTATATGATTCAACGTAATGGCGTGGCTTGGTTATCACTTGTTTGAATGCTTGAGTTTTGCTTTTTAATCCCATCGTAGTTGTCTATAATTGTAAAACCTGAAAATCTAAAACATAAATAAAGACTAAAATACCCTTGGAATCGAAATTTATAAAATACGTAAAATACATTTATATTCATTTAACGAAATTAAACTTAACTTATCGATAATTAAAACTTAACGAATATGTGTACGTGATCGACATTGTACGATGAAAGTTAAACGTCTCGCGTAAATAGTAGGGCCTTGCTTTCGTTTAATTGTGAACCAAACTTGGGCCGTTCGAGAGCCCAAGTTGGGGCGTGTTTGTTTTGTTCGGTTGGACCCAAGCCGAAGCCCACACACCCCCTAAAGCCCTAACCAAATTTGTACCACCTATAAATACAATCACATAAACACAATTTGGAACCCTAGTTTGCAAGATAGGTATTTTCTTTGCCTCTTCTTTTCTTTTTCTTTCTATTCGGCCGAAGCCCTTTCCCCTTGGTGTCGAGACTTTGTTTCCAACGAGCTAAGGTATAAACATGTTCTTCTCGTCTTCCTTTGATAACACCTAACGTTAATATATGTTGTATCATGTTTTGTTTTTGGTCGAAGCTTATGTTTTTGTCGAACCATATGAAACCGAAACCAACAAATATGAATTGGATCTTATAGAATTAGGGAACATGTATTGTAATACGTAGTATGTGAATCGGGTATTAATTAGGTCGAGCCACTTAGAACCGAACCATATATATATAATTCGGCTAAAGTATAACATGTAAACGTGAATATGTAAGATACGAAGAAGAGTTAGGGTTTATGAAAACATATTAGCCGAAACCTATATACAAACCGAACCATGTGAGTGTTTGTGGAAGTGTGTTAAATGAGTAAAGGATAGACAAAACCTAAACCCTAAGTGATGTGTGAACCAAACCAAGTAATTTGTGAACCGTGTATCATGCGCGTGTGTTGTGAGTTAAGTGAGCTTGTCGATGTGTAAACGTAGTACGTGTCCATATCTATTCGAAGCTATTGTGTGTGTGTGTGTCGATGTGTATCTAATCCGGATAATAAGTAACTTTTGTTGTCACATGAAATCATAAACGTGCATGGGTATAAAAGTTGACGTATAACATGTATATAAGTAACGTATGGTTAAAGTCATGAAGGTGTTGAGTAAATAAACAAGAGTTAATGAGTTGTGAGAGTCGATTTGAGTATGAGTAAGTATTTGCATGTGTGAGTGCGTGCATGGTGAAGCATAAAAAGAAAGGTTATTTTCATTACGTACTAGGTCAAAGTAATGAGTCATTAAAATTATCGTAATAGTAAAGCACGCATTAATGTGATATTAAAAGATTGGAGAAAACCCTAGAACATAAATGAGAGTCGATTAGGGTTTGAAGCTAGGTATATTAATTCGTTATTTCATGTGTGAGTTATGACGTTTAAACTATTTTCACATTTAACCCTAAACTTTAATAAATGACATAATGAACCTTAATCTACAATATTGATTTTAAAACACTTAAGTCTCACTTAATTATAAAACCCTAAAGTATTAAGATCACTGAATACACTAAGTATAAACACCAAATATTAAAAGATCATTTTGACGATTATGGAATCATAAATAATATGTACGACCAAGTAATGTGTATAGGTTCTGTGAAGAAGGAGAAATCCTTTGCTTTCCTCGTAGATTTTTGGTCATTTGCTTTGGAATAAGGTAAGATATTCTCACCTTTCGTAAAGGTTCCTTATAACGTTTCTTTTCGTTAGCTTTTATATTAGGGTTTCCTAAGCCTTTGCTATGAACCCCATTCTGTTTGTTTGAGCTGTTGCTTATCTGAACTCTGATTTATGAATTATGATACATCTGATTTTGAACTATATGAAATGAAAACTCTGATTTTGAAAATATGATTAACCTTATGATAAAGTATGGTCTGTGTCAGTTTTGACATTCTGATTTGACCTAAGATAGTTTGACACCCGAGCCAAATATTTCACTAGTCATGGGGGTTCCATGTCCGTGTCAGTGATGCACCTCTGACATGACTCTAGGGCAGAAGAGTGATGTTCTGCCACGTCCCTTATCTGTTATCTGTTATGAGCTCAATTATGTTATATGACCAATATCTGTCTGTAGGGCGTATGGATGCATCCTAGATCTGTTATCTGTTATCTGTTATATGTTATCTTATGATTGATGCTGCGTGCATGCACGTCCTTCATAACTCTGGTAGGTCTCCCCTACAAATGTTGCCTTGAGAAATGTGCCTTAATGTTGCTTTATGAGAATTATGATCTGATATATGTTTCTGGGCTCGTGGTAGTTAACTAAAAACTTTATTCGATAATCCTGATTTATACTTTGAAAATGATTATGATTTTGCTATCTTTCATTCATTATATTTTGTATTCGATATCGTTTCGTATTCGCTTTGCTTTTATATCTGTTCACTGAGCTTTTGAAGCTCACCGCATTTCTTTTCTTCCGCGGCAGGTATCTAAGTATTGGAGCTGGGTTTTGCTTTGGGATGAGTGCATGAGTGGACTTACCTTAGAGATTTTTAGCTTTGATCTTATGATGCCATTAAGACATTACTATTTCAGATATTTTATTGGAGTTTATTTCCATTGGGACCTATGTATTGAAGTCATGTTGACTTGAATTATTTCAGCATTTATGTTAAGACTTCTTTTGGATATTTATGTTTGCTTTGATATGACACCATTATTTGTGATTCCTTTACCCTTGTCGGGTCGGAGCGTTACAATTTATGGTATTTACACTTGTAGTCATTGTGACATAAGAACCTAGGTTTTGAGTCCCTTAGAGCTTAGGCTATGACCTGTGAGGATTGGGTAGACTTTAGGTTTCCTTCTGCGAACTTCCATTTCGTATCTCACCTTTGTTCATTTTGCTAATCGTTTGAATATCGTTCAGATGGTTCGAACTCGTAACAACGGTAACTTGGATGGAGACGATGATGCTCCTGACTTGGATGCTGCGATTGCTAATGCTCTCAACACTCTTTTCCCTGGTCTTACCACATCTGAGATGATGACACAGGTGATCAACAACATTCAAAATCAGACTGGTCCTTCGGGAAGTGGTGGAGGTACTCAACCCGTCGGCATTCATATTTGGCTCGAGCGTTTCGGTAAGCTCAAGCCTCTTTCTTTTAGCACTGCTGCTAATCCCAGTGAGGCCGAGGACTG
>OU343218.1:19127555-19249505 GCA_910596185.1 Chrysanthemum makinoi
TTTTGTGCGGTTCAAATCATAGAGTCAAGTTTTGTCACACATTATTTAAGGGTGATCATATGGTTTGCCAACTTTTAGCCACATCCGAAATTGGAACAAGTGACAAATGAAAAGTAAGGTTGAAGCATTAGTCACTATATACATATAAACAAAGGACAAATATATGTCACATATCTTGAAAACCGTGACAAAAAGCCATATATGGTCACACTAAATGTTTTGTCACACATCGCTATGTAGCCAAAATCCAAGACATATGTTCATTAAGTTAATATGTGTGTTTAAATTTTAGTTTGTGTTAGCTTGCCAAAAGCTAATCTATAAAGTCACATTTGCTACTAACACCGTGACCAAATGCCATATATGGTCACGCTTAAACGCTTTTATCACACATATTATTTAAGTGTAGCCAAAATCCAAGACATATTGTCACGTGAACTTAATATGTGCCATTGGATGAGCAAAAGTCACACAAAACACACATTTCTTCACTTAAAACACCATATGGTCACACTTATTAACACTTTTGGCCACTTTATGCTTAATTGTATGTGACTAAATACCCAAAAGAAACATGCTTTGTGTGACTAAATGTTAAAAAAGGCCACACAAACATAAAATTCATGTGGCCATTGGATGATCAATAGTCACACAAAAGACATATTTCTTCACCTAAAACACCATATGGTCACACTTATTAACACTTTTGGCCACTTTATGCTAATTGTATGTGACTAAATAACCAAAGAAACATGCTTTGGCTGACTAAATGTTAGAAATGGCCACAAAAATAAATTTGATGTGGCCATTGATTCTCAATAGTCACACAAAAACTATTATGTTTTTCAAACAACTAACTACTAATACTAAACAAACTTTCTTCATGTCCCTACTCTAACCTTGTAACGGCAATTTTAACCACTAAAACTAACCTACCGCACTTAACTTTGTACCGGCAGCCTTTAACCACTAAATTTTTCGCTTATAAGTAGACCACAACACAAAAATATTTATATTTTTGGTGCAGAGATGAACTTGTATTAATCAAGGAAACTTTGTAAAATGAAAAAAACTACACACACTCATATGGACAAGTCCCATGTCAAGTTGCATACTAGGCAACTCTATTCAATATCCGATTATATGTTCTTATAAGTTCTGATAAAAAACAAACCGGATAACAACCTGATATCTCGCTTGTAAACGGTCTACCAATAACAACCGATAACGCCTGAATTACGCTTTTAGCACATGCTAAATACCGGAATTATAACTAGATTACGGAAGACACCGGGCTTGGTCGCCGGCGAAAAGTCAACAAGATTGAATCCACCATTTTGTTTCATTCCTAATCACACCTCAACAATCTCTCCATATGGCGCTTATGGTAACGCGGTTCTTTCTTCTAGGCCTATCTCGCTGGTGTTGCAGATTCACATTTACATAAAACTCCATGCTCTCCGGATCTCGAATGCGCTATGGTACTTCCACATGTGATTTTGCTTCAGAACTTATGTGGTATGTTCTCATTAAAAGAACAATGTATATGCTAATCAAAAGAATGTCCATGTCTTGAAGCATATATTAGTTTTTACAAAGCGATAATGACTCAAATGGTCCGATTTGTATCATTACTTGCCAAACGACTTCGCCCGCGACATATGCAAGGATGTGCCAGAAAACAATCCCTCACTTTCATGTTCAGACATTCGCTCCATGCACATATGTGTTTCATACCATCGCAATTGGAATTTAATAATAATGGTAATTAATAATTTAAAAGCTATTATATGGAAAGGTTTATTTTAAAATAAAATCATAGATTATGTGAACACTTTGATTAACATACCTTCATCTACGGGGTTTCTCATGAACGGTCTTGTACGATTCAGCCCATACGCTGCACAAGTTCAACGATCATCAATCCATTTTCAAAGAAATGGCATCGTGGAAGAGTATTGTTTAGAGATTTGTGAAAACAACTCTCGTGAAAACGTTTTCATCGCGGAAACAATACATTGCATCCGCGCCCACCAAACTCATGCACGCGGTCTTTTTCCTCCAAGATTTCAATTTGGCGGTGAGTGATAGCCGCTACGGGCACGCCAAACACAAGAACGCCAAATTGGTTATTGTCATTATTGTCCGAAATTGCAAGGAATGACCTACGTAATGCTTTAGTTTAAAGAAAACATTAGCGGGTCAAACAATTAAAATAGTCCCCATTTTCAACAAACTTATACAATGTATTGATTAACATTTTTTCTTACCGTAGGTTGTAGTAGATATTCATCCAACGAACCGTGCACCTACGCTGTCCTCAGAACCTAGAAGAGCCAAATCATATCCATGGCATCCCGCGGCGCCAATCAACATAGTACTTCTTCCCGATTTAATGAAATATAATGTGGCAACATTGATGTATTGGCTTTGATCAATAAAAGCTTGCCACTGATCTCTGTAAAGTACGCTAACCACCTAACCAATTTCCAAAGAAACCTTATGTTTGGTTCCCTATTGTGGATTAGGTATATAAAGCCGCCAGGGGTACAAGTTGCCGTAAAACAAAGCAGTGAAGCATCTTAAATTTAAAAAGTAAGAAAGTATATCAATTTGATGGTTACATTGATAAATTTATAACCTTGGCACGATTTTAAGTACAACCTAAGCAATGTCCTAATGTTTATGCGGTTTGCCTCCACCAACAATTGGATGCTCATTCTATTTTAAAACCACAATCGCCTTAATGGTCAATAAGGTTATCACATATGCATAACATTCAACTAATACAAGTCTTAGATGATCAATACATCTTTATCATTAAGGTGTCAAACAAAAAATGATTGAAGATGTACTACTACATATTTAACTATGTTTCAAAAAACAATAATCATATAGTCCTTTGTAAAAATCAGATTTTTTTACGCTTATTCATCTTACCCAATACGTTTGTTAAAATCTAGTAAGAAATCCATAATCTACCCAACATACCATACGCCATTGCTTCATCTAATGTTTAACCTACACATGTTTACAAGTTGTCTAATTAGCTATTTAACAAATGCCACTGCCTAACAATCCACATATATCCATGATTTTTTTATTCAAATCATCCTATATTTACATGTCACACAATATTATAAAGAATCAAATCGCATATAGTTCTAATAAAACTACCATACATTATGATCAAAGGATACTATATTCTTTAGATATGTTAAACATTGCTGAAAAATTACCAAACATGCATTTGTATCCATCAACATATCAGAAACATGCGTGCATATCAATCACTTCACATTTGCGTACCATTGTTAAAAAACAAAAGAAAAAAAAAAAAAAAAAAAAACAAAACAAAAAAAAAAAAAAAAAATTGTAACATAACCCGATGATGCGGTGTTGTCAAGAAGATAGACTTGAATATTTTGCTTTGACTATGTGATTAAGTGTAGCCGTAATATGTCACGGTTCTCAAACCGCAATGATTACTATTAATTAAGGGAAGGATTTTTGTTTCATTTTTTAGCTTGTATTATGGGAGCATTGCATATATACCCACTAAAACTCAAAAAGTTGTATATTTCTCCATAATACAAGTTTTTAATGCATGATGTACAATGCAACTTAAGCATGTTTTGGGTATATATGCAAATATGTAAATTTTACACAACAATTACGCACTCAAAACGTACATTTTAAAAAGTACGCAACTATTTTATGACCTAAACCCTTGATTATACACATACAAAATATTTGGTAGAATCACCTTAAAAATTAAGTACCTTAACATACAAAATAAATAATATTACATTAGCATACGCGATATCGTAACTTCTAGCAAATAAATACAAATGTCGAATACAATATTGGTTAATCGAATATACAATGTAGCTATTGAATCACCGCCAGCATCGCTTGCAATGTTTTGAACGATGTTTCCGCCCTGAATGTCACGCTCATCGTGATGATAAAAACCCGTGGAATCCAAGTAACAAAAAAAGTTAAACATTGTAATAAAGTATATAATTGTAGGTAATTTTTAAATAAGAAACATACTATTCAATAACTTAGCACTACCGCAGATTAACTTAGCACCGACAAGATAACTTAACGCAAGATTAACTTCTTCCAACCACTTCTTATTCGATGTCAAATTCCGCCCATTCTACTACTTACTATATACACAGATGCTTAACATCTTCGAGCCAATCATGATTCATTGGGACGGTGTATGATAGGATAATGATTATATATAGCTTCTAAAAGAAACTATATATACACATGACACCAACGATTCCACCACAATGAAACATGATTGATTCAAGAAATTTACCAACTTCATTTAAACTACAAGGTTGTGATAATATTATGCATATAAAATAAACGATCACAAACATGCACATAATCGCTCATACATTGCTATAAACCAGTCAAGATATGGGAAATGTCAAGTTTAAAACTACCGGCCATAATTGATCAAAGCGTTGATGGTCAT
Source organism: Chrysanthemum makinoi (assembly GCA_910596185.1). Lineage (NCBI taxonomy): Eukaryota > Viridiplantae > Streptophyta > Magnoliopsida > Asterales > Asteraceae > Chrysanthemum > Chrysanthemum makinoi. The sequence goes on from OU343218.1 coordinate 19,132,051, forward strand.
GGTAAGCTTAACACAACCTCTATCAAAGTAAGACACCTATGTTATTAGCGTGAAAGTGGAGATAGCTTAGTACTTTGAGCGCCCACGAAATCCCATTGCCATGTCTCTGAAATGGCTGCAAAGATTTGCACCAAACCTATTGCTATGACAAGAATATAGGAATGGGTTTTCGAAGGAAGCTCAAAGTAGGAATAAGATCTGTATACAGCAACCCATCTACCATACCAAAACAATTTGTCTCATTTTTGCACATAATAGTGAGGCTCAGACTGTGATAAATCAATAGTTTCAAAACATCGTGATATAACCATGCGCAATAGTATAAAATATAGAATTGCCACGCCAAGACACGGAGTATCACACCATTTGCATGATTTAATAAGATACTTGTCATCATTTCATACACACCGACACCTCATAATTATAGTTTTGCTAGATTGTTAAAAAAAGTTAAGGAACAATTTGATATAGTTGCGGATTCAAACGGAAGTTGAACATACCAATGGGTTAAGGGCATTTTGTAGATGGTATGGAATTTCAACTTAGTGAACTCCTTCGATCTCTACGTACCTTTTGTCGCTTCAACTCCCTTTGAGCAAAGGCCCGCACTGTGCGATTGCTAGATTGTTGAAAACAAAAGGCACCGCTTGGGAATTGAGAATGGGTAACTATGCCAAATTTCCTACTCATCTACAAAGTAATGAATGGGTTTTCGAGGGAAGCTCAAAGTGGAATAAGATCTTGTATACAGAAACCCATCTACCATACCAAAGAAATTTTGACTCATTTTGCACATAATAGTGCAGGCTCAATCATGCTAAATCAATAGTTTCAAAAACATCAGGATATAACCGCCATGGATGCAATAGTATAAAATATAGAATTGCCATGAACACGCGGAGTATCACATCATTTGCACGATTTAATAAGATAATTGTCATCACACCTCATATACACCGACACCTCATAATTATAGTTTAGCTAGATTGTTAAAAAAAAGTTAAGGAACAATTTGATATAGTTGGGGATTCAAACGGAAGTTGAACATACCAATGTGGCCGTTATTTTGTTGATGTGTATGGAATTTCAACTTAGTGAACCCTTCAATCCCCTCATTGCCTTTTGTCGCTTCAACTCCCTTTGAGCAAAGGCCTACACCGTGATTTGCTAGATTGTTGAAAAAACAAAGGCACCGCTTTAGAATATGGGTAACTATGCCGAAATTCCCTATCATCTACAAAATAACGGTAACCTTTGGTATGTTCAACTTCCCTTTGAATCAAAAATATATCATATTGATCCTTAACCTTTTTTTAACAATCTAAAAAGTCTATAACAAGTATATCGACTCATATAAACTTCTAAACGAGTGTGCAGCAGATATGCATAGCAAGGCTCGATCTGCAGAAAAGGTTGGATAACCACCGGAACATCGTGATATAACCGCCATGGTCGCAAAATAATTTAATAAAATTGCCATGCCAACATACTGTAAATCACATCATTTGCATATCAAATAAGATAATCGTCATCACAACCTCTTGCATATCACAAATAAACACATGTGGCCAAAATAGAGTTTATACATGCAAAGGAAATGGTCAAAAAAGTTAAATGTCAATATCTTATAAGCAAGCAAGTAGAGACAGCTTAGTACTTGAACGCCCATGAAAATCCCATTGCCATGTCTATGAAATGGCTGCAAAGATTTGCACCAAACCTGTTGCTATAATAGTGACATAGGAATGGGTTTCCGAGGGGAAGCTCAAAGTAGGGAATAAGATCTTGTATACAGGAAACCCATCTACCAAACAGTCAAAGAAATTTTGACTCATTTTTCACATAATAGTGAGAGGCTCGGATCATATAAATCAATAGTTTCAAAAACATCGTGATATAACCACCATGGATGCAATAGTATAAAATATAGAATTGCCACACCAAGACACCTGAGTATCACATCATTTGCACGATTTAATAAGATAATCATCCAAACCTCATATACACACACCTCATAATTATAGTTTAGCTAGATTGTTAAAAAAAGTTAAGGAACAATTTGATAGTTCTGATTCAAGCGGAGTTGAACATACTGGGCAGCTTATTTTGTAGATGTGTATGGAATTTCAACTTAGTGAACCCTTCAATCCCCTCGATCCTTTTGTCTTTCAACTCCCTTTGAGCAAAGGCCCCGCACTGTAGCATTTGCTAGATTGTTGAAAAACAAAAAACCTGCTTTGGGAATTTAGAATGGGAACTATCTGAAATTCCCTACTCATCTACAAAGTAACGGCAACAATCTCAACTTCCTTGAATCTTAACAATCATCATAATCAACAAAGTGCTATAACACAATATATATCAAACTCCCAAACCGAAAGTGCGGGTATGATATGCATTAGCAAGGCTGAGATCTGTAAAAGGTTGGATAAACACCGAACATCGAATATAACCGCCATGGTCGCAAAATAATTTAATAAAACGCCGCTGCCAACATCGGTAAAATCACATCATTTGCATATCAAATAAGATAATCGTCATCACAACCTCTTGCATATCACAAATAAACACATGTGGCCAAAATAGAGTTTATACATGCAAAGGAAATGGTCAAAAAAGTTAAATGTCAATATGTTATAAGCAAGCAAGTAGAGACGGCTTAGTACTTTGAACGTCCACTCGAAATCCCATTGCCATGTCTACAGAAATGGTCGCAAAGATTTGCAAACTGCTGCTATGTATGACATAGGAATGGGTTTCCAGGGAAGCTCAAAGTACCAAGTGTAAATAATTATCGATTCTATGAAAGTGTATGTGTTGAATGGGATAATGAAGGTGCCCCGCCATGAACAATACACACTATATCATTATCGCAATCAACACACCTCATAAAGAACATAATCAAACCCTCGAGATCCCTCGGTCCTTTTGTCGTTTCAACTACCTTTGTGCAATTGCCTTCACCAGGCAAATTGCTAGATTGTTGAAAAACAAAGGAGGAAATCAGAGATCTTAGAAAGGGTTCATTGATGTTTTAAGATCATAAAAAGTGTTTTCCTAAAAAAGAAGCATAGTTAACCCTTCCGAGTCCCCATACATTAACATTTAACTATGCTTTTTATATTTACTAAACTGCATACTCCATTGACTATTATGCGATCACAACAACAACAACAACAACAACAAACAAAAAGGTAATCGTGAAGTGCGAAAGGATAGAGAAAGCATATGATAAAACAAAAGGCAATGATAGCGTAGTAAAGAAAGCAAGAAAACAAGCAAATAGGGCATACAGGGAAAAAGAAACACGGCAAGCACGCCGTAAATACGCCAACAACAAAGCGCAATAGACATAAAACCAAGAAGCCCAGGCACATCAAAAGCAGGCCAACAAATGGGGGCAACACAAGGAAAATCAAAGTAGCACACGAGGCATAAAGCTAAGGCAAAAATACAGGAAGAACCAAAAGACCTAACGAGGGATCAAGACAAAGCAGGCAAACCTAGGGAGCAACAACGAACAGCATAAACCATGCAGGCCCTAAGACTACTGACAAAGCAAAAAGAGGCCACAAAACAAAACACAACATGAGGCAAAAGGGACACCTAAAAGCCAACCTAGCACCACTACCAAAAAATCCTAATTCTATCCCTCCATTTCCTATCTAAGATCATGTCCTCGGTTAAACAAAGCTCCATCATGTCAAGCTTAAGTCTATCCTCCCAAAAATTTGCTCACGCCCTCATTGACGATAATCTCATTCTTCGAGTCTACTAATCTCATTCTTCGCGTCTCATTCTTCGCATTACCCATCTGCGCATATAACACGTAATCGTTACTACCTCAACTAATGATCCATAAATCATCAAACAACTACTTTTCCTATGCAAATGCCTAATACTGACTAAACATCCTAAACTAATGTAACACAATATCATCTATAAATCAATAAACATCCTAAACTAACAAACTAGCAAAGAAATTATAACATTTATACCGAGTTATATAGGCTCAATGGGAAGAGAATCAAGCCGTTTATAATATCCCTCAAGAGTATTTCATTGACTAACATTTATTTTGATTGATTTTGCGTTTGATTGAAAACCCTAAATCTGCTATTAATTAGAATCTAACTGTGTGTTTTGACCGAGTGTAAGAGAGATAAATGTGTGAAATACTGTGAAAGTCAAACACACACTACTTGAACATTTTCTAATAAAAGTAAATAAATAAATAAAACTAACTTATTTCTTCAAGTTAATAAAGCATTAAAACCTAAAATTAACCATTGTACTGATCATTGATCATTGATCATTTACATATAATTACTAATATAAACAAAGTAGCAGTTAATAGCAAGCATCCATATACAACCATCAACTATGCATCATCAAAACAAACAAACTTCCAAAGCTTCTATTCTCCATCTTCGCACTCCATCAACTTCATCCAAATCTTCCGAGAACTCCTCCTTCTCCGATAGACTCCGACGACATAGCACCAAAAGCCGGCGGCAAATCAATCTTCCCGATCCTTCAACTGTATCTCAAGGGCATCCTACTTAGATTCAAGCAACATTGAAAGCGAGTAAACAATCTACCGTACCTCATTGATTGTCTTCTTTTTGGCAAGCCTTCCCTAAATCTGCTTTCTCTCCCATCCGCTCGATCAACTTTGTCTCCTCTCTTTATGTCTTGCAATATCAACAACTCGAAAGCATCACGAAGCTTGCCGGATTCTGGCATGCTTTCATTTCATCATATTAGGTGTGGAAGACATTTTGTGTGTTTAGGGGTAAAATTATTGACAGTTGTGTGTTTAGGGTTAAAATGATTGATACTTGTGTGTTGATTTTATGGTTAGGTAAGTATACATAATTACAATGTACCTCATAATTTGCACAAATAATCACAAAAAAAGACTTAAGAGGCATCAAAAAATTTATTTAGGGTGTTACTGTAGCCCTTTCATATTCCATGCATAAATGTGATATGCAATAGTTCAAAAAAAAAGAAAAAAGTGATATGAAGGAGGAGTATTTAGGAAGATATCTAATATTGCAATTTAAACCCTTCATTTTTTCATTGGATCTAAACCAGCCCATTAGCTAAAATTTTGGATGCTAGATCTTTGGTTGGTTGTGGACTCCAGGGTAGTTTTAGTTGATTTTTAGGATTTTTCTATACTAGCTTAATAGGGGCTTAAAGTAGAGCTATAAGGACCGTTTGGCATAGTAGAGTTAGAACCTGTTTTTGAGCTTTAATGCCTCTAGCCTGTGCTTATTAGGTTCATACCAGTTGATTTAGATTAGTTTTAGATAGATTAAGGCTAGGGTAGCTTATAGTAGCTTATGGTTAGATTTTAGCTTTTTTACATGTGCTTATTTCATTAGTTGTGCGCCCAAATCATAGTTTCTGATCTCCTAATTGGTTTTTGTTAATTTTCCCTAGTTCTCAGTATTATTTTATAATATTCTGGAAGTTTTCATATTTTTCAATCGCTCATTTGCTATTTTTCTGCATTTTATGTCATTTTCTAGCATTTTTAGTTAGCATTTAATCCAAATAATTCAAAAAATGTTCAGAAAAATGCAATTTAAATTTTCTTTGTTTTATAAAAATAAAAATGTCTTAAAAAGTATTTTTCCAGATTTTTCCTAGTTATTAAATTGAGAAAAAGTCAAAAAAATGTGATGCCGGTTCTGAAAATTCTTTTTAGTCATTTAAGATTTTCTAAAAATAGTTTTGTATTTTTCTTGCATGTTTTCCTAATTTTTAGCATTTTAGCTCTATTTTAAATATCTTAAATTAGTTTTTAAATCATAATAAATCAAGAAAAGTCCAAAAAATTAGTTTCAAATTTTAAATAATTTTCAAATATCATTATTAGCTGTAGAAAAATAGAATTTCATTTTTACAAGTTTAAATTAGCATAGTTGCATTTAATTAGCGTTTTTTTAATTACGTTTTATGTGTTTTTAGTTTAAATTTTCGTAATTAGTTGTTTTCCCTTATTTAAATCATAAATTTACTTGTTATAATTGCTTTCCTTTATATTTCATTGCCTTGTAGATTAGAAAACCCAAAATTTCTTATTTCCCATTCGAATCCCGAGTCGCGACGTGAGTTGTCAAACTCCATTCATCACTCGTTGGGAAAACGACCTGGGGAAAATACATACCTTTGTATTTCTTCGGAAAATATCTATGTACGAAAACGATCAAATCAGTGTCAACCCAAGAATCAAGCTTAATTTCGGGTCAACCCAAGAAGCGAACTTAATTCATAATCGATTTTCGGTTCGCTTTGGTTTAATTATAGTTCGTTCGTTTGGTTTTCGTGTTGACCAAAATAAAAATATAACAATTTAACTAAACAAAACCCGATAACGAATCCATCAACACCCCTAATTTATAGTCATAGTTTAAAAGAAGGAGGACTTAGTTTGCCATTTTTAAACATTAGGTCCTTAGTGATTGGTGGATCTTAGGGATATGTGGAGGGAAAGCGAGGTCTAACTTCTGGGTTGAATGATCTCATTACTCAATCTTAGAGGAAATCGATACCAAGGAAGAACAAATTCGATGAATGGTTGAAGTGTTTCGCTATGGAATGGGATTTTTCTTTTGCTCTAATGTCATCGTTTATGTCTAATGTCTAATGTCTAATGTCTTGGTTTAATGGGATGGTATGTAGATATATTAACAATGGAATATGTATGTATCTTTTGATGGTTTATCCGCATCTAATGCTAATTATGTTTGTTAATATAAGTAATGTGTTCGCTAGTTTGTTTCATCTTTTTTTTTTTAATGTTGTTTTGAATTTAGGAATTGGTTGTGGTGTTTAATTTCATATTCCATTTAGTATAATGTATTATTGTAGGATTAGGATGTTCAATTTTAGATTGTTGTCAATTTTTATATGGTGATTATGAAGTTTAGAACTGAGGCGTTTGTTCATGACAATTATTATTTTTATTGAACCACTAGATTTAGGGTGTTTTTGTTGTTGTTTTTGCTTTAAGTTATTTGCATTTACATGTTTTCTTGATTTTTGATGCTTGAGGATGTTAGATCTTATCTAATTGCTTATAAATAGCTTATTTATAGGCTTAAAGTAAGGTCTTAGGGTGTTGATGTATCCGGCAGCTCTTGGTTTGATTTGCCTATTTTTTGTGCTTAATTGTTTATCCGAGCCTTATTATTTATAGTTGCTTAATTAGTTGCTTTAAGTCCATTTTTAGCTTTTGATTGTTCATTTGTATGAGCCATGTGGTGATTTTAGTGTATCTCATATTATATGTCTTTGACACGTACCGTTTTGAAAATGTATGGGTGTTTGGGACGTGGGTAAGCACCATTTCGTGTGGGGTGTTTTTATTTCAAAAATTGTTTGATTTGGAGCCACATTTAAAATTATCAAATTTGAGCCAAATTTTAGCCAAAATTTAAAAAATTACTTTGGAAATTATGGTTTCCTTAATTGAAAAATTGCCCCATCATTAGCCCTATTTTTACTCAATAAATCGGCTTCAAGCAAAACAACCAGAACTTCAATTTTACACCATTATTTACCAATTAAGTTTACTAATTTTCTTTAACACATTACTCGACGAATCATGTCAACGAGAATCAATTATCCAGATGATTTGGTTTATTCTGATCGTGAAAATGAAAACACTTTAGAATATGAATCGAGACGATATGCATGAGGGTGAGGATGCTTGAACCAACCATTCAAATGCGAATGTTGTTAAGAGGGGCATAACTAGGTTTAGCTAAGTTTCAGAGGGAATATGGAAAAAGCGACGAATAAAGGTCGCGATAACCTTCGATGCGGATAGGTTATCGTGAAAAAGTAACATTGTTTGAGTTTTTTGGGTGATTTGGTTCATGAGCATATTGGTGTCGATTCTAACCGGATGAAGGTTGATTCAGATGCAAGAGATAAAATGTGGGACGAAATCACGGTACACATATACTTTTTTTAACTAGTAGTGGCTTGGGCGTCAGTAGATACAAGGTGTTAATAAGTTTATCTCGCATTTACAAAGATGTGCAACTAATTAACAACAATTTTTAATCTTTGCAAATGATATTTTGATGTTGACTTGATGGTGAAGCGATAATGAATCGTCTTGGTCAACTTCTAAGGAATTTCAAAATGAAATTGATACAAAACTACATATTGCCCAACCAAAATACCCTTTCAAAACTAAAGTCGACAAAGTATAGTGCAATTATAAAAGCCAAGATTGGGTTAATTTTGTAAACTACAAAGCCCAGTGAGGAATACAAGGTGTTAATTATTCATTTTTATTCAAGTTCAAATATCTTTCACCTTTTCATATGTTTCCATATGTATTAGTTGTATACTATCAGCATTACTACATCTAAACACTGACATGATTTTGTGTTGCAAGGTGAGATCGCAAAAGCTAAAGTGTCGCGTTCAAATGCATTTATGATCATACAATTGAACGAGGTGACACGCCGCGTGTGATAGAAAAAATAGTAACAGTAAACATTTGCACATTTGCATTTAATAGCATCATACTTTCGTTTATATTCGCTTATCTTACATTTGTATGTATTTGATGTTTATAAGATCGAGAGTAAAGAAATTGAACAAGATGAAGAACCACCGCGCTATGGCGTAGTTGATAGGACGGGTGAAAAAAGGCGGAGAATATCATGATGATGATATCGGATCGGTGAGAAAAATTTCTAAGTTTGACTGCAAATTTTATTATTATGTTTGTTTAGTTATAAGTTAATATTGTTATTGTATTACTTAAAACCGTTAGTTATAAGTTAATACAGTAGTGTTTTAGTTAATATTGCTATTTGTATTACTTAAACCAGTAGTTATAAGTTAATACAGGTAGTGTTTTAGTTAATAATTTTAGCTACAAGTTAATACTGGTAGAATTAAATAACCTATTTCCCATATTGTGTCTGCAGAAAGAAACGGACGACAAGATCAAACAAGGAATCTTGAAGCTTGATCATGGCACTGATGCCATGACAGTTGTATTAGGTAAGGAAAAGGGAGGATATGCGAGAGGAGTGGGAGGTGGAGTAAGCTACATGATAGGTCACTAGTTTTACAAACACAAGCTATATAGAAGGAGAAAAGGCGATTGAACAAGATAACCAAACACACACACACGATAATAAGAAACGGTTATGCTTAAGGCATATGTGAAAGGAAATAACTTGAACAACCAACCCTCAAGTAAGGGTTATTACATAGTATTTATAGGCAAGGAGCTAGGGCAACACTCCCTCTCCTTCCCTTTTCCTTATTGGACATTGGCCTAAGCTCATGGGCCTTCTACATAAGCTTAAGGATAAAACAAACATAAAGGCCATAATTAAGCTAACTATTACATATTAATTACTAACACTTGAATAATGTTTAGGAGTGATTCCAACAATCTCCCTGTAACACCCCGCCTTTTTTTTACCACAATATTGTCCGCTTTGCCCGCAGACTGGCTTTTGTTTTGGGCCTCATTTGAGGAGCTTCCAAAGGCACCCAAGCATGATTACTCGCACTTAGCGGCCTGCAGTTCCTGTTAGAACTCCCACCCATGATGAACCACAAAACGCTTGTGTGTGTCATTGTGGGCGAATGTTATCTTATGAGCCGGCATCTCTCCGAGCCGGCCGATGTGCGAATGTTATCTTATGAGCCCAAAGATCTCCGTGCCAAAATTGCGATAAGATGCTAACATTCGCCTTACAATGACACTGTAACGTTTTGTAGTCTCTTTAGGGTGGAGTTCTTAGAAGGTAGCGGTTAAGCGTGCTCATGTGAGTAAGACCGCAGGTACTTCTGCCGGGAAGTCTTCAAATGAACTACAAAAACAAAACGTGCCTACCGCAAAGCGGTCAATATTGTGGTCGAGATAGGAGGGTGTTACACTCCCCTCAAGTGTTGGTGATGATTCGACGGTGAAGGCGTTGATGTAATAGTAGCTTTGACGCCTTCGACATTCTTCTTCTTGTGAGAAGAATTGCCTTTATACGAACAATCTCCCCAGTGTAGAGAAATTGTCTTCCTCGAACAGTTATGCTTTGACGTCATCTTTAACTTTGTTCTTTAATCGTTGTTCTTTGTAATGAAAGTTGCTCTTAGTATGTAGCTGTCTGCATCAAATCTGTATCAGGTCTGCTTCGTTGCTCCAGTGTCTCCACGTCATTCTTCAATATGCCCACACCTGCGTTTCTTTTGACATTGGATTTCGGTAGCGATGAAGTTCTTTAAGTCTTTAACTTTGTAGATTCTTTGGTTTGACAAAGAATCATTACGTGTTAATGTTGCTTTCGTGATAGAACTTCCATTGGTAATGATGTTGGAGTGAACATGTGAAGAATCGCGATCATTCCGACAATGCTTCCATAAGAAGTAAACATAAAACGGTTAGTAATAAGCGTTCCGCACTTACAAGTTTGAACTTCGAGAGAGTTAAAGCGATAGTGTGAAAACTCAACTCTAATTCTTACAAAGGCCGCTCACGAACCGAGTCCCACAAGTGAGATAACATGATGTACCGAAGTACATCTACGGTTCGAATGAATCATTTGATGTACAGCAAGCATCACCTCAAATGTAGACCGTTTGAGACACGGCTAGCGTAATCCACGGGGAGTTCTTTGAAGTGACATCTTTGTCCGGTCGTTTGATGTTGACCTGGCAGGAGTTTCCATTCAATCATTGAAGATCACGGATGTGAACCTCTTATAAATGTTCTCCATGATTGCTAAGATGCATGAAGGACTTTATATGAACTTTGAATCATCGATGATCTTGTTATTTGTTGATCAACAAGTGATGACATGTCAAGTGTTCCTAAGAGATCTTTTGATGAATCTCGTGGCTCTAGACTCAATTGTGCGTTTTGGTTTTCCGGAGACTAGAGGAGAGGTCTCCTTCTTCAATATCGATCTCTAAGAGAAAGCCGACAGATTATGTAGGGTTCCCTATGAGAATGAAACAAGCTTCTGTTGAGAGAAACTTTAGTGGCTAAGAAGGTTTAGTGCATGCGTCACTGGGTCCATGGCGACTTTTAATCTTCAATACCGGTTTCAACTAGTGACAACCATTAGCATATGAATTGAACCCGGTGTCATCAAGTGACAACCAGTAGCATATGAATTGAACCCGGTGTCTGCCCTAAGTTGAGTAATCTAGAGGGCTATTTCTTTTCACCCTTTACTTTACATTTCTTTTTGATTCTTCAACTCATTCTTTCTCCGATTCTCATTTTCTCCGTTTTACAATCATACCTAAGGACTTCTAAGTACTAACTATTTGTGGTGTCCTTGGGTAGATCCATCCGGATCTGGCGGATCATAGGACGGTTATCCCTAACCTTAGTCACCTTATAACTCCATGACTAACCTATGTTGCCATAAAACCATTTTCATGAAAGATCTCACACAGTGATTATGAATGAAAACGTTTTTGTACCACTGTTGAGATAATATTTTTGCATAAATACTCCCCCTCCACATGTGCTTAAGAGTTTTAATGGTTAAATGCACAGTGAGGAAAGAAGCGCATTTTGAATTGATCAACAAGATAGACAATCCCGAGACACGTTCGTTGCATAGTTAAAGAGTTGCATTGTCAGATTTAGGTGACAACTAGCTCTAATAACTATCTTGAAGGTGTAGACAAACCTCTAAAGGTTGTCAAACCCGCCAAAGTTCATGTCTACCAAGAGTTTCTCAATGGTACATTATACTGGACAAGTCCTCTACGAGACCGCTTACATCACTAGCGAACTAGTTTGAAATTATTACCCTTCCCGACAAGTCTTTTCGAAGTTACTAACGGTTAAGGATTTCGCCAATTGCTTGGTTAAGTCTATTCACACGAGAAAGCAACAAACATATATCTTATCACATATTTTCTCCCCCTAAAAAATGGCATATAAAATGTAATTTTTGAAACGTTTTGAGAATAAATATGACCATTTCGAAGTGTTAAGGAAAAGTGACACAAAGAACATTTTGTTGAACAAAGTTTTAAGTCAAATACTCCCCCTCAACAAGTGATATAAACGGTTGAGGTTTTTGAAAAATCGTAAGGGGAAGTACTTGTTCTTTTGAGCAAAACCTTGAAAAGTTAAAGGTTTGATAGGTTTTACTCAAAAGTAAGAAGCTTTCGCTCCTTTTATAAGGATTGTGGCACTGAAGCGTACCACAGGGTCCTTTCTTTACAATTACGGGTTGTACATTGTTATGTGTGCACAAGCCATTGACATATTTAATCACACATCCAAATATTTAGTGAAATGAAACAGTTCAAGGGGTACCAGGTAGTGCGATGATTCCCGTGAGCGCGCCGCGGGGTTTTGAAAGCGGTTATTCAATTAATCGGGTGACCACCAACATAACTTCCAATCGTCGAATCGGCTGATCCTTCGAAACAACCATTCATCAATCATTGTGATGATCCGCTTCACATCCCTCATTTCCACGAGAATTCCGGCAGCTAGGAGACCCAATTTTCTGGCGTATATCCTTCAACCTGTATGCCATTCCGTCCCTAACCAGCTTCAAAGTATGTGCAAAACCCTAAAATCTAAACACGTGAAAAGACTATTTTGCCCCTCTAATTTAAAACTTATAAAATAGGTAAAATATGCAGAGCTCTTTAAATACTTCCGACCTAACTCGTAAACGATCAAAATGTACAAAAAAATAAAAAAAAGCTACATTTATGTTAATTGTAATGCATGACATTTAAAATTCTAAAACCCATAATACTTAAAATTATAAAAGCTCATAACTTTAGTAAATTGGAAGTGAAATATTTATTGGATTCCTTTCTCTCGTCTAGTATACACGTCCATATCCACACCTTGACCCATCTTAACATGGACTTAGGCTTGGCCCTTTTTGCTCTCCCTTGAACCATCTAAAAACCGAACATCATATATCCCTTTGATTGTTGTTATAAAAAAAACCTTACGTTCCATACTTGCTCCAAAATATACGCATACCTAAACCCTAAGTCTCAAAGTGACGGCAAATTTCTTGGCTTCTTCCTTCTCCATTCGACCAAAGCAACAAGAAAAGGTGGTTGTGATCGCGAGTCTCAATTCGTTGGTCCTTGGTTGTCTTTCAATTCATACGCTAAGGGTAAAGTATCCTCAACTTGTTCCATGTTTTTCTTCTTTTCTTTCTTGCTTTCTGTCGTGAGAATACCCATAAGATGGATGCATGCAATCAACTAAACACCGCATAAAACAATAATTATTGTCTCTTGAGATCATAACTGGATATCAAAACAATTCGACTCATGCATGCCATCTCAAACGTTGGACCCCTCTTGCATGCCATCTCACTTTAATTATTCTCGTATGAAGTAACAGCCACACGAAATCTTGAGTTAGATCATATAAATTATTGAAGGGAATGAATATATTATTCGACTCATTAATACTTCTGTTTTGAAGCCATAATCACATGAATTGATATAATAGATTGTCACATGAATGCATGCTTGTCGAATGAAACCATCACATATAACAGTTACTTTTGTCGCATGATATCATAGCAAGAAACACATAAATATCTAATAGGTTATGCATGTATTTGACCCATATAAACTCTCGTGAATCTGTTTCGACACCCATGTACAAGACCCATAAGAATCTGTTTTAACCTTGCATAAATTGATAAGTCTTGTCGCATGGAATCATAACTAGGATCAGGTAAATACCAAATATGTCATGCATAAATATCGTATGAATCCCTTTGAATCTGTTTTCGACTATCTTATTCTCGACCATTAATCTGTTTTCAACCCCCCTTTCATGCTTGTCATATTCATGTTGGTTGTTTTCGTATCGAGTTAAACTGGTCACGTAATATCATGAGTAGGATCACATAAAATCATGTAGTGAATCACGTAAATATCGAAGGAAAGATTATGTTAGTCGACCCATGTTTAATTCTATTGAACCCATATAATCGAACCATATACAGACCCATGTTGTTGAACTTATTCGACCCCATAATGATACGACCACATGCATGATTATTTTTTTGGTAACGAATGAAAAAGGGTCATATATAAACGCTTAAATCTTTGTCAAATTGTGTCGCATAAAACCATTAAAAGGGTCTCGTTGGTGTAGTTGTGTCGATAATGATTTTCAAAAGAGTCTTTTGTTGCCATGTTTGTGTCGTATGGATTTTAAAAGGGTCGACTGGTTTTAGAGTGTAAAAAGGTTTTGGAATTAGTAACGGTTAAAGGTTGGATTGTAATTAATGAAAAATGTAGGGTTGGTCTTGTAAATAATGAAACTAGAAGGTTGGCCCGTTAATTAAGTAAATGCATGGACTAAACTTGTAAAAAGAGTAAACTTATGATATTTACACTTTAGACCCTAAACTATTGTAACTTGTCATAATTAAACCCTAAACTATAATAATGATCATCTTCATCATTTTAACCTAATTTGATATTAATTGCATCATAAATGACTAAATTTACTAAATTGGGAAACTTACTTAAATAGAAAGTTACCTAAAATGGAAAGTTACGTTAGAAACCTAAAGGACTTAATCTGAAATAAAATACTTAAACCTCGTCTGATAAACGTATGTCCTCTCACTTCTGTAGATCCCTCGAGGAAGGAGTGATCTTTCGTTGTCTCCTGTTTCCGCCTGTTGTGTTTGCTTTGTTACGTAATAAGGAATAGATATTCTGACCTTTTCAGTAAAGGTTTCTCATGATTTTTCTTTCTTTGGCCTTTCTCTTATGTTTATTAGGGTTTCCTATGCCATTGCTATGAATCCCTTCTGTTTTTCTGAATCTCTGTTTGTTTGAACTTCTGTTTATTGAACCTTGCTATATCTGATTTGGACTTTCTGATTTGGACCTTATGATTATGAACCTTCTGATATGTATTTGTTTGCCATATGATTACCTATGATCATGTTATTTCCGACATTACGTTGACCTAAGTTAGTTTGACACCGAGCCATTATTTCACTAGGCATGGGGTTCCATAATCCGTGTCGATGATGCACCTCGACATGACTCTAGGGCGGTGAAGTGATGTTCCTTACGTCCCTTGATGGTGGAGCATATTTTGTATATGTAGGTTGGGGCTTATGGATGCATCCTAGATGCATTACTTATCGATATGTTGTGATATGATTTTTCCGGTGAATGATGTCGATTATATCAATGCAGCGTCTTCACAATCTGAGAAACTAACTACTCCATTGGTTCTTGAGGTCTCCTCCTATTGGTTTGGTATTCGAGGTCACCCTCCGAATACAATGGCTACTTATGATATGATATGATACGATATGATATGTTTCTAGGCTCGTGGTAGATTTCTGACAACCCTTACACTTTTGATATACCTATATAGTACCCTCAGATTTTCCAATACACCATACTCAGATTATGCCATTTCATTACTCAGTACTCTTATATGACTTACCATACTACCAAGAGATATATATATATTCTATTGTTTTGATCTGTCACACTCTCATTCCGTTGCTTTAGACTATCATTCCATTCACATACCGGGTAATTTTGTGTATTGAATCTTTTCTTTGTTACATGTTCTATGTGATTATTGTTTATCCTGCTATGATATGATTAATATGCGGTTATTTGAGTTGCCTATTTTCATCTGACGATATGTGATCTCACTATTATGTGACCCTCTGAATTGTTTGGTGACCATGCTAATGTGTAATAGATAATTTTGTCTGTTCATTATATATATTTCGTTTGATTAATCTCGTGGACTATGACTGTCCGTGGTATCCTTATTTGCTTGTTGTTGACCTGCCATGTTTGCATTTCTGTTTATGCTACCGTTTGATTGGGTAAATGGTTCAGCTTGTGACGTCTGGCTTGTTAATTTGTTTAGTTGCCTCGTCCTTCATTCATTTAATTATAGTGTTCATACTGTATTCTTACTTGTTACGCATGAGTGCCATGTTTTGACTCCTGTTATGATACTGGTTACGTTTTCAACTAAGGGTTTCTGTCCTGTTTGATTGCCATGCTCACTTACTAATTAACTACTTCCGCTTTCCTTTAGATTTTTGTATGTGCTTGTATTTATGTCATTGATGCTTTGCTTTACTTCGTTCTCCTTGTTATCCATGCTTTGGATATGTCAGATAATTGTTTTCCAGAGATCCTCATTGACTCATTGTTCTCATTTATTTGCGACTTTGTTATCCGTTTCCTTTGTTTCACTTTGCATTTCATATTTTGTTTAGCTTTCGTTTTGTTATATCTCGTTCCTTTGGAGCACCAAGCTCGCATTTCTTTTCCTGTGGCAGGTTTTAGGTTTGAAGATGGGCTTCGATGGGCTGAGAGTTAGAGTATCTTAGTGGACCAACCCTAGTACCATAGTACTTATGGACCTACTTTGAAGAGTTTTGTTTTGAGATTTCATTCATTTTGGATATTGTATTTTCCTCGTCAGACAATTGTTTATATGATTTGAAACTTCATTTTTTAAGGTTTCCGTTTGTAAATATTTTATTTGTATGTTCGATATGACACTGAGAATGTGACACTTCTACCCTTGTCGGTTGGGGTGTTACGGTATATGATGATCTCGAACTTGTGAGTTCACTACACACCATTAAATGATTTCTTTGAAGTTCACTACGGTAAACAACGCCGAAAGGTTTGCAGATGAGTGTATATTGAGATAGCTGGTTGATATCGGGAAGATCAAGCTTTGGAGGAGTGAAGTTGACACGTCGATAAGATTCAACAACCCACCGGAGATCTTCTACACGTTCTTTGATAACAATGCGCTACTATGAAGATGAACAGCGACTTGATGAATTCTCGTTGAACTTCGGTTGAAAATTGTCTCATTCGACCCTGTACTTTGGCAAGGTACATGTCTTCTATGTCGTTGAGAGACAAATTCTCAAAGTCAGCTTCAGAGAATGCATAATCCCGTTCATCTTGTTGTTTGACTAAGATATTCTTTAAGAAAGTGTAGTCCCACTTAGACTTGAGATCAACATGTTTGATGGCCACGATATCCTTAGAACTGTACACAACATGTTGAGACTTCAACGGACGATACTTAGCCAGAGTAGATTCTTCTTACGGCCAATGATGAATCCTGTACAATGCATCTCGGTCGTATGCTTCCACTTTGTCAGAGAACAAGTGATAGGCACGTTCCTCAATAGCTATGTTGTTCGAGTAAGTTGCTGCTGGGAATGGAAGTGTCAAAGATGTAGCGTATTTTCTTGAACCATCGCCACCGTGTAGAAGAAAATCCATGTCTTTGTTGAAGAAATATCTGAAAGGAATCCTTGGTTCATCTGGTTGGCCAATTGTTGGTAGAGGTTTGGTCCAATCGGTGTAGTATGGAGGGTTGTCCCTTTGTGTAAAGTCAATGTTTGCTTTCGGTTTGAGCCAGTCCATGTTGTTAGACATACCTCGAGCAATGTTTTCAAGGTGATATTCGACCTCGAGGGCACTTTCGTGAGTCTTTTAGAAGTTGGAACGCTTCATTCTTGATTCGCTTCAACTCAGATTTCGTCATTTTCTTCACATGGAACTTTTCTTGCAAAAGTTTAGCATGCTCCAATGTAGAACCGTCTACCAGATCTTGACCTTCATCAGGGTAGGGAGTTTGATTGACAAATGTAGAGAACCATTCAAATTCTTCTTTTTGATCGTCATCTAGCCATGATACGACGTTAGTCTGAAACGTCTTCTTCTTCTTTTTCGAAGGCCTAGATGATGATTCCAGTTTCTGAACTTGTTTGGGAGAGGTGGGTTGTTGTAGGGGCTCACGGACTTCCTCATCGTCCCACCGTATACTCAAAGTGGTCATCATTTTCTCGAGTCTCGGCGGTAACTCGAGAATCTGAGGTTTTGATAGAAGAGCGAGGAGGCCTCTGTTGAGCGAGTCCTTTGAGGAGGAGGTTTCATTGAAGAAGATTCACTAGACTTCTTTTGGCGTTGGTGCGAGTCTTTATCCTAATCCTTATCTTCATCGCTCTAGGACGTTTAGACCTTTCGCTTGAATCTACAAGCTTCTTGAAGTTGGTAGTCCACATGCTTGAATCAATTTTGCTTCTTGAGTAAACATTGCAGAATCGTAGCGGTATCCGTGTGTTTACCAGCTTGGCCACCAATTCACTATTCGAGAAAACTACCGGATCGGTTGGATTGATTGTGACGGTTAAGGCATTGATCAAATAGTTTGCTTGGCGATCTGCATAAGATTCGGATATAGTTGTCTGGTGAACATCTCCTTTGTGACTTTAGGAACGAAATCCATAAGGTACTTTTTGGTGTAGCCTTCGATCATTTCGTTCAGTTCCTCTTGACGATGATTTTTCATGAATTCCTGGACAAACTTCCTTTCCTCTTGCATCTTGTCATTCTCGTCATGAAGATACTGTACTTGTTGATTGAGAAAGTTCAGCTTCCTGTAGAGCATGCCTTTCTTTCTGACTTGTTTGACAGCTTTAGTAATTCTTTCATGAGCTTGAGAAACCCAAGATCGAGGTGGTTTCTTCACGGATTTGGATGATGATTTGGTTGACTTCTTTGATGGTGGTTGTGAAGAGTGAGATGATGAATCGATGATGATGATGAGATGTGAGGGAGACTCGGGTCCTTTGGTGGTTCAGTTTCCTTCCGTGAGCGTGTCTGGACTATCCTAAGAAACTTATCCTAATCAAAGATCTTTATCTTTCTCGACTTCGGTTGAGGTTCCTCAATGTTATATTCGATAGTATCCTCCGTAAGTGTTGTTGTTGCAAAGTGGTGGCACCACTCCCTTATCGGGTCGATTAACCGCATCGAGGAGTTGGTTCGAGTGGTAGCACCACTTGATCCTCGGGTCCACCGATTTGGTCTTTAGCAAATTCTTGACTTTGTGTTGGTGTCTAAGGAATTTGACCTTCTTCTTGTATACTTTTTTCCTGGCTCTTCATCACTCTCCGAGCTTTCATCATAAGGTACAAGTGCAGGAGTCTTTCCTTTTCTTTATCGGCTTGAGGACTTGGAGGTTTTGGCACGATTGTGGAGTGTTAGAAACATCTGCGTTTGAATAGTGGACCTCCTCGTCGATTGTGTTTCTTTAGAACTTTAATCCGTTAATTTGTTGTTGCAGTTCGAGTTTGGGAGTTGGGATAGAATAGCTTCCTTATGCGGAACAATCTTTTACTTGAGGGTTCCTTTGGGAACTTCCTTTTACTTTATGTACTTGTGACACTTCCAAAGATTTCGGGTCCCAGTAGGTGTTCGAAGATTTTTCATCCAGATGACCAACTTTGCCTTCTTTTA
The DNA here is from genome assembly GCA_910596185.1 of Chrysanthemum makinoi. Taxonomy (NCBI): domain Eukaryota; kingdom Viridiplantae; phylum Streptophyta; class Magnoliopsida; order Asterales; family Asteraceae; genus Chrysanthemum; species Chrysanthemum makinoi. Next base: position 19,151,386 of record OU343218.1, read on the forward strand.
CGGCTAACCGATACCTTTTGTATGTTTCAAACTTTTTGATTTCGGTTGTCGAGAAGGTGATCGTGTAACACCGCACCGCTTTCTTTGTTGACAATTCTTTGATTAGACACAGATAGTATGGGTTGAGTCAATATGTTGTGATTATCTGGGTCATTGAGCCTCTTGGGGATATCAGGATGAAGTCCAAGTGCTCTCTGGATCAACAGTTTGGTGTATCGGACATAGGGAATCTTGGAGCCAAGCTTCTTGTGAAATAGCATCATGTCCTCCCATATCGCTGCCGATTTCAATGTCCTTCTTGTTGATCATGACGGAAAATTTGCGTTCCATGAGCTTGGGATGCTCATAGCCACTTGTCAAACCGAGACCAATTTGGTGATGATCATGTAGAGTGTTCTCCATGGTTGAGGAATATTCTTCACTCCGTGAGAGTGCTTAGTAATGATTCACGAAGCTTCATCATAACCAATATCTATCAAGAATTGCGAAGCTGTCTCTTCAAGAGGTGTGGAAAAGAAGTCGGTTGGAGCGATGTCCGGAATGATGAGAACAACCCGTAAATCCAGCGAGGTGATAGTGACTTGTTTGTGATTAAGAGTCACATTCATTGCACTTTGACCAGTGACATTCTCTTGCATAGAATCCTGAATTGTTGAATGTAGACCTCGGGCTGTGGCGAGTGTGGAGAGCATATTACAGTGAGGTGAGACTTGAGAATATCCACCGCAATGAGACAAGAAGATTCTGAGCATGTGAGGGTGTCAAAGTCAACCCTAAGGTTGTTCTTTCCAAGCTTTCTGGATAACCATCCGGGAAGATGTGACAATTGTAAGAACTCGGTGCATCCACATTCATTTGTGCTGACCATGTCGTGATCGAAATAACATTAGCCATAAGAACCAACATATCGAAAGACATAATGTTAGTCAACAGAAGGTTTTAATTGTCTAATTGATGAATGTATAGTGTTAATGATTGTTACGAGTCCTAAGTCTCTTGTTTGTCCAATTGTCCAATGACGTCGTGAAATGTTTCGTGAGTTAGTTAACTTTAAGTTTTAAAGTTTATGTTATCACTTATAGTTCACAACATATCAAACGTTTAAGTGTATTAGTGACATTATTGGATTCGTGACGACATGATTAGTTTATTAAACAAGTTTGTACACGTAACAACTCATAATGAAGGTCAATCCAGGCTTAGGCGTAGAAATGACAAAGTTATGTGTAAGCAGGAGTGTTATACGCGTAGTTGAAAGCTTATGCGTAGGATCCTAATCTTACGGCGTAAGAAATAGCGCGTAGGAAAAGGGACCTTATCGTAGAGCTTACGTGCAGGCGTATAAGAACCTTAGTAGACCTACTCGTGAAGAGTAGACCTTATGCGCGTGAGGTAAGTGTTCGCGCGATATCCTTCACCGAGATATCGCGTAGTCCCATTGTAGCACCTTACGCGTAATAGTTATGCGTAGGATTATTCTTACGCATAACTTGACTACGCGTAGGGTAATCCTTATGCATAGAGATTCAAATGACCTTGATTCTGAATTTTAAGCGTAGCTAGCCTGAAATAAATTCATCAAATCATTAATATTAACACATAAATTCAATTTAACAACAAATCATGGCATGAACACTCGTTAATCAGTTATGCGTAGAAAGTCATACGTGTAGGTCAAAACCCTAAGGGTTAAGAATTACGCGTAAGAGTTTTAACCATAGGATTTGCACCACACTTTTTCTGGTAGTTCAAGGGTGTTGTGAGAGTCTGTAAACCAAGTATTAACATCTAGTTCGTGATGAATTAAAACTACCCAAACTTTAGAACTTTAAACCCTAGTTCCTAATTCTGAATCAATTAGAGTTTCTGGGTGGTTATAGGGCATGGATATCATCAATTCAACATCATATAAGCATAACACAACAATCTTTTTGACCAAAGCCCTTCACATTTGAAAACGCCCAATTCGACTTAAGAACCCTAATTTCGAAAAATCATCAATTCGAGTTTCAGGGTGGATTTTGATGGTAGAAACGACATCAGTGATGTTATTAAAACATTTTGATATTATCCTTTTAACCACAAACCCATAAATGAGATTATGTGTTCATACTCATACGAGGACTGCACTTTGAATAGGACTCGAGTTGCACCCACTTTAGAGCAATAAAGAATGCTGAAGTAGAAGAACACCCTAGGACTTTGAATAAGACTCGAGTTACACCCACTTTAGATATTGCGTCTGACAAATGTAATAGAAAAAGTGATGTACTGAATCTTTGAACCTTTAAGTACTTTTGATGTTAAGTCTGAAGCTTCTTGTGTTATTTGTCATAAAAGTATGCTTTCTGATTATGGAATCCTAAGAAACGGAATACCTCTAGGCCCACTCAAGCTTCTAAGTCTATGCTTGGTAAACCGCTCTCTTTAGATTCTAAGAAAAGCATTGATGTCCCTGTAGCTCCATTATCACCTCTAAGGAAAGTATTACCACCTAGTGCATTCACTAAGACTAAAGCAAAGACTAGTTGGAGATGGCAAAAATGGATACATAATACACTAGGATTTAAATGGATACCTAAAATAATTAATGTGTGTATTTCAACCATAACTGCTTCGAAACCCTCAAACTTTTCTTCCCACATCTACTTCTATTCCATGTGGTCATGTAAATTGTGTAATGCAGTGTCAGATCATCCTTTGGATTGTTGATAGCGGATGTTCCCGAGCAAATGACAAAGCAATCTCAAACTGTTATCAAACTTTGTTGCAAAGTTCATTGGCACTTTCAGATTCGGGAATGATCACTTGGCAGCTATCATGGTGTAACGCCCCGACCCGACAAGGGTAAAGGAATCACAAATAATGGTGTCATATCAAAGCAAACACAAATAACCAAAACATGTCTTAACATAAATGCGGAAATAATTCAAGTCAAAATGACTTCAATACATAGGTCCCAGTGGAAAATAAATTCTAATAAAATATCTGAAATAATAAGTCTTAAATGGCATCATAAGATCAAAGCTAAATATCTCTAAGGTAAGTCCACTCATGCACTCATCCCAAAGCAAAACCCAGCTCCAATGCTTAGATACCGCATGGAAGAAAAGAAATGCTTGGAGTTTCAAAAGCCCAGTGAACAGATATAAAAGCAAAGCGAATACGAAACGATATCTAATACGAAATATAATGAACGAAAGATAGCAAAATCATAATCATTTTCAAATATGTAGATCAGAATTATCGAACAAAGTTTATAGTTAACTACCACGAGCCCAGAAACAAATATCAGATCGTAACCATATTCATATTCATATTCACACAAGGCAACATTTGTAGGGGATACCTACCAGGAGTTATGAAGGGCGTGCACGCAGCATCAATCATCAAATAACATATAACGAATATGAATAACAGATCTAGGATGCATCCATACGCCCTGAGGATATTGGTCATATAATATAACTTGAGCTCATATGAGATATGAGATAAGGGATGTGGCGAACATCACTCTGCCTTCTAGAGTCATATCGAGGTGCATCACGATACGGACATGGAACCCACCCATGACTAGTGAAATATTTGGCTCGGGTGTCAAACTATCTTAGGTCAAATCATAATGTCAAAACATGACACAGATCATATTTTATCAGAAGGTTAATCATATTTCCAAAATCAGAGTTTTCATATCATATAGTTCAAAAATCGGATGTTTCATAGTTTCGTAAATCAAAGTTCGAGATAAGCAACGGCACAAACAAAGCGAATGGGGTTCATAGCAAAGGTTTAGGAAACCCTAATATAAAAGCTAACGAAAAGAAAACGTTATAAGGAACCTTTACTGAAAAGGTCAGAATATATGTACCTTATTCCAAAGCAAATGACCAAAAAGCAGAAATACGAAAAGCAAAGGATTACTCCTTCTTCACAGAACCTATACACATTAACGGTCGGACATGTTATTTATGATTCCACAATCGTCGAAATGATCTTTTAATGTTTGGTGTTTATACTTAGTGTATTCAGTGATCTTCATACTTTAGGGTTTTATAATTTAATGAGACTTAAGTGTTTTATAATCAATATTGTAGATTAGGGTTCATTATGTCATTTATTAAAGTTTAGGGTTAAATGTGAAAATAGTTTAAACGTCATAACTCACACATGAAATAACGAATTAATATACCTAGCTTCAAACCCTAATCGACTCTCATTTATGTTCTAGGGTTTTCCCAATCTTTAATATCACATTAATGCGCAATTACTTTACATGTTACGTCTTTTAATGACTCGTTACTTGACCTAGCACGTAATGAAAAGAAACCTTTCTTTTTATGCTTCACCATACACGCACTCACACATGCAAACACTTACTCATACACAAATCGACTCACATAACTCATTAACTCTCGTTTAATTACTCAACACCTTCATGTCTTAACCATACGTTACTTATATATATGTTATACGTCAACTTTTATTCCCATGCACGTTTATGATTTCATGTGACCACACAAGTTACTATTATCCGGATTAATTACACATCTACGCACACATGCACAATAGTTTTGACTAGATATGACCACGTACTACGTTTACATATCGACAAGCTCACTTGACTTATAAAACATACGCATGCTACACGATTCACAAACCATTTAGGGTTCGGTTCCCACATCATTCTAGGGTTTAGGTTTTACATGACCTTTACTTGTTTAATACACGTTCACAAACTCTTATATGGTTCGGCTAATATATAAGTTTCTACTAATAGGTTTTACGCAAACCCTAGCTCATCTACGTATCTTACTTAGTCACGTTAGCATGTTTTTACCTTGGCCGAATTATATTACATGGTTCGGTTCACATGTATATGTGGTTCGGTTTATATGGCTCGACTTATCTATGATCTGATTCAAATAATACGTATTACATAACATGCTCTTTAATAATTACAAGGTTCAATTCATATGGTTTGTATTTGTTTGGTTTCATACGGTTCGGCCACAAAGAAAAACACAAGATCGCCTAAAACAAACATGATACAACATATATTAACGTAAGGTGCAACAAAGGAAGGCGAAAACATGTTATACCTTAGCTCGTTGAAGCAAAGTCTCGACACCAAGGATGTTGGTTCCACGGCGAATAGGAAGAAAAGAGAGGACCAAAACTAGGGTTCCAATTTTATGTAAATGTATTGTATTTATAGTGAAACAAATAGGTTAGGCTTTTTGATGGGTGGGTTTCGGCTTGGTCCAACCGAACACAACAAAACCCACGGCCCAAGTGGCCCTCGGCTCCTTGATCCAAACGAACCAAAACAAACGCCTCTATGGGCTCTTCGGCTTAATCCAAAGGAACAAGCAAACACAGCCCAAGTTGTTTCCAAATAACGAAAGACAAAGCCCAACTAATCGGCCCAACACTTTAGCGAGACGTTTAAATCTTCGTCGTACAAAATCGATCACGTACACATATTCGTTAAGTTTTAATTATTCGTAATTTAGGTTTTAATTTCGTTAAATGATTATAAATGTCTTTTACGTATTTTAGAAGTTTCGATTTCAAGGGTATTTTAGTCTTTATTCATGTTTTAGATTTTCAGGTTTTACAACTCTTCCCCTCTAAAGAAGAATTTTAGATCCTCGAAAATTGAAATGAAAAAAGCGAAAATGAAATGAGAACATACCAAACTATTCAAAGAAATGAGGATAACTAGCTCAAGATCGACTCTTCAGGTTTCCCAAGTAGCCTCCACGCTCGGTGATTTTTCCAAAGAATCTTAACGAGCGGAATGACTTTATTTCTGCGTGATTCTTTCTTGCCTTTCTAAAATAGCTTCGGTTCTTGATAAAGACATATCGGTTGAATTTGATCAAGCGGATAAGAAAGCAGCGTGTAATAGCGGATGATAGTTGTATCCTCTTAGAAGAGAGACATGGAAAACATCATGAACATGCGATAAGCGAGGTGGAAGTGCTAATCGATCTGAAACTTCTCCTATACATTCCGAATTTCAAGCGGATGATGAATCGAGGATTGAGCTTGCCCTTGATTCCAAAACGCGTTTCACACCTCTAAGCGGCGAGACTTTCAAAAATACGATCTCCAACCCGAAATTCTAAATCATGGCGATGCTTGTCGGCATAACTTCCGGCGAGACCTAGCCTCCTTCAACTTTTCTCTATAGCAGCTACTTTCTCATTAGTGATCTCAATCATTTTCGGACCTTCAATTAAACGTTCACCTACTTCATCCCAACAAGTAGGTGCTCTACATTTTCTTCCATAAAGAAGTTCAAGCGGTCGCCTTAATGCTATACATGCCAACTGTTGTTGTATGCAAACTCTACTAAACACAATTATTCATCCCGGCTGCCGTCCATTCTAAAGCACAAGCCCTTAGCATGTCCTCTAAGGTTAATAGTCCTCTCGATTGACCATCCGTTTGAGGATGAAATCTTTGTCTTGAAATTAAGTCGAGTACCCCAAGCTTTTGCAAACTTTTCCGAGCTTGAGAAGTAAGCGTGGATCCCTATCGGACACAATAGATGCGGAGTACCATGAAGTCTAACTATCTCTTTTGAAAAATCTCCGCCAATCTACCAATACCATAATCCTTTCTAATTGGTAAAATGGCGATTTGGTTAGTCGATCAACAACTACCCAAATCGCATCATGCTTCTTCTTGGTAAGAGGTAGTCCACAAAAATCCATAGATATCTTATCCCACTTCCATGTCGAATATCCAATGGTACATGGAGTCCACTAGCCCTTTGATGTTCAATCTTAACTCGCCGACAAATCATACACTTCGACACAAGGCATCGCCACATCTTGCTTCATGCCATTCCACCAAAGAAATCTTGTTTCAAATCCTATACATCTTGGTAGAACAGGGATGGATAGTGAAAGGAGATCTATGAGCTTCATCATAACTTTCTCGCAAGTGCGGATCATTGGGAACACAAAGCCTATCTTCATACCATACAATTCCATCATTATCAACCTTAAACTCCGTTTGCTTACCTTCTTCAACATTTTGCGCCCGGCCACGGCTCACCATCATCTTTCTAAGCTTCTTTAATTTTTATATAAGGTTCGACTCCACCTTCATACTAGCCGGTATCCATCAAAACCTAAATGCAGCAACTCAACATCCAAACGCTCTAAGTCACGAATAATCCTAGGTTCAATCTCAATACTTGCAAGAATGCACGATTTCCGGCTAAGTCGTCGATAACTACATTAGCCTTACGGATGGTGCTGAATGTTGGTGTCATAATCCTTAAGAAGTTCTAACCATCTTCTTTGTCTCATGTTAAGTTCTTTACGGTGAAAATATACTTGAGACTCTTATGATCGTCGAAAATATCACACGTCTCTCCATACAAGTAATGCCTCGGATCTTCAATGCGAACACCGGCAGCTAACTCAAGGTCATGAGTTGGGTAATTCTCCTCATATGGTTTTAGTTGTCTTGAAGCGTAAGCTATCACCTTTCCATGTTGCATCAAAACACAGCCCAATCCTTTCTTAGATGCATCGCTATAAATTTGAAATCCTCCAGAACCAGATGGAAGAATCAAAATAGGAGCGGACACCAATCTCCGTTTCAACTCTTCAAAACTCTTTTCTCGTTCATCCGTCCATACAAACTTTTCACCTTTCCTCATCAATTGGGTTAGGGGCAAAGCTAAGCGAGAGAAACCTTCAACAAAGCGTCGGTAGTAACGTAAGTCCTAGAAAACTCTAACCTCGAGTCCATGGTAAAGGTCTTGGCCATTTAGTGATAGCCTCAACCTTAGACGGATCCATGGTGATACCATCACAGAATACAATATGACCAAGGAAGCGACTTTGTCTTAACCAAAACTTACACTTGAAAATTTGGCATTTAACTTCTTCTTCCTCAAAATCTCCAAAACTATCAGAGATGTTGTTCATGCTCTTCTTGGACTTAGAGTAAACCAAAATGTGATGAAGCGATAACAAACTTGTCGAGGAACTCATGGAAAACCACGATTCATTAGGTCCATAAACACTGCGAGCATTTGTCGAAACCAAAAGGCATAACGAGAATTCATAATGACCATATCTGAATGCACAGCGGTCTTAGGAACATCTTGCTCCTCACCGTGGCGTGAGTGGTGATACCACGGATCTCAAATCAATCTTAGAAAAGAACTTAGCTCCTTGCGGTTGATCAAACAAATCATCAATGCAGCGGAAGAGGATAGCGATTATGAATGGTAATGCGGTTGAGTTCACGGTAATCGATACATAGGCGCATGCTTCCATCCTTCTTCTTCACAAACAAAATAGGTGCACCCCATGGAGAACACCGGGTGAATGAATCCATTTTCTATCATCTCTTGCACTGTTCCTTCAACTCCCAGATTCTACGGGTGCCATCGATACGGAGCCTTGAAATCGGTTCAAGGCACTAGGAATTAACTCAATGCTAAACTCAACTTCTCTAGTCGGGGAAGACGGAAGTTCATCGGGAAAAACGTGGTGAATTCACAAACAAACGAAAAGATTTTCAATGTTAGGACTCTCCAAAGATGTGTCATGCGGATGCCCGAAAACCTTGGCACCCATGAGCATTCATGGTCCGTGCCTTCATGCGAGAAAATGAGCTTAGATTTGAGAGGTTGAGAACCATAATAAACAAATTCGGGATGTTTTATGTCTCCAAAGATCAGATCCTAGCATAGCGGTCGATGGAAGCTCTATGGTAAGCCAACCAATCCATGCCTAGAATGATATCAAAGTCAACCATATCGAGAGGATACATATTTGCGAGAAATGCGAATCACGATCATCAAAAGGGGCACTTAGCGTATTTATGATCAATGATCATGTGGTTTTTCATAGAAATCGATAAGTGATTTCTTAGTGGTTTGGGCTTCATATTAAGTTTCTTAGCAAATGTGACAGATATAATGGAGTGTGTGGCATATCGTATCAAATAAAGCAAAGCGAATAATCATCAATGAAAAGAGTGTAATGGTACTTGAAGTGCGCTACTTTGATTCGAATAGTAGCATAAACACGTCCGGTGGTAGGTGGCGGCTTGATGTAGTTTCCAGGAATCAGGGGTTCCTCTTAGGGCAATCCTTGATCTTGTGAGTAGTAGAACCACAGAGAAACATCCTGGTGGCGCTTGCCGGATGAGCCTTTCCACAAGTAGTACAGATAGGTGGAGGCAAAACCTGGGTATCCTTTCTTGAAGAAGATTAAACACGACACATTTGATCCTCGAGCCGTTGATCTTTGTTGTACCGGTTATTGTTACCTTGATTCGATGATCATTTCCATTCCTACCAAGCATTTCTATTATCTTGACTCCTCGCCTCATGGCGCTAGAGTCAACACTCCTTCTGGCCCGACCCGTGATCATAATTCTATCCACTTGACCCTCGAATCCTATCGCATTTCCTTATAATCATTACTTTGAGTCCTTGCTTGAATCGATCACCATCGCGGTTACGCGTTTGTTGGAACGAAACCTCATGAAAGATCTCAATGTTTGGCTGCGTCATTGCGGGCGGCACATCCTCATACTCAATATTAAGCGGTCGGTCCAACACCCAGCCGGTCCCCGCCTTAAAGTGCTTAGCGGCGCTACCATCTCCAATGCGTTCCCGCAAAAACTTACCGGCCTCGTAAACCTACCCATGTACTCATTGGAGTTCTCATGATCAAGCTGGTAGATTCCACGATAATCCCTCTCATACCTTTCTTTGCTTTCGGACATCGGGGAAAGTAACGGTTATAGAAGATAGTCGAAACTTCGGTCAAGTACAAACAGCGGCAAAAGCATCTCCTCCTCGTGCCTATTTGATGCCTTCCACCAATTTAAAGCATCACCCTCCGGTTTAAATGCGACCAAGCGGGTCTTAAATTCATCTCCACCAGTACTTCAGCAGACTTCTCAATATGGTGATCCAGGTCCTCGGCTGGTGAGAGTAGCGTGGATGCTAAAGAAAGAGGCTTGAGCTTACGGCGGCTTCGAGCCAAGTATGAATGCCGATGGGTTGAGTACCTCCACCACTTCGAAGGACGATCGATTCGAATGTTGTTGATCACTGTGTCATCACCTCGGTGTGGTAAGACCGGGGAAAAGAGTGTTGAATGCATTGGCAACGCGGCATCCAAGCCGGGAATATCATCGTCTCCATCCGCTACCGTTAGTGCGAGTTCGAACCATCTGAGCGATATTCAGCGATTAGCAAAAATGAGCGAAGGAGATACTGAAATGGAAGTTCGCGAAGGAAACCTAAAGTCTACCCAATCCTCACGGTCATAGCCTAAGCTCTAAGGGTCTCAAAACACGGCTCATGATACCATAAATTGTAGCGCTCGACCGACAAGGGTAAAAGAATCACAAATAATGGTGTCATATCAAAGCGTACAAATATCCAAAAGAAGTCTTAACATAAATCTTGGAAATAATTCAAGTCAAAATGACTTCAATACATAGGTCCCAGCGGAAAATAAATTCTAATAAAATATCTGAAATAATGTGTCTTAAATGGCATCATAAGATCAAAGCTAAATATCTCTAAGGTAAGTCCACTCATGCACTCATCCCAAGCAAAACCAGGCTCCAATGCTTAGATACACCTTGGAAGAAAGAAATGCGGTGACTTCAAAAGCCGATTGAGCGGATATAAAAAGCAAAAGAATCTGAAAGAATCGAATCTGAAATATAATGAACAAAAGATAGCAAAATCATAATCATTTTCAAATATGTAAATCAGAATTATCGAACAAAGTTTATAGTTAACTACCACGAGCAAAGAAACAAATATCAGATCGTAACCATATTCATATTCATATTCATATTCACACAAGGCAACATTTGTAGGGGAGACCTACCAGAGTTATGAAGGACGTGCATGCACGCAGCATCAATCATTAGATAACATATATGAATGAGATATAGAGATCTAGGATGCATCCATACGCCTGACGGATATTGGTCATATAATATAACAGGCTCATGAGATATGAGATAAGGGGCGTGTGAACATCACTCTCGCCTAGAGTCATATAGAGGTGCATCTTGTCTGGACATGGAACCCCCCATGACTAGTGAAATATTTGGATCGGGTGTCAAACTATCTTAGGTCAAATCGAGAATGTCAAAACATGACCACGAGATCATATTTTATCAAAGGTTAATCATATTTCCAAAATCGAGTTTTCATATCATATAGTTCAAAATGGATGTTTCATAGTTTGAAATTAGAGTTAGGATAAGCAACGACTCAAAAAAAGCAGAATGAGGTTCATAGCAAAGGCTTAGGAAACCTAATAAAAAGCTAAGCAAATAAGCGTTATAAGGAACCTTTCTTGAAAGGTCGAATATATCGTACCTTATTCCAAAGCAAATGACCAAAAGCGAAATCTGAAGCAAAGGATTACTCCTTCTTCCTGGAACCTATACACATTAGCGGTCATTTTGTTATTTATGATTCCACAATCGTCGAAATGATCTTTTAATGTTTGGTGTTTATACTTAGTGTATTCAGTGATCTTCATACTTTAGGGTTTTATAATTTAATGAGACTTAAGTATTTTATAATCAATATTGTAGATTAGGGTTCATTATGTCATTTATTAAAGTTTAGGGTTAAATGTGAAAATAGTTTAAAAGTCATAACTCACACATGAAATAACGAATTAATATACCTAGCTTCAAACCCTAATCGACTCTCATTTATGTTCTAGGGTTTTCCCAATCTTTAATATCACATTAATGCGCAATTACTTTACATGTTACGTCTTTTAATGACTCGTTACTTGACCTAGCGTACGTAATGAAAAAACCTTTCTTTTATGCTTCACCATACCATGGCCTTCACATGCAAACACTTACTCATACACAAATCGACTCACATAACTCATTAACTCTCGTTTAATTACTCAACACCTTCATGTCTTAACCATACGTTACTTATATATATGTTATACGTCAACTTTTATTCCCATGCACGTTTATGATTTCATGTGACCACACAAGTTACTATTATCCGGATTAATTACACATCTACGCACACATGCACAATAGTTTTGACTAGATATGACCACGTACTACGTTTACATATCGACAAGCTCACTTGACTTATAAAACACACGCATGCTACACGATTCACAAACCATTTAGGGTTCGGTTCACACATCATTCTAGGGTTTAGGTTTTACATGACCTTTACTTGTTTAATACACGTTCACAAACTCTTATATGGTTCGGCTAATATATAAGTTTCGACTAATAGGTTTTACGCAAACCCTAGCTCATCTACGTATCTTACTTAATCACGTTAGCATGTTTTTACCTTGGCCGAATTATATTACATGGTTCGGTTCACATGTATATGTGGTTCGGTTTATATGGCTCGACTTATCTATGATCCGATTCAAATAATACGTATTACATAACATGCTCTTTAATAATTACAAGGTTCAATTCATATGGTTTGTGTTTGTTTGGTTTCATACGGTTCAGCCACAAAGAAAAACACAAGATCGACTAAAACAAACATGATACAACATATATTAACGTAAGGTGCAACAAAGGAAGACGAGAAAACATGTTATACCTTAGCTCGTTGAAGCAAAAGTCTCGACACCAAGGATGTTGGTTCGGCCGAATAGGAAGAAAAGAGAGAGGCAAAGAAAACTAGGGTTCCAATTTTATGTAAATGTATTGTATTTATAGTGAAACAAATAGGTTAGGCTTTTTGATGGGTGGGTTTCGGCTTGGTCCAACCGAACAAAACAAAACCCACGGCCCAAGTGGGCCTCGGCTCCTTGATCCAAACGAACCAAAACAAACGCCTCTATGGGCTCTTCGGCTTAATCCAAACGAACAAGCAAACACGGCCCAAGTTGTTTCCAAATAACGAAAGACAAAGCCCAACTAATCGGCCCAACACTTTAGCGAGACGTTTAAATCTTCGTCGTACAAAATCGATCATGTACACATATTCGTTAAGTTTTAATTATTCGTAATTTAGGTTTTAATTTTGTTAAATGATTATAAATGTCTTTTATGTATTTTAGAAGTTTCGATTTCAAGGGTATTTTAGTCTTTATTCATGTTTTAGATTTTCAGGTTTTACACATGGGCTACGGAGATTACATCAATGGCAACATTGAAATTAGCAAGGTTTATTATGTGGAAGGCCTCGGTCACAATCTCTTTTCTAGGGTCAATTCTGTGATGGAGATTTGGAAGTTGCTTTTCGGGTGAAAACTTGTTTCATTCGTGATCTACAAGGAAAGTATCTTATGTTAGGCACTCGCAATTCAAGTCTCTACACTATCTCCATGAAAGACATGATTGCTTCATCTCCCATATGTCTACTTTCAAAGGCAACATCAACAAAATCATGGCTATAGCACCGTCGTCTCTCACATCTAAACTTTCAAACCATAACAAACCTTGCTCGATACAAACTCATGGAAGGTCTCCCAAGATTCCGATATTCTAAAGATCACTTATGCTCAGCGTGTGAAAAAGGAAAAAGCACTCGTGCTCATGTTCCTTCAAAGGTGGAACACAACTCTCAACATTTGCTTCATTTTCTTCATAGGGATTTGTGTGGCCCAATGCGCTTGCAAACGATCAACGGCAAACGCTACATTCTGGTAATTGTAGAGGATACTCAAGATGGACTTGGGTCTACTTTCTTAGAAATAAAGATCAAGCTCCACAAATGATCATCACCTTTCTCACAAAAATTCAAGTTCAGCTCCGGAACACAGTCCGACAAATCAGAACAAACAAAGGAACTGAATTTGTGAATCAAACTCTTAGGGAATTTCATTAGAAAGCGGGAATTGAGCATCAAACATCTATTGCACACACAGCAGAACAAAACAGAGTTGTTGAAAGACGAAACCGTACATTAGTGGAAGCTGCAAGAACAATGTTAATCAATGCTAAGCTTCCAGATTACTTGTGGTCAGAAGCTGTATCTACTGCATGCTACACTCAAAATCGATCAATGATTACAAAATGCCACAACAAAACACCTTTTGAGCTTATCCGCAACAGAAAACCGAATCTCAAAAATTTCATGTCTTTGGATCCCTTTTCTATCCAAATAATGATCGTGATGACTTTGGAAAGCTCAAAGCCAAAGCTAACATTGGAGTCTTTATTGGATATTATGAGTATTCTAAAGGTTACCGGATCTGGAATCATCGTACAAAGCAGGTTATGGAAACGATTCATGCAAATTTTGATGAGCTTATAGAGATGGCTTACGAGCATAACTTGGAACCGGTCTGTCGTTTAAACTTCCCTCAAACCCCATCATCAGCTGAACCTAGTTTACAACTAACTCACGGTCAAATGGAACAGCTATTTGCCCCTCTGTTTAGTGATGATATTGATGAACATGCTTCCGATGTATCCAATATTTCTGCTGCTCAACCAGATAACAATCAAATACCTGATACACCTGCTACAACAACTAATGTTGTAGAAGCACCACCAGTTGACTCTACCACAACAACTGAACAAACCGCATCCAACGACGCTGAACTAACTGATGTTTTTCTGAACTATGAAGTACCCCCACCTGCATATTTTGATCCAAATGCGTTCTTCAACCCGTTTGCTAATGAAACTACCACATATGATGTTGCAGAATCATCAACAAGCCATTTGAATCTTCCAAATCTGCACAATATATACCAACATCAACCCTCGACTCATCGTTGGACAAAAGACCATCCTCTTGAGAATATTATTGGCACGCAAATCAACCAGTCGTTACTAGACAACATCTTCACTCAGACGGTGAACATTGTATTTATGCACTCACTGTCTGCCAAACTGAACCTAAAAACATTAAAGATGCAATGACAAAAGACAGCTGGATTGAATCCATGCAAGAAGAACTCAATCAGTTCAAACGTCTTGAAGTATGGGAACTGGTTGAAAGACCAACAAGGGTCTACGTCATTGGTCTCAAATGGATTTGTAAAAACAAATTGGATCTTGAAGAGCGTTATCAGAAATAAGTCACGTCTGGTGGCTATGGGTTATAGACAGGAAGAGGGTATTGACATTGAAGAATCATTCTCTCCGGTTGCTCGTCTTGAGGCTGTTCGGATATTTCTAGCGTTCGTGGCTCACATGAACATCACGGTCTTTCAAATGGACGTCAAAACTGCCTTTCTGAATGATCAACTAAAGGAAATGGTTTATGTCATCCAGCCAGAAGGATTCGTCGATCCAGAGTACCCGAACCATGTCTACAAACTGAACAAAGCTCTTTATGGTCTCAAACAAGCTCCTTGGGCATGGTACGATCAGTTATCATCCTTCCTCATTGCCAATAATTTCACCAAAGGTTCGGTTGTCCCAACTCTTTTCATATAATATCACGGGGCACATATCTTAATTGTTCAAATTTACGTGGATGACATCATTTTTGGGTCAACACATAAAAGGTACTCAATCGCTTTTGCAAAACTGATGAAACAACATTTTGAAATGTCCATGATGGGTGAACTTACATTCTTTCTAGGACTGCAAGTTCATCAATCACCCCGTGGTATTTTCTTGAATCAGCCCAAATATGCCCTTGAAATTTTAAACAAACATGGAATGCAAAGCATGACACCTAAGCCACCAATGGCACATACCAGAAACTAGATCTTTGATTTGAATGGGAAATTGGTGGACCCTACCAAATACCAAAGTATTATTGGATCTCTCATGTATCTAACAGCTAGTCGGCCTGACATTGTGTTTGCAGTATATCTTTGCTCCCATTATCAGTCAAGACCAACTGAAAACCACCTCTCTAAGGCTAAAATAATCCTCCGATACATCAGGGGAACCATTAACTTGGGGATTTGGTATCCGAAGGATTCTGGTTTTGAACTAATAGCTTTTTCAGATGCTAATCACGTAGGTTGCTTAGATTCTCAGAAAAGTACTTGTGTGCTTTACAATTTCTTGGTGATAAACTAGTGTCATGGCAATTGAAGAAGCAGGATTGTACATCTCTGTCATCAACTGAAGCAGAATATGTAGTCATGTCCTCGTGTTGTGCTCAAGTCATTTGGATGAGAACACAACTCAAAGACTACGATTACGTATTTGACATAATCCTAATGTACTACCACAATCGAAGTGGTATTGCTATCTCGTGCAACTATGTTCAACACTCCAAGTCTAAGCACATCGATCTTCGATGTCATTTCATCATGAGAACGCGTGGAGCAGGTACCATTGAATTATACTTTGTGATGCTTGAATACCAATTGGCAGATATTCTCACCAAATCCTTAGCTCCTGCTAGGTTTAATGAGTTGGTCCACCGGATTGGTATGCGGTGTTTGACTCCAGAGGGACTGGATGAACTGTTAAACATTCTTAAAAACAGTCAAACACCACCACCTCTTTTGTAAATAGTTTCAAAAACAAAATACAAAAATATAAAATCTGATAAAAACAACAAAAATATTCTTCTTGTAACATTGCAAGTACAAATCTTCCTTCAACACTTAACTATTTCAAAATTCATTATTTTATCCGTCCAGTGTTGAAGGGGAAAACGTAAATATTTTTCGGTTTCATAAAACCTTGTACTTGCATGTTACCTAATCTCGATTGTGTCTTTGATTATTGTGGTCACATTTATGGTTCTTGACATTCCTCGAACTAAAATTTATAAAATTTCATTATTTTTTAAGTCAAGGGGGAGTGTCATCAAGTTTCTTTCCAAAAATCTTTCGTTTGGTAACCAAAATGGAAGTTATGGACATTGGGTGTAAATGATAAAAGGTAGAGGGACTGAAAGTGTCAAATACTCAAAGAATTTTTAATAAAACATTTCTAAAAGCATTAACTTCACCTCATTTATTTCCCAACTAACTTGATCATACGCATAAAAATTCATCTACAAATCCGTGTTTTTGATCATCATTTTGTAAGTGTTTTTATGGTTTTAACATGATTATAAACATAGGTTTTAAATCGTTTCTTAAACCAATGGTTAGGTTTTCATCTAGGAGTGATTTTGTGTTCTACGCATAAGCGTATGAACACATAATCAAGTGTGATTGGTTGTGGTTAAAATGGTAGTGTCAAAACGTTTGTTTAATCATAATGATACCATTTTCATCATCAATACTCACCCAGAAACCCTAATTGATTGAATTTGATAATTAGGGTTTATGCGTAAGTTTGGGGGTCTTCAAATGTGAATGTTTCTGGTTAAAAAGATAGTTGAGTTACATTGATTACATGATTAATTAACCAAATCCAGGGCTAGAACTTACCCAGAAACACTAATTGCGTTCAAATTGAAAGTTAGGGTTTATGTTCTTAGCATTTGGGTATTTTTGATCCACATAGGTTTTGATGTTAAAACTTGCACAAAACTTGTCACTAGGCTTATTAGACTTACTTGAAAAAGTTTGGTGACATTCCTATGCTTAGAACTCTTACATGTAGAAATAAAACCTACGCGTAAACCTGATTCTAAGCATAACAACTTGAAAGTGTTTTCATGATTAGAACTTAAAAGGAATGTATGTAGATGTTAATATTAGTGTTATGATGTATTTACTTCAGGTTTCTACACGTGAATAACTTAGAATCAAGGTTACTTGAACATCTACGCATAAGGATCACCTTACGCGTAGCATGTTATGTGTAAGAGTAATCTTACGCGTAAGGTTCTACATTGGGGACTACGCGTATCCTGTGAAGGATATGCGTAAACAGTAACCATTACGCATAAGGTTCACTCTTACGAGTAAGCCTTACGCATAAGGTTCCATATACGCTTATGCGTAAGCTTTATTCCTAAGGCACTCTTTTCCTACGCGTAATATTTCTTACGCGTAAGACTAGATCTTACGCTTAAGCTTAATCTTATGCGTATAACCAAGTTCTGTTTCCGCATAAGCATAGTACTTTACGCTTAAGTCTATAATTAACCAAAATTATGAATTGTTACGCGTGCAAACTTGCAAATAAATCAATCATAACGCCACGAAACCAAAATGTCACTAATGAGCTTAAATGTTTAATAAGTTGTGAAAAATAAGTGAAAACTTGGACTTTAAAACTCAAAGTTAATCAACTCACGAAACTTATCATGACGTCTTTGGACTATTGGACTAAAAAGTGACATTAGACTCGTGACAATCATCGACATATCACATTCAATAAATAGACAATAAAATCAAATACTGACTAACGTAATGTCTTTCGATATGTTGGTTCTTTTGGCTAAATATCTTTCAGATCACGACATGGACACTCAAATCCATAATATGGATGCGCCAAATGTTCTCACAGAGAAAGATATCTTCCCTAATGGCTATCTGATGAAGATTGGAAAGAACAACCTTAGATTTGATTCTGAGAGTTTCACCTGTTTTGAGTCTTCTTGTTTAATCGTTGTGGACATTCTGAAGAATCACCCTTATCAGAACAAGCTCACCAACTCTGCTACTATATCGTAGATCTATATTCACCAACTCTGGCATATAATGTGAAAGATCAAAAGTCAAAATGCTGTGACAGTGACTCTCAATGACAAACAAGTCACCATTACACTAGCAGATTTGAGGGATATTCTTCTCATTCCTATCATTGAGCCAACTGAATACAATGCTACACCTACTGAAGAGGTCGTTCTACAATTCATGGTTGACATTAGATATGATGAAGTTGCAGGGGTAATCACCAAGCATTCATCCGTGAATCTTAAGAATATTCCCCAGCCCTGGAGAACCCTCTACATCATGATTGCAAAATCCGTTTCTGGACGTGATAGTGGTCAAGAGCATCCCAAGCTCATGGAACTACAGATCTTCTAGGCTTTGGTCAACATGAAACATATTGAAGTTGAAGCTTTGATATAGGACGACATGATGTCTTTCCTCAAAAAGCTAGGCACCAAGATCCCGTACATCAGATATACAAAACTGTTGATCTAAAGAGCTCCTGGGTATAATCCCGATATTCCCTTGAGACTCGATGACCCTAACAATCACTCCGTGTTGTACGAGCCTACACTCACAGTCAGATTTAAGGACTCTACAACAAAGAAACAAGGTGCAGTGTTGCCAGATCACCTTCTTACCGATGCAATCAAACTGCTCTATTCTTACCAAAGGTATGTGGTAGCGGTCGAAGAAAACAAAGTTGGTTTTCTTGATGAAAAGTCCTCTGGTACACCCACAAGGAAAACCAGGAGAGGCAGTGCAGGAAGTGTTATAGGCACTGAGAGTCAAAGAATGTTTCCTAACAGGAAACCTGGTTACAAAAGGAAAGTTCCCTCAAAGGAGGCTGTCCCTATTCCCAAAACTGAACCCCAATGAAAGTTAATAGATGAAGACTCGGAGGATACAGAAACTGACGAAGAGATCATCTACTCTGAGACTGCTAAAGATGAGACTCAAACAGTCACAAAGCCTCCAATTCCCAAGGGTGATAAAGGGAAGACACCTGTGCTTGAACATGAAGAAGAAAGCTCGGATGAAGATCCATTTGATGAGGAGAGAGATTATCAGAAGAAGCTAAAGTATCTCAGGCTCAAGCATCTTGCCACTGAGTTAAAAAAAGATCAAAGGCGTGGCCCCGGAGGGTCAAGTGGTGATGTTCAATCTACACCAATTCCTGATGCGGTTAATCAACCCGATAAGGGAACTGGTGCCACCACTCTTGAGCAACAACAAAGGCAGCTTGAGGACTCCATCAAATATGACTTTGAGGAACCAGAAATGGAGATGGAGAAGACTGAGAATGCTCCGGGTGATGATGTCAAGGTTGATGAAATGGCCAAGCCTGGAAATTTTGAAGATCTTGACTATGATGATTTTTTTCTGGACAGTCAAACTCGCTCCAAAGAACAAACTTCTGAGCTGGAAAAGGACCCAGAGTCACCTCCTCATGTATTGTCATCCTCAAACTCTTCCTCTCAATCCACACCTCCATAATCCAAAGGCACAACAAGAACCACATCCAAATCTGTGAAGAAACCGACAGACTCTTGGATATCCTGGGCTAAAACCAAGATTGTCAAAGCTGTCAAGCAGATGAGGAAGAAAGATGTGACCTACAAAAAGTAGAATCAACTAGCTAACAACATCAATCTACTAAATGACGAGATGGACAAGATGTCAAGTGAAAGGGAGTATATACAGAAGATGATGCAATGTGATGTCCAAGGGGAGATGAACGAAATGATTAGGAACTATACTCACAAGTTCCTACTTGACATTGTTCCGGGTGTGACAAAAGAGATGTTCAGCAGACAACTATATCCGAATCTGATGCAAATAGCCAAGAAAACTATAAGATCAACACCTCTAACCGTAACCATCAACCCTACTGATCCTATAGTGTTCTCCGATGCTGAGTTGGTTGCCAAGCTGGTGACTCAAATGTCCAAATGATCAGCAACATTTACTTCTAATGAAAGTAAATTGTTTGATGCATTACTGGAATATCGACTCAAAACAGCATGTAGAGTCGAAGGTTCAAGGCCTAAACATCCAAGAGACAATGAAGATAAGGTGAATCATCTTCTATGCCAGGACCTACCCAAAGGACTCCATCTCAACCACGATCTCCTCTACGTTCTTCTACTAAAACCATCAACAGAGAAAACCGGTGATCTTTTTGAGTACACAGGCGGTGACGATGAAGAGTTTCATGAGGCCCAAAAACAACCCACCTCTCCCGAAGCAACAAAGAAACCATCATCCTCCTCTAGGCGAAAGAAGAAGAAGAGGACGACTAAGGTTGATGTCGTCTCATGGCTAGATGAAGATGACACCGAATTTGACTGGTTTTCTTAACTTTTTGATGCTACTCCCTCCCTACCTGAAGGTCAAGACATGGTAGAAGGTCGTACATTGGAGCATGCTAATTTACTTCAAGAGAAGTTTCGGGTGAAGAAGATGACAAGTCAGAGTTGAAACGTATCAAGAATGACGCCTTTCAACTGCTCAAAGACAGCTTGGAAAGTGCTATTGAAGTTGAGTACCATCTTGAAAACATAGCACGAGCCATGTCTAACAACATTGATTGGCTCAACCCTGAAGCCAACATCGACTGTACCAGAAAAGAAAAAGCTCCTTACTACACCAATTGGACCAGACCCCTACCAACGATTGGCCAACCAGATCAACCAAAGATTCCATTTTGCTACTTCTTCAACAAAGATCTGGAATTTCTTCTACATGGTAGCGATGTGTCTAAGAAATACGCTACATCACTTACACTTCCGTTCCAGTAAGCCACTTACTCAAACTGCATAGCCATCGAAGAAAAGGCTTCTCACATGTTTGCCAACAACGTGCAGAAGTATGACATTGATGCAATGTATAGGATTCACCATTGGGCTGAACGCCGAAGAATCTACTACAAGAACTGCTAGGTTCAAAAGTCTACACATGAAGTGTACAGTGATAAAGGGATCGTTGTTGTTAAGCATGTAGTAGTCTCGTCTAAATGGGACTATACTTTCCTCAAGAAAATCGTGGTCAAAAGACAAGACGAAGAGGACTATGCTTTCTATGAAGCGGACTTTCAGAATTTGTCTCTCAACAACATTGAAGATCTGTATCTTGCCAAAGTACATGGAAGAATGACACAATTCTCGGCAGAAATTCAGTGCGAATTCATCAAGTCATTGCTAATCTTCATCAAAAGCATCATGATCCAGGAACGTGTAGAAGATTTATAGCTTGCCGTTGAGTCGTATTAGACACATGTCAACATCACCAAACCTCATCTAGACCTCCCCGACATCAATCAACTTCTTCAATACACTCTCGTTAACAAACTGTTTGGAGTAGTATACCATAGTGAACTACGCTGCAACTGCTTGATGGCGTGTAAAGAGCTACATAAGTTTGGAGATCATACATTGAAGAAAGTCAGGGATGGGTTAGATTATAGATTGAAGGTGATTCAACAAGGCATTGGGTCACCAAAGCGATGGAATTCAAGGGAAAGAAGGGATGTGAAGAAGATCATCACTCGCATCGATGAGAGGTTGTTTAGAAGGGACCAGTTTAGAACATTGGAGAGCTTTGTCGGTGGTCATCCCAGCATTTTCTCTCACAGGCTATCAATGCCCTGTTCTCATTCCTGGAGTTATTGCTGGACTACCTGATTAAACTGGTAACCCTTGATCTGTTTCATTATCATAATTGATTTGGATGTGTGTTTCTTAATTAACTATGGCTTGTGCACACATAACAGTGTACAACCCGTACTTGTAAGGAAAGGACCCTGTGGTACGCATCAGTGCCATAATCCTATAAAAGTTTATATCACATGTTGAGGGGTAATAATTTAAAACTAGTTCGCTAGTGATGTAAACGTGTCCCACAAAGGACTTATCCGAGTAAAATGTACCATTCGAGAAACTCTTGGTAGACATGAACTTGGATGGGCTTGACGAGCCTTTCGAGGCTTGTCCCCACCTTCAACATAGTTATTAGAGCTAGTTGTCACCTAAAAGCTGACAATGTACCTCTTTAACTATGCAACATAATCGTGTCTCGCGGGGAATTGTCTATCTCGAGTTGATCAATTCAAAAGTGCGCGCTCTTCTCTCACCGTGCAGATTTTTGTCAAAACACTTAAGCACATGTGGAGGGGGAGTATTTATGCTAAAATCATCAAACCTCAATAGTGGTATTAAATGCTTTTATTCATAACCACATTGAGAAGTTTTTCATGAAAATGGTTTTATGGAAATATGGGTTAGTCATGGTGTTATAAGGTGACTAAGGTTAGGAATAACCGTCCTATGATCCGCCAGAGCCAGAGGGATCTACCTAAGGACACTTACAATAGTTAGAATTCGAAGTCCTTAGGTATGATTGTAAAAAGGAAAAAATGAGAATAGGAGAAAGAAGGAGTTGAAGAATTAACAAGAAATGCAAAGAAAAGGGTGAAAAGAAATAGCCCTCCAGATTATTCAACTTAGGACAGACACCGGGTTCAATTCATATGCTACTGGTTGTCACTAGTTGAAACCGATATTGAAGATTAAAAGTCGCCATGGATGCAGTGACGCATGCACTAAACCTTCTTAGCCACTCAAGTTTCTCTCAACAGAAGCTTGTTTCATTCTCACATGGAACCCTACGTAAACTATCAACTTTCTCTTAGAGATTGTTGGTATTGAAGAAGGAGACCCTCTCCCTAGTCTCCGTTCAGGAAAACTAAAGTGCACTATTTAGTCTAGAGCCACGAGATTCATCAAAAGATCTCTTAGGTACACTTGACATTTCATCACTTGTCGTTCAACATTAAGGACGAAAGTGATACAATCAAGAATCCTTCACAGATCTTAGCAATCTGTCGAGAACATTTATGAGAGTTTCACACATGTGATCCTCAGTGATTGAATGGAAACTCCTGCCAGGGTCAATATCAAACACCCCTGACAGCAGTTTACTTTGGTAACTCCTCGTGGGTTACACTTAGTGTGTCTCAAACGGTCTACAGTCGTGGAGTGATGCTTCGGTATATCTCAGCGGCTCATCTGAACTGTAGATGGACTTTGGTACATCGTGTTATCTCAATTGTGGGACTCCAGTTCACGAACAGCCTTTATGAGAATTAGAGTTGTGTTTTCACACTATACTGTTAATACTCTCGAAGTTTAAACTTGTAAGCGCTGGTTTATTTCCAACCCTTGTTTTCATGTTTTCTTCTTATGGAAGCTAGCAGGAGGAAATGATCGTGCAGATTCTTCACATGCTCATTCCAACAACAACACTAATCGAAGTTCTCTCAAAAGGCAACACAAAGTCATAATGATTTTTCTTCAATCAAAGGATCTACAAAGTTAAAGAATAAGAGAACTACATCAGTACTCAAATCCAATGTTAAAGAACGTGTGAGCATGTTGAAGAAAGACGTGGAGACACTGGAGCAACGGAGCAGACCTGATGCAGATTATCACAACATACTATCACTTCCACCACAAAGAAAAAAGATACAAAGACCAAAGAAAATGATGTCGCCAAAGCGGAATACTTCAAAGAAAACAATTTCTCTACACTGGGGAGATTTTTTAAATCATGGCACTTTTTCTTACAACAAAGAAGAATGTCAGAAGACGTCAAAGCTACTATTACATCAGCACCTACAACGTCTACATCATCAATCACTAACACTTAGGGGGAGATTGTTGGAATCACTCCTAAACTAGAATTCAAGTGTTAGTCATTAATATGTAATTGTTAGCTTAATTATGGCTTTTATGTTAGTAATCATGCCAAGGCTTATGTAGAAAGCCCATGAGCCTTGGCCCAAGCCCATAAGAAGGGAAGGATGCTAGTGTGTTGCCCTAGCACCTTGCCCTATAAATAATCCTTGTAAACCCTCACTTGAGGGTTGGTTGTTCATTTTATCTCACACTCTACGCATAACATTTCCTTATTCATTCGTGTGTGTGTTTGTCTTTGTTCAACCGATCATCTTATCTTTCTTTCTTACATATTGATGCTTGTGTTATAAATATGGGAACCTAACACCTTACATAAAACACCACCTACGGGCTGTGGATCAGGCATACAATGGGTAAAGACCTGTCCGTCCTCCACGTTGTTACTTAACTAAATACTAACTAACATTAAATAACTATGACTACGAGCTTTCTAACGATTACATATACTTGTGGTGACCGACACTTTAATGACTGGATTTTCTAAATCCTAACACATTTGGATGATTTTCACTTGTTTAATCAAGAATGGAATCTCCGTATGCAAGTCTTGAGGGGGAGAAGAAGTATGATAATTCTACATGTTCAGTTTTATATGAGAATATATAGTCATACGGTTCCTAACTCATGTAAGAACCGAGCTTCTTCTTTTTGGGTCATCTTTACATGGAGTTTATTCTAAGAGCCGTTGGTTGACATTGCGGGCCTGATTTCCTTGATGAACATCTTTCTGTTCTTGTTTGATTGGGAGGGATTTGAGTTAATGGGATTTGCTACATACAAGTTAATGGGAATGCATTTGGTGAGAAGAAGATGTTAAGTTTCTATTCCCCAAATGGACAATCTTGAAGAAGGTCGAGTCTACAGTCTGTTCTACATTTTCTGCTGCATGTTAGAGGACTAAAGACGAGTTGCATTTAACGATCTAAAGACTTCTTCTTAATCTGGGCATATATCAAACAGATTGTCAGTTTAGGGAAGAGCACTAATTAGGGGAGAGTGAAATGTCAGATTTAATCCCCAATTAGACTTGATCACATTCTACTTCAGCACGTTGATTCTCATAAAGCCTTCAAGTGTTCTTCTCAACAGATTTCTAGTATACGGGCTTATTATGTTTTGCTGATTCTGATGTATCAAAACCAGCAAGGGGGAAGGAGACATGCATCTAAACACAAAGCAAGTAAACTTGATGAACTTAATTCTTCTAAGTGATTGAAGATATCCCAAGAAGACAAATGTCATGATCGTAGAGAAACTCAAGGTTTTACTAATCAAGGCTTTTAGTGTTATTATTCCAACTACATGGGGGAAGTGATGTAAGAGAAAGTTTCTGAAGATAAAAGAGGTATACAAGTGTGCGATGATTTTGATGTTATCGCAATCATCAGGGGAGGGAGAATTGTGTATATTGGGGGCGCTCAACTGTTTCACTTAAGTGCTTAATCAGTGATTCAGAGATAGAATCACTTATTCCAGAGTTGACATCCGCAGAGATAGTCATCCGCAGAGATAATCAGTGATTCAACCTGCTTCTTCAATGTTATCGGTTATTCTCTCTTTGAGCATTCGGGTACTTCTGGTTCTTGAGCTTCATACCCTATCATCAGGGGAGAGAAAATTATACATCGGTGTTATTCTTTGGCTATCGGACTTAATCTGCTACTTCGATGGTATAAGTTTCTCTGTCTTCGGGTATATGTGTATTCGGGTTCGTGAGCTCTAGTCTAAGAGACTGACTGCATCAATTCATCTACTTAAGGGAAAGTGGTCTGTTGACAACTTTTTGGTATAATCGCTTCAGACTTCAGTGGATTGAAATTTGAGAAGAGTTATTTATGTATGGGATGATACGTTGCTGTTCTTTTGTATGATATAACCTCGAACAAAGAATCACAAAAAGTATTCTTAAAAGGAGCAGCAAGATCGATCATAATTGTGTGTTTCTTTGTGCACCTGGCTAAGGAAAGCTTGAAAGAAAGCTTTGAATCTGCTCAGCTAAAGGATTTTTGGTTTGGGGGGAAGCTGCCAAAGTCTCGCATTCTTAAAGGCTCAATTCCTTCTTTTCAAGAGCATCGGAAGCTTTGGTGGTGGATGTTTAAGAGATGATGATTTCTATCTTCTTCAACGAGGCTGTTTGATATCCTTATCTCGGTACTCGAATCATCATCTTCTTAAACTATATCCTCTACTCTATCTTTGTAAATATTTATCCAAAACCAAATACAAAAATGTAAAACCAACAAAAATAAAATAGAAAATTATAAAACCAACAAAAACCCATAAAAATCAGAAAATTTGAAAAAAAAATAATACCAAAAATATGTTTTCTCAAGACATGTCTTCTAATATCGATAACATCTACGGTCTTAGAAATGTCATTCAATAATGGTACGAGACCATAGATGAAGTTCGAGCAGGAGGTGTAAATATACTTTTCCAAAACATGTCTCAAAATATGGCTTGCAGTTACTTCATACTGTAACCCGTTCTTCAAAATTATGGTTTGCTGTTACTTCTGATAGAAACCCGCTCCTCAAGAAGGAAAGTGCTCCGCTAAAACAATTTTCACAAATATCAAGCACTTATCCTAAAACAAAACGAGGAAAGCATGTCGACAAAAAGACTGCTGTTCCTACTCAAATATTTTTCTTTCTAAAATTCTTCAGAAAAATATTTGTTTTACAAAATGGTGGAAAATGAGTTGCTTTAAAATCAATCAGACTTGGAGTTTTCATAGTTTAGAAACTCAATCAATGACTTCAGCATTTTAAAAACTTTTTTTTAGAATGAGTCATTGATTGAGGGCGAGAATGTTTTTCAAATTTATTTCATCTATCGGGCTTATCTAATTATCCTATGTGCTTAACTGAAAAAGATACCTTCTTATGTTGAAGGACTAGGAATCTCGGATGTGATTATTAGGATTAGATGATTAGAGTTTGATTAACATATAATTCTCATGCCTTTATATGATCTATTTGATATGTTGAATTGACTTTTATTAGTCAATTGCTATTTGGGTGTTGTCGACCACCATATATCTGTTTGTGTTGACTAACAAATGCAGATAAGATGGTTTAAGAGAATGTTCCCGATCTGGATCCCACAAAATAAGATGATTGGATGCCGAAAGGAAAGGGCAACTATTTCTTAGGTCGACAAATGAAGAAACGGAACTTAATTGGACCTCTATGGAGAGTTGGCACGATAGATGCAACGTCAGAGGTCTCACTGCATTTGCATATGGTTTTCTTCCAACCTTTAGTAACAACAACAAAAGCAGCTTAACAACCTAACGTATCTTTGTGCAGGATTAATTGTGATGATACCATGTTCGTATGGTAAAAAAAATATCTGTTTGAAAATAATTGGCCTATATTTTAGAAATCAACCGGACATAATTTTTATCAAAACTTAAGTCACTCAATCAACGACTATGGTCATGGATTGAGGGGGCGAGTGATTTCAAATAAAATATTTTCAAACGATATTTCTTCATAAAAGTCCGTTTGTACGAAATAAAGTGGTGATCTAAAGATTTCATGTTATGTCATGATATGATTTTCTTTAAAACTCAAAGATCTTTCAAAATGAAATGTTTTCTGTTCTTGTTTGATTGTGAAATTCTTTTATTTTACTTAAAGATCTCATAAAACTATCATACCTGAAACTACCAATCTTTATTGTCTAAAACTGGTGCTTATCCGTCAATTTTCAAAATTAAATCGTGCCACGTTGATATGTGCTAAAACACATATCAGTTCTTTACTAAATCAGGTCCAAAATAACCCAGAAAAGAGCCGTTTATTGCTAATACATGTTGGTTTCTTGAGTTATGCTTGTGCAGGTACATATATGTCAAAACACACAAAAGAAAGCGAAATCTTACAAAAACCCGAGCACGAGAGATAAAGAGTGCTAAAGCTAAGCCGAAAGGTCAGAATTAAGCATTTGTGAAGAATTTAATGCTGAGAGGATAATTTATGAAAGATTTGATCAAGTTTAAAAAATTGGCAAAATCAATCCCACAAGTTTTAGCATTTGGCAAAAGCTACCCTTGAGATTCAAAAATGGCAAAAATGGTCCTTGGATTATTGGAGATTGTCAAGAAAGGCCTTTGGATCAGTGTTTAGAAATTACAATATTGGTCCCTTGAAAATCAAAATTTACATGAGTGGTTCCTAAAATACTAAACATGTTACACTTTGCATCCAAGACCAATACAATCTACTCCAAAAGCCCCAGTATACCTTCGGCCCAAATCCAATCCCCAAACCCATTTCTAATCCGGGTCAAAAACTTACCCGTTTCCCTCCACTAGCCCCGGTCAACAAACAAGTCAAAACCAAATAAAAAACAATTTACCCTTCTTACCGCCAAAAACGTTTTCCCCTTTTCCCACTCATTCCCAGATATAAGAACCCTACTTTACCCTTTTAATCAATTAGCCAATAATACTTCAATCAAGGGCATTCTCGTACTTATACTGATATATTATGACACACGGAATGCCATGCTAGCAATCCTTGTATCTTGTTGCTCACTGATTGGCTGAAGTGACATGTGCACATGATCCAAGGGTCGTGATGAAAGGATGAAAGGTGGGGAATGATTGGACTGATGCTAGAGGCTCAAAAGAAACACAAATGTGGAATTCCAGATCCTTCCAAGGCTCATGCTCAACTATAAATACCCCCCTGATCTCAGTTGTATTCATGTAGTGTAGAAATATTTTTGAGTAGTGAATTTAGTTTACTTTAATGTTTAATTTCTGTAATTCTGCTTTGTAATCAAGTTTCTATTAATAAAATTGTTTTTAGTTTTCATTCTATTCTCAATTCAAATTTCTTTTTTTATTAGTGTAATTGTTTAAAATCTTTTCAGTAATAATAGCTTATCTACAAATTACTTTTAGCTTATAAGCTTCTCTAAACAAAATAATAATAATAATAATAATAAATAAAAAATTTAAAAAATTAAAAAATATTTCAAAATTAAAAAATATCTTAAATCCAGTCTCAAGTTTAATTCTAATTCTGTTTGTGTTAGTATAAGCTCTTATAAGCTAAACATAAGCTTATTAAGTACTTTTTATAAACCTACTCAGTCTCTACACTCATAACAAATTCTGGTCAAATAAAGTCAAACTAAAGAATCATTGGTGAATTTGGGTTTGTTTGCTGCTATGGATTTGGATTTGGATTGATGGTGTTTGAATTGGGTTGATAGCAGGTTTAGATTACCGTTCCAGTGATCTCAAGGGGGTGTAAGTGCAAAATCCTTTTAATTCTTAATTTACAGTGCAGATTTTGTTTACTTAGCTTATTGTTGTTTAGTCTAGCTTATCTTATGTGTGATTAGCTTATTACATTAGATAAACTTGCCTTATAGCTTGAATTCTTGTTTTGCATAATTTCATGCTTTAATCTGATTTATTCTGCATAAACTGGATATTGTTGAATCTGTGCTAATCTGTTGTTTGGATCACATCATTTAGACTGAGTGTTAGTGTAGATTGTCTAAGTATTTTTCTGATTCAAGTTTGCATATCAGTTATAATAAGGCTGTTTGGATCTATAGGTTAATCTGAGTTTGAGGTCAGTTCAGTGTTATAGCTTAGTAAAATTAGTCTCATATAGGTTGTTGTTACTTGTTTAGTTCATTAGTTTGCATCTACAATTGCTAATAGTCAAAATCATCTTCAACTGCTTCTTAATTGCATCATCCATCAGTTGGTTTTAATTCATCAAATCTAGCATATAGGTTTAAAAGTAGTTAAAATAGCTTAATCCAGTCTTATTTTATCATAAATCTTCATTTCCAATCTATTTTAGTGAATCAAATCTCAAATTTGTCAAATCTCTCAAATCTGATAAAATGGTCAAAAGTGCTCAAGTTGTTTTTGAACATATCTTTGTGTATTTTTCATGACTTCATTTCTAGACTAAATTCATTGAAATTTTAGATTTAAAAAATTTAGTTGGTTGAGATTACAAGTACAATTTTGTCTGAATTTTTAGAATATTTCTTGACCACTAAAACAGCTTGTTAAGTAGGCTAGTATTGCCCTGTGCACATTCTCAGAATTCACTGGTTGTGCACATGCTTATTGCATAGATCAAAACTTGTTCATTAGGCTTGATACTTGGCTGAAAATTGGTTTAGTGACTCTTTGTTTGGTTGTCTCAAGTTTCCAAGTTCTGTTTTCCACCTTTGCTCACTGCACATTTTTTACATAAGCTGCAAGTAGTAGGGGTAGGCTTGTTTGGCATTTGAGATTTAATCACATCAAATCCTTGTATTTTGCATTTTAGATGTTTAAGATAGTTGATATTAGTTGATTTCAAGTATTTTTAGTGTAATTTAGGTTCTGTAAGAACTTTAGTGCACTGTTGCGGCCTTTAGCTTAATTTAGAGTACTTTTTTATAAGCAGTTGCATATTAGTCCTTATTTCTAGTACCCTAGACTAGATTTTCTCATTTTCCTTGCTTCCTAATAATATTTTAGATTTTTCCTGAATTTTTCATATTTTTCCAACACTGGTTGCTAATTTTCCCATTTAATATTAGATTTTAATACTTTTTAATTACCTTTTTATACAAATAATACAGAAAAGGTTCCAAAAAATAATTTTTCATTTTTCCTAGATTCAAAAAAATATAAAAAGCCAAGAAAATATTTTTCCATAATTTTCCTAGTTAAATAGTAATTTTTAGACATTTAATTAGTTTAAAACAGTTTTTAATTCATAGAAATTTGAAAAAAGTTCGTGAAAATACAAAATTACTTTTTAAAAGTCTTTAGAGTTATTTTATATTTTTGAAAAATAGTTTCATAATTTTCCAACTTGTTTTCAAAACTTTTAGTAATTTATTTCTATTTTTAAAATTGAAAATTAGTTTTTAATACAAATAAAATCAAGAAAAATAAAAAAAATAGTTTTAAAATATCAGATAATTTTAAAATTGCATTTTACACTTTAGAGTAATTTAAGATCAGTTTTAGGAATTAGTTTGGTATTATTTGCATTTTATTCACGTTTCATTTTAATTAGTAATTTGCATTATAGATTTAGCACTTTTATATGCTTCCCTTTACTTTCCCTTGCCCCGTGGTGTAGAATCCCAAATATCCCTTTTAAAAATATTCAAATCCCGATTATCGCGACGTGAGTTGGAAATTCCATTCAACCCTCGTTCGGAACGATCTCGGTGCTCAAACCTAATACGTTTTAGTTACCCAAATACTACACACTTATATAAATGGTTTACCTAAATCAATTTTTTGCGCCGCTGCCAGGGAGGGCTTGTAGTGAATTTTCGTATTTCCGTCTCGAATCGCGTGCATTTGAAGATCCTTCCCCGAGTGAAGTTACCGTCGTTTTTGTAAATATATATTTTTGAAAAACTTAAAAACATCTAAAAAAACCAAAACATTCTTCCTAGAGTGTTTACAAAACCATAAAAATTAAAAAACCAACAAAAGAAATTGAAACGTCAATTGTTACGTCGGCTCACCTTGAAGGTACAACCTATACACGGGGTAAACAGATGTCTTGACATTAAATTGCAGACTAAAGAAAGATCCACTCTTCTTTCCCGCTCCGCTGCGCGTACTTTTGAGAGCTACCGAGCATCGGTTGACGCGAAGGTTACAAAAAGATTGTTTTTCAAAAATTTTCTAAATATAAAAACCAAAAAGATTTTCCTTTTCAAAATTATTTTTCCTTTTTACTTTTTGATTGTGATTTTTAGTGCATGCGCACTCGTTCTCAATCACGACGTAATCGTAATCGAAGAATAGACGTACCCGATTTACGTACTATCATTGAACAACCCGTCATGGCAGATACTCGAACAATGTCTGAGTTACGGTGATGCTATCGTTCTTCCACCAATTGCTGCCGAAAATTTTGAACTCAAAATGAATTTGATACAATTGGGTTCAAATAAATCTTTTTGTGGTTTAGACCATGAGGAGCCCCACGCACACCTCCGTTGGTTTAATCAACTTGCTTCTACGATTAACTTTCGGGGAGTCTCTCATGAGTCGATTAAGTTGAGATTATTCCCATTTTCCCTTGAGGGGGTAGCCCGAACTTGGCTTGAAAAAGAACCCCCTCACTCAATTACAGCATGGGAAGATCTTTCTAAAAAGTTTGTGAACCAGTTTTTTCCTCTGTCAAAAATAACCATGTTACGAAATCAAATCATAAATTTCAGCAAAAATTTGACGAAAGTTTTGGAGAAGTGTGGGATAGATTTAAAGAACTTTTGCGAAAATGCCCAAATCACGGTTTTACCGATCTTCATCAGACTGATATGGTCTATAATGCACTTACTTCGACCGACCAGGATTCGCTTAATACGGCCGCCGGTGGCAACATATTGAGTTGTATGCCCACCGATATTAGAACTATTATCGAAAATAAGTCAAAAGTTTCTTCGTCTAGAAACAGACTGGTTGTTTCTAAGATTGTGACCAACGACAGCTACGTTCTGAAGAGTGAGTTGAATGGGCTGACTGAGCTTACTCATGCTATTAATTCGATGATGAGAGAGTTTAAGAATAAGAAATCTGAGCCAGTCAAAGTCGTTACCGAAACATGTGTTATTTGCGGTGGTCCTCATCCATACTATAATTATCAAGTCACGGATGGTGATATCCGAAAGGCTTCCATAGCCTCTACTAATCCGATTCAAAATCAAAACCAATGATACTGTGACAACCAAATGGGACCACCGGTTTTGCACCCGCTTCTCAACAAAACCAAAAATGTTATCAAAACCAATCTTACAATCAAAACCGAAGAGCTAATCTCAATCATGGTAATCAAAACTACCAAGATCCTCCACCTCAAGTTTATCAACAACCTCCTCAACAAACTTATCAAGCACCTCATCAAGTTTCTCCGAACAACGAGTTTCTAACTTACATGAAGAACTCGGATAACACCATTAAAAGTTTTCAAAATCAAATCTCCAGCATGAGGAATGAATTCAAGAGGGAAATCGATGCTACAAGTAACAAACAGATGAGTGAAATGAGGAATATGTTGGCTAGTTTCCTTCAAGTTAATCAAGCTTCTACATATTATTTTCAACCCTCGGGTTCCGGTTCTCTTTCGAGTAATACAATTCCTAACCCGAGAGGTGACATGAAAGCGATCACTGCCCGAAGTGGTGTTGCTTACGATGGACCCACGGCTCCTACCGCCACTTCTTATTCTCCGTCTCATGTGGTAGACCGTGAGACCGGGGTGACAAAGGACCCAATACTTCCTACTAATAAGGGGAGTACCGAGAATGTCCAACCTACGGTTGTCCAAGATTATGAGCCTAAGGATGCTCCCGTTAGTGCTGAAAAGACTAATCGGAAAAAGACACTCCCATATCCGTCTCGTCTTAAAGATCAAAATCATCGAGAAAAGTCTAATCATCAAATGGAAACGTTTTTCCAAATTTTCAAAGACTTGAATGTGGAGATCAGTTTTGCGGATGCCCTTCTCATGATTCCCAAACTTGCTTCTACAATTAAGGGATTGATTTTGAATGAGGAAAAGTTGTATGAGCTTGCAACTACGTCTTTAAATGAGAATTGTTCGGCCGTTATTCTCAAGAAACTTCCTGAAAAGTTTGGTGACCCCGACAAGTTTCTCATTTCGTGCGATTTTCAAGGAATTATTCAGTGCTCCGCCTTGGACGATCTTGGCATGAGTATCAATTTCTTGCCAACCTCAATATACGAAAAGCTTTCATTGCCCCCACTTACCCCAACGTGTATGAGCCTCGAGCTAGCCGACCGTACTACTACGAAACCAAAGGGTATAGCCGAGGATGTTTTTGTTAAAGTGGGGAAGTTCGATTTCCCCGCTAATTTTGATGTAGTTGATTTTGATGCCGATCCTCGAGTACCCCTCATTCACAGAAGGAGTTTCTTAAGGACAGGCCATGCATTGATTGATGTGTATGAAGGAGAGATCACTTTACGAGTAGGAAATTAAGCCGTCACATTTAATGTTAACCATACTTCTAAATCTCTAACCAACCAATATGATGTGGCCAAAATTAGTGACACCGAGGTGACAAAGGACCCGGTAATTCCTATTAATAACGGAAGTACCAACAACGTCCAACCTCCGGTTGTCCAAAAAGTTAGGCCTAAGACATCGATAATTGATCCGAGCCTTTCATGTTTTGCGGTTAAGATTTTGTCGACGATACGTACTGAGCAAAAGAAGAAACTAGAAAAGGGGTCTACAACGGTAGTGGTGGAAACTGCTAGCTCTAAGACCACACCTCTTGTACCACATCCACTTTCTGTTTATTGAATTGATCTTGTTCCAAAAAACGTCGAGCTTTCTTTGAGTGGCAATCCGACTCCTTCTTCTGAAAATAAGGAGTTTTCTTCTAAACAAGTCATTTCTGATTTTCCCCTTACCTCACTAAATTTGAGGAGGATGATTCTATCGTGAAAGAAATTGAGGCTTATTTGAAAAGTTATTCAATTTCACCGAAAATTGATAATGCCGACATCGACATCGAGGGAGATATTCGTTTAATTGAAGAAATTCTTAAAATGGACTCTTCACTCCCTCCAAAAGAAAATGAACATAAAGAAGTCGAGACGTCTACTAATCCTCCGGAGCCCGAGATCAAGGATTCTTCTATCGATTTACTTCTCGAGGAGTACGCCGATGAACTCGCTCGCATGGATCCTCTTCCACCGAGAAGTGAGGATGACGTATTTGATTTTAGAGCTGACTTACGAGAAATTGAATATTTGTTGTATAAAAATTTGTCAATTTACTTCGAGAAGTTCATCGATGAACTTGCTCCCAAAGACTCGATTCTGTCAGAAGATGATCTTTTGGAAGAAACAGAATACGATGATCCATTTTACCCGAAGAAAGAAAAGAAAAAGAAAGTTTCTACTGATGAGCTTGTTGATTCAGAGGTCCCACGGTATTTTTTATCCGAGAGTGATTCCTCGTCTCGTGAGGATTTTCCCATAAATGATTATTTGATTTCCTTCCTCTCCGAGGACAAGATTTTTAACCCTGGGATACTCATCAAAGAGGATATTCATAATACAAACGTTATTCTGAAAAAGGATCCTATCTTGTATGCCTTCATTATTGTGCCTTCAAAATGCATTTCTCTATAGCATGGACTCCCTTCTTCTATGGAGTATTCTTATTGTGATCCGTCATCCCTTCTTCCGCCCGCTAAACTACCGGATGATGGATCACTATTTATTGATATACTCTATGTGAGTTTGGGGGGAGTTATCAGGTATGTGCTTGAGCCCGACATTTTCTTTTCCCCCCCAACCCCCCCATTCTCTTTCCCTCCGAAGTGAGGATACCATCTTTGATTCGGGTATCCTTTCCACTTGGTTCCCCAAGGACAAATGAATTCGGGGACAAGTCAGGCTAGCAACTCGGTGATAAAAAACAGTAGCGCTTCGTGGGAGGCACCCCATGCTTATCTCTATCTTCTTTCTATTTTCTCTAATAAGTGACGTGAAGGGGTTAGCCTCTTCGATTTCTCATGTTTGGTTTTGTGTATTTTTTGTCTAGGATTTTCCTGATATGTAGACTCTCGTGCTCGAAGTTTGTCTTTTCTCCACTCGAGTTTCATGATCGATGCTGATGGAAATCCGATATCCGAAATCTTATCGACTAACGTTTATCTTTTAGCATACTTAATAAACGACTTTTAGATTTACGTTGACACCCTTGCCTTTAAACATTGAGTACAATGTTTCCTTTTAGTCTGGGGTGGGTAATCTTCGATTTGATTAGCTGCACTTGCTTGTCTTTTGTCGTACTCTCGCAACCCGTTTTTCCTTAGAAAATGAAAAAATTGTGCAAAAATGAGAAAAATTAACATTTTTGCAAGCTTTTGCTAGTTTTATGATTAAAAAGTCTTTGCAAGTTTCTTAGAAGTTTCTTTAAATATGTATTTTGTTGAAATAGTCTTTGCTAATTGCTTAGACAAGACGCTATAAAATGCGATTCTAGCTCAAAAGGCCAAGAATTTGCAAGTCTCCCTAAGTGATTTTAAATATGCGAAGATTAAACAAGAATTTGCTAGTTTCTAATAAGTGACTTTAAAAATGCGAGACTTGAGATTATTGATGAAGCAATTGCTAAGTTAATATATGTTTTGACACCTTGTTGACTTTTTGCTGGTGAGATTAGGAATGGAATTCTGACTTGATTGGGCGTTTTGAGCCATAGCTTGTTCCCTTAACCATAGATAATTTAATTATCGGCTAAGCATCCGCAGATCTCATTATTTGGGATTTTAAATTTGCGAAGATTGAGGAATGATAGAGTTATTTATTAGTTTAGATGCTAAGCGTGGAGTAGATGGTTCTCTTTAGAGCCCATCGAAGGTACTTCTGGCTTTTTGTTCCCGCAAGATCGTTTCACCCCATATCTTTTAAATAATAATTAGAGATGTTATATTTTTGACAATAGTTAGTTCTTTATCTTCTTTATAGAATCCTTGCCCATGAGAGTTGGGTACACATCAAGGTACTGTCAGTGTTGCGGTGTAATAGACAACTGATTCCTGATAGTTTGCTGCTATTGTTTCTGTTGTTATAAAAGCCGTGGGATTCGGAGTTTGGCAAAAATTAACATGAAATAAAGCTCAAATGTAGTAAAGTGAAAATCCAATTCCATATAAGTTTTCTATGTCTGACGGTACCCTCGTTGTCATGGACTTCAAAAAGGTGGAGGAAAATTCCAAAGTCATAATAAGACTTCTGATAAAATGGTAATCCCGTTGAATTAGTGGTTGAAAAGACCAAGGGCCTAAATTGAAAAAATGCAAATGTTCTGAAATAGTGTTAAACCAAACTTTGAATCCGGGAGATATCTAAATAAAAGCCTCTGTCTCTGGACTCGTAGATGACTTGTTTCGGTCGTAATAAAAAGGATATTTTAGTAAATCGTGTTAAATTAGGACCTTGATGTGGACCTCATTCTTGTGTGCAATGATTTTCGAGTGAAGATGTAAAACTAATTAGCGACTTAGCTTCATATCTTTATCAGAATAAAAATTATCGAAACGAGAAACTTGAAGAAATTCTGTTCTCACCAAAAATAAAATAAATAGAGGAAAATAGAAAAATGGGAGAAAAATGTAATTACACAAGTAACTTCCATGGGTAGTGTTAGCATCTAGAGTAATATTTAACAAGGATTTCGATTTTACCCTTAGTTTGGGGACTAGTGAATAATCAAGGATGATGTATTCTATCCATATGGTCACTTCACGCTGAGTTGTGTTTCCTACTCCGTGATTGTTGGATCGATGTACTCTAACCAAACTAACTTAACTAGCTTGTAAGGTTTTAATAACCTTGGATAAATCCTAAGTTACTGACAATGAAACACTGAATAAACTCTATCAAGTATGCGGAATTTACTTAATAAAGCTAAGAAGAATTAACTTTAAACTTCAAACGATTTTATTAATACTTTAGAACCTGCTTGTTATACAGATTCTTAACAACTCTAAAACTCTAATATCATACTCTCAAATGAAAACTGTAAACTTGTGAACTCATAAACTCGTACCTCTAATGCCAATCTGGGGGTCCTTTTATAGGCTTAAGGATAACCCTAGTCGGTTTACAATTACAATCCTTGTACGACAAGTAATACTATACTAAACTTAGAACATTCTAGAATTACATATTGATCCTTAACGTTTTTGCATAACAGTCCTTTAAAGCATGCACTACTTTGATGAACGAGCAGTACTTTGACTTTCTTCTATAGCAGTACTTTGACTCTTCAGCACTTTGACTTTCTATATCCCAACAATCCTCCCCTAACTTGAATTCTACTTGTTTGACTTCAAGTTCCTTTGTATATTAAACTTTAACATCTTTGTCTTCAATAAAGATTGTAATTTTATCTTCAAATTTTGTCTTTGTAGATTCTGTGCTTATATCGTTCTCATCAAAGTAGTCTTTATCTTGTAATTCTTTTTAGCAACAATCAGCAAGCTCCATCTTTTCAGCTACTCAGCAACATATAACAATTTGCAAATTAATTCAGTTAAGTTTCAGTCTATTCTCATCACTTCCAGGTGTGTAAACTCCTGTGAGAGGTGAATCATTGAAAATTAATGGATTTTGATGTCTCTTTACCAAAGCTATTAAGTCTGGAGTAGCCAAATGTTTAGGTGTGTAACACCATGGTACATTGATAACCATATGTTTTTCAGCAAATCATCAGCTATCAACAGATTTGATTTGTCTTTACCAAAAGCTGTAACCTTTTGGACTTGTTAGTTCTTGCAACCATAGTGAACTAATTACCATATAAATGGTTTTTGCACATCCTTTACCACAAACCATTTTCTTTTGGGCTAGCCAACTTTTTACATTTGCTGATATGGTAAGTTGATTACCATACAACTTATTAGCAAGTTTTCAACTATATAACGGATTTGAGATATCTTTACCCGAGCCGTTTGCTCATGGATTAGCCAGTTCTTTTGGTAAACATGGTGAACTGATGACCTAATGATATAACCATCTCAAAAACCATTGTTGCTTTTAACTTTGTGTCAAAATATTCTTTACTTAACAAAAGGTTTTTCTTTCAAAACATTTACTGGTTTATGCTGCAAGCAGTACTTTGATTAAAGTATTGTTTGTTCCAGCAGTAATTTGGATAAAGTACTTATTTTTCAAAAATTTATGTTTTATAAACATCATACCAGTATTTTATGCTTCATCCTCAGCCTTTGTCCATTTGCTATACAATTCAATGACCATTAAGGATGTGTTATTCTCTTCGTCAACTTCAATTCCGTGATCCAGCATTCTTCTCATAAGATCTCTTGTTAAGGGATATCTTCTTTCAGCTAGCATGTGGATCATAGTTCCATCTTCCAATTCTAAGGCATGAACTCCTGATTCTTCAAAGAATCTCCAGCTAGTAATCTCTCAGTTCTCTTGATTTTGCCAGAGTTCATCATTGCTTGTTTCTTCAGTCTCAAAGATAGTGATCAGATCTCCTAGTAATACTAATCCAACTCCACTTGATGGAATATGTTCGAAGTATTCTTGAACTAGTTGGTACAGTTGAAATAGATCTGCTCTATCAATAATATGCAGTATATCCCATAGCAAATTGAAAACTCTGAAGCTTTCATCCTCTCTATGAAACATCAAATAATCTCCATCTTTTGACTCTACAGCTTCAAAAGTAATCATCTTAGTCTTCTTTACTGCAACATCATCTTTCGATTTTGGAATCTCAAAGTCGACAACTCTAATGTAATTTCTAAGTTCATCAACTGTATCTAATCTCAGCTCAATCTTCTTTGACTTCTCTTTAGTTTTAGTTGTCCTTTTTCTCTTTAAACTTCTTTTCTTAAAATCCTCCTTATATTATCATCCTTGAAAGAAATAATACTCTCAACTTGCTTCTGATAAGCTTCTCTTACAGCATTGTATAAGTCTTTCATCTCTAAATGGTTTAGCTTTTGTAATCCAGTAAACCCTTGACCTTTCAAGTAAGCCATCATAGCATTTCCTTCTTTAGCTTTACTTATTGGTCTTTGTGGTAAAACAGCTTCAGGTACTGGTTGAACAATTTCAGCATCAAACTTTGCTTGTAGTTCTCTTGCAGCTTCTTCATTCTTAGCCACTTCAATGGCTCTTAACTCTGCCAAGGTCAGCTTCTTTTTCTTCTTTGTTTCCACCAGTTTGCCTTTACCTTTATCTTTTGGATCTATAACTGGTTGAGAAGCTTGTGGTTGTTCTTCAGTAACACCTGGAATGCTAACACCTCTTGGTCTTGATAAGTTCTGCAAGATTTCAACAACTTCTTCATCATCACTTATTATGTGCTCAACCATAGGTGTATCAACTTTCTCTTTTTTTAGAATAGTAGAAGGACCAGCTTCTTAATCAAAGTTTAGAGTTCTTGGTGTTATTAGTTCTTGTCTTTGAGTATCCTAAAAACAAGTACTTTGATCTACAACACCATGATCATCAGTACTTTGAATACCAGTTGCTTGAACTCCAGTTTTTTCAGGCTAAGTACTTTGAATGTTAAACTGTTCTTCAGTACTTTGATGTTCATTTTCCTTTGCTTCATAAAATTCAGCATTTTCTTTCAAATTCTCTTGTTCTAAATTCCTCCCCAATTGGACCGAAGAATGCTGATGAACCTTTGTGCCTGTAGAAGTCTTCTTAAAAAGCTTTCTTTTCTTCTTTTCAACTTTGACCCATAATCTGTGATGTTTAACCAAGGGCCAAACAGACTTCTTGAACTTTCGAAACTTGATCTTCAATAGTGCTATCTAAGCAGCTTGAGCTTCAGCTGTTTTCTTTAATCTGACTAACTCACTTATTAGAACATAATTTTCCAACACCAATCCTTCAGGAGGTATTTCAGCTGCATCCCCTCCAGAGGATGATGAGGGAATAGAAATATCTTGTTCTGACTCAGTAGGTGGAGTAGTATGGTGAGATGAGGTAGTTGAAACTGCAGTACCTTCATTGACATCAGTAGCTTGGGAAGCAGTACCTTGAGAAGCAGTACCTTGAGTTGAAGATGTACCTTCTTGTTCAACACTTGCTGCAGCCTCATCTCTTATTGCTTGAACAACCTCCATCATTGAAGTAGTAAATGGAGTGTTCCTTCTAGAAAACAAGTCACTTTTCCTAAACATGAAGGTGAAAATCTTGGTCGGTTGTACCACAGTTGGTAAAAGACTTGACGGCTTTGGTACATCTTGAAGCTGTTTATTCAAGAAGACTTGAATAAATCTTGGATGCATCAACCATCGTGATCTATGAGAGATGTGAGAGAGCATTCCATCTAAGATTATCCTTGAAAAGTTGAAAATACGATTTGTACCCAATCCAACCAATGCAGATGCTATATTAGAACCAAATTACTCCCATGAAGTACTTTTAGAACTGATACAATGAAGAAGAACATGAACCAAGTACTTCCAATGTGGACTAAATAAGGGCTTCTTGAATGTTGTTGTTTCAACCAAAGACCCTTCATATCCAATATCACGCAACGTATCCCAAAGAAGCTGTTTATCAAATCCAATAGCTCTTTCTGCATCATCAAATAATAAGTCTTCACAAATTGATGCTTCAGTAATCTTCACAAGCCTTCCAGCAACTTTAGCTTGTATGTAAGAATCGTCATTCTCCAGATGTGTTCTAGCAGTCGCCCAAAACTGCTGAATCCAGGGCTCAATGACATCTGGTTCAACTAAAAGCGCATAACTGATTGGAGAACCGGTTAAAAAATCAATAATGTCATGGAATATGACATTGGCCTCTGTTTTATCCAAATTCACCACCATGTTGTGTTTAGAAACGGTGTTTAGGTTTGCCATGGATTATTGTATAGAAGATTGATTCTTGAATAAGTACTTGTGAGAGAGAGATAGAAATATGGAAAAGATTGATAAGAATAAAGATGAGAGGGAAAATTGGAAAGTATTTATTTATAGGTAGGATTTGAAAAATCACAACCCATAATAACAAAGTTACCGTTATGTGAATTTTACCCCTCTTTATGATCGTTGGAACAATACGTTGATAAGACAAGCAGTGCTTTCCACGTGTGCAGTACTTTCCATAGTAGTACATTCAGAGCAGTACTTTCATAGGACAAAACAGCAGTACTTTTCCATCTTCTTCTCTATAATGACACATACTCCAAATAGGCATTATATTGCCTCCCCTCAACCAAAGCATAGGATTGTCTAACTAACTAATCAATCCTCACCTTAAATGTAGCTTAGTAATTAATCATTCCAATGCTTACCACCAAGTTATTGAATCTTGAAAAATCAAATCCTTTGGTGAGTAAATCAGCTACATTATCATCTGTGTGAACCTTGACAACATTAATGAGACTATGCTCATAACAAACTCTGATGAAGTGATGCCTAATCTGAATGTGCTTGGTCTTGGAATGATAAACTAGATTCTTCACAATACAAATTGTACTCTCTTTGTCAATATTGATAGAAGTATTCTTAAAGTTGAACCCATAATCCAAGAGTTGATTCTGCATCCACAAAACTTGTCCACAACAGCTTGCAGCAACCACATATTCTGCTTCAGTAGATGATGTTGCTGTAATTGTTTGCTTCTTACACTGCCATGAGACTAATCTTCTTCCAAGATATTGGCATCCTCTAGTGGAAAGGTGAATCATTTGGATACCACAACCCTAACTTAGGTTGTTGTTTCAAATAACTGAAAATTCTCTTCACTACATTCATATGAGAGACCTTACGTGAGACTTGATATCTTGCACATAAACAAACAACCAACATGATATCAGCCCTAGATGCAGTTAAGTACATAAGATAGCCAATCGTAGATCTGTACACCTGACTTCAACAGGTTGACCATCTTCATCTTTGCCCAATGAGTTGATAGACTTGATAGGTGTAGTGATTGTCTTCATAACATCAAGGTTGAACTTCTTGAGAATGTCAGAGACATACTTAACTTGACTTATGAAAATTCCATCCTTTGACTGTTTAACTTGAAGTCCAAAAAAGAATGTTAACTCACCCATAGAACTCATTTGGAATTCATGTTGCATCAGTTGCTCAAACTCCTTGACCATGGACTGTTTGGTAGCTACAAAAATGATATCATTGACATAAACTTGAACCAACATGATATCCTATTATCTCTCTTGATATACAAAGTCTTGTCAATTGCTCCCCTCCTATAACCATGTTGTAATAAGAAAGTATAGAGCCTCTCATACCAAGCTTTAGGTGCTTGATGAAGGCCATAGAGAGCCTTAACCACTTTTTAGACTTTGTTTGGATGTGTAGGATCTTCAAAACCAGGAGGCTGTTTGACATAAACCTCCTTTGTAATCGTGCCATAGAGAAAGGAACTCTTGACATCCATTTGATAAACCTGAAATCCCATATATGATGCAAAAGCAAGGAATATTCTAATGGCTTAAATCCTTGCTACAGGAGCAAACACTTCATCATAATCTACTCCTTCTTCTTCTCGATAGCCTTGTGCTACTAACCTTGCCTTGTTCTTGATGACATTACCTCTTTCATCTCTCTTGACTCTGAAAACCCAGCTTGTTCCAATAACTTTCTTTCCATCTGGTAGATCACATAATATCCAAACTTCTTGAAGTTTGAATTGAAGAAGCTCTTCTTGCATGGCTTCAACCCAACTTTCTTTGGTTAATGCTTGAGCTATATTCTTGGGTTCTTCTCGAGAGATAAAGCAAGTAAACACGCATGTTTGATGATCCTTGTGATTTAGCCTGTTCTGTGTATAAAAAAAGCTAAGTAAAGCATTGTGAGGTTTAGACAAACCCTTAGCTTTGGTTCTTGTAAGCCCTCCAGAGGTAGAAGGTCTAATAATTTGACCAGTGGGATGATCTTTGTGAATCCTTAATGTAGGAGTCTGTGGTACTTCAAGATCATCATCCAAATTTGTGACATCAGCACCTTCATTGGAATTGGAGAAAATACCTTCATCATCTAATTCATCATTAGTGTCTTCTAAATCAGGCATGGTAGGATCATCATCAAAAGTATTGTTAATAGGTGCAGCAGTACTTTGATCCAAAGTACTGTGATCCAAAGTACTGTGAGGGTATTCTGTAGACTTACCCTTTCGCTTTTCTTCCTCGAAAGCTCTCCTTTGTGCATCCTCTTAAGATTGTGCTAGTGTTTCTTGAAGAAGCATCCTATGAAGTTCATCTTGAATGGCTTGATCTTCACCAGTCAAAGGATTTGTTGGTTTATCAGTACTTTTCTCTGGCTCAACACTTATAGGTTCTTCATTAGGAACACCATCAGATTTAATATTGACCCCATGAACAATGTACTGTAAGTCTTCTTCTTTGTGATCAACTTGATTTTCTTCTCTAACAGGAACATAATTCATAGAAGGAGTCAAAACCTCAAGATCAAACATCCAATCAGGAACTTTACCCTTCTGATTTTCTTGATCTTCTAAAAATTCAACATGAAGGAAATCTTGAACCTTTTTAGTAACCCTGTTATACACTCTGAATCCTTTGCTATTGGTGCAGTACCCCAATAAGTATCCTTCTTCTGAGTTCCCATCAAATTTGCCCAAATTATCAATTGTGTTGAGAATAGTCAGAGGGCATCCAAAAGGCTTCATAAAACGAATGTTAGGTTTGTTTCCCATCAGTA
The DNA here is from genome assembly GCA_910596185.1 of Chrysanthemum makinoi. Lineage (NCBI taxonomy): Eukaryota > Viridiplantae > Streptophyta > Magnoliopsida > Asterales > Asteraceae > Chrysanthemum > Chrysanthemum makinoi. The sequence continues at coordinate 19,195,871 of OU343218.1, forward strand.
ACTCATAAGGTGTCTTCATCTCAGGTTTGGTGACTAAGACTCTATTAAGCACATAGCAAGCAGTACTTACAGCTTCAGCCCAGAATTGAATATGTATTAATGAATCTGCAAGCATTATTCTGGCTGCTTTAATCAAAGTTCTGTTCTTTCTTTCTGCAAAACCATTCTGCTGTGGAGTTCTAGCAATACTGAACTCCCTCTTGATTCCTTTCTTTGCACAAAATTCATCCATAAGCTTGTTCTTGAATTCCGTCCCATTATCACATATAATACCTTTTACTTTAAGTCTCAGTTGATTTTCAAGGGCTATTATAAGATCATGAATAGCATCAAAGGTGTCATCTTTAAATCCCAAGAAAAATACCCAACTAAATCTACTGCAATCATCTGTTACAACTAGACAGTACTTCTTCTTTTTAGACTAGCTACAGAAACTGGTCCAAACAAATCCATGTACAGCAACTCCAAAGGTTCTCGAATAGTTCTTTCCTCAAGCTTCTTGCATGAAGCTGTGTGTTTTTTACCCTTCTTGCACGCCAAACATGAGTGATCATTCCTGTAAGTTTTGGAAGGTAAACCTCTAACTAAATTTCCTTTGACCAATTTGTTGATATTCTTGAAATTTACATGGACCAATCTTCTATGCCACTGATGTGCTTCTTCAAGTGATGCCTTTACTACTAGACATGTTGCTCTTCCAAAAGAGTGAAGACTCTTCATATCCAGGCTGTATACATCATCGGTTCTTGGTACTCTCAGTACTACCACGTTATCATCAACAGGCTTGAAATCATGGGAAAGAATGAGACATTCTGTGTCAGTGAATAACACATGGTGCTTCTTATCACAGATCTGAGATACTGACAAAAGGTTAAACTTGAGCTCCTTCACATATCTAACATTCTCAAAATCTATGCTCCCCGCTTTAATAGTTCCTTTGCATGTAATTCTTCCTCTGCTAGCATCATTCCCAAATGCAACTCTTCCTATGCAATAGGATCTAAAATCTGACAGAATATCTTTGTTTCCTGTCATGCTTCCAGAGCAACCACTATCCACAATTAGATGATCTTTAAGATCCTCTTATGGGTTGCCCTGCACAAAGATAAGAGAGTTAGTTAATTTTAGGAACCCAAGCCATTACTGACTTGTGTTCCCCTTGTGGAGTTACATACTTAAATTCTTTAAGTATGTAATTGCCACTGTTTTTAAGCACATGATCAATTATCTTTGTTTGTTCCAAAACTTGTGTTGGTTTTTCAATAAAAATCTCTTTTTCATCCAAGTTTTCTTTATTATTCTCAACCAAAATCTCTGTGCCACTCACGCTTGCTGAAAGTACTGTTTGTTTCCCATTAGCACTTTCCTTCTTAACACATCATTTTTTAACTTTTGGTGAAGAGTCCCTTGATCTAGCTACTTTCTTTGAGTTAAAATGCCTTCTAGTTTGATAGTAGTTAGATCTCCTAGGGTTCCTATTCCAAAGAGTGCTAGTAGTACCTTGATTGTTTGAAAATCTAGCAGTACTTTGAGAAGGTACTGTTTTTGGCTTAATAGTACCTCGAAAAGTGTTTGAAGGTATTGGGGGTTTTGAAAAAGGTCTTCTCTGGTGAGGTTACCTATAGTCTTGTGAGAAGTTACTATGGTTGACCCTATGTGAGTGACTCCAAACTGGTCTAGTTTCCCTAGGTTTTTGGTTGGCAGTTCTGTTCTTTGGGAATTTTCGTAGGTAATCTGAGTGAAAGTCACAGTCCTTAATCAAATGAGTAGGACTGTAACAAACAAAACATAATTTTTGACCTGTAATTCCAAAATTGTTTCCTCTATGTGTATGACCAAACATATCCTGTATTCTAGGTGAATGATGAGAATTATTATGACCAACGTTATCCTAAAAAGGTTTAGCAGTATTTTGAAAAGGTTTTCTTAAAGGTACTGTTGGACGTCTAACTGTACTTTGAGAAGAAGGTACTGCTTGACCCTTAACAATGTTATCCTTTGGTTTCTCAACTGTTTCTTTTGGGCTGTCAGAACTTGAGGGACCAGTATTAGATTGACGTGTAAGCCTTTTCCTAAACTCTAGGTTGTCTACTCCAAAACAAGAAACATTTGTCCTAGGTGGTTGGAAACTACCAGTGGGATATAGGACTGCATGATAACCATTGTCCTTCTTAAACTCAGGAGGTGTTTGACTAATAGATTCCTCAATACTAGATGTGTCTACATAGTTAATGAGTTCATCATCACTAGTGGTTATGTCCTCAAAATCACATTCATCCTGATCACTAGGTGGGTTTTCATCTGTGATACTAAAATCCATGCCAAAACCTAGTCCAGTTTTAAGATAGGCACTTTTATGTTTTTCAACAAAGCTAACATGTGAAAGACCAGATTTTCCCCAAGCAACAACTTTTCTAGCAATTCATCCCTTTCCTTAGTTATCTTTTCTAATTCAGCAACCTTACATCCTAGGTTCCATTCACTTAATTTTAACTGGTAATCCTGTTGTTCATACTTTTCTGCCCAAGCCATTTCATTATTTTCACGTGTTATTATTTTGGCTTCCATAGACTCTAAAGTAATTTGATAACCAGCTACTTCAGCTCTAGCCCTTCTACAGTTATCTCTTTCAGTTACATAATTAGTAAGCAACTTTTGATAAAAGTCATGGCACTTAGAGCATACCTCAGAGATAGGGGGTGAACTTGGTGAAGTAGCTACCATAGCAAGCAGAACAGGTTCATTTTAATTCTCCATGCTCCAATCAAATCTTCCAAGACCGTCTCTAGATTCCAAAGCAGCAAATCCATGTTCCTCATCAAAAGCTGTGCTCCAATCAAACTCTTCCACTGCTACCATACAAGATGATACTGGTTCATCATCAAACTCAGCAATCCAGTAAACCACTGATAGATTCTCTTGAGCAACCAAAGCTTTTGTTTAAGTAATAGGAATTTCCTTTAGTTCAAGCTTTGGTTTCTCAGTCATCCTGTTTGCTTGATATTTAGCAAACCTGCATTCCCTTTCAAAGTGTCCAGTCTTCTGAAAGTTAAAGCATTTAATTTTTGGATTTGTCAAAAGTAATACCTTGCTTAGGCTTGAAGTCAATGCCTCTTCATGTTTTCTTCATGAACTTCTTGATTCTTGCAGTGATCATAGCAACCTGCCACCTTATATCAATTTCTTCAATAGCATCCTCTTCAATTTGTGACAAGTCTTCTTCATAAGTAACAGGTAAAGTAGCTTTTTCAGCGAAGAATGAGCATACAAATTCATTCGAATGGAGGATGTTTTTTGGTTATGATGTGGGATTGGTCATGGTTGTGATAGAATGAGCAGGATGTCCAGTACTTTGAGCAACAGTACTTTGAGTAGGGTAAGCAGTACTTTTAGTAGAAGTACTGCCTCTCTTTTCAAAAGACACAAAACCTATACTGTGAGACTTTGAACTTGTTTGGCCATTCATCTCATGCTCATACACCTTCAGATGGTTGTAGAGATCATCAAAGTCCATAGTGTCTAAACCGGGTTGTCCTCTGATCATAGTTGCAATCACATGCCATGTGGATGGCAAACTCCTTAAGAACTTCAGATTTGCATCTTCAACAGATACCTCTGCCTTGTATAACTCCAGCATGCTGAGGAGATTTTGAAATCGATCATAGGAAGCATCAAGACCTTCTTTTTCACCAACAGTGAAAGTTTTAAACTGTTGCTTCAACAGATTTTTGTGCATTTTCTTGGAAGCATCATTGCCTCCAAATCTAGTCTTTAGAGCAGCCCATAGTTGTTTTGCATCCTTAGCATCATGAAACTTGAGTAGGTGACCATCAGGAATAGCAGATAGGAGTATGTTGAGAGTCTTCTCTTGATTCCTTATTGTAGCACCTGGCAAGATGGGTTTTGGTGCTTTTGGTTGTCCAGGAATGTCTACAGGTTCTTCCACAACTTCATTACCATTGACAATCTCATTCCATAGTGCATGGTCTGTGATGGCAATGTACTGTCTCACCTTCATGCTCCACAGATCATACTCTCCCTTCTTGATGATTGGAATTCTGAGTGAGGTTATGGACGGGGATGGTGCAACTTCAGTCGTCATCTTTAGGGTTTCTTCTTAATCAGAGTTTCCACATAAGCTCTGATGCCACTTGTTGGATCGATGTACTCTAACCAAACTAACTTAACTAGCTTGTAAGGGTTTAATAACCTCGGATAAATCCTAAGTTACTAACAATGAAACACTGAATAAACTTTATCAAGTATGCGGAATTTACTTAACAAAGCTAAAAACAATTAACTTTAAACTTCAAACGATTTTATTAATACTTTAGAACCTGCTTGTTATACAGACTCTTAGCAACTCTAAAACTCTAATATCCTCTAATGAAAACCGTGAACTTGTGATCTCATAAACTCGTACCTCTAATGCCAATCTGGGGGTCCTTTTATAGGCTTAAGGATAACCCTAGTCGGTTTATAATTACAATCCTTGTACGACAAGTAATATTATACTAAACTTAGAACATTGTAGAATTACATATTGATCCTTAACATTTTTGCATAGCAGTCCTTTAAAGCATGCAGTACTTTGATGAACGAGCAGTACTTTGAATTTCTTCTTTAGCAGTACTTTGACTCTTTAGCACTTTGACTTTCTATATCCCAACAGTGATCCTGAAAGTCGTTTGAAAATTGTTGTAGTTATTGATTGACATGAAAGTTCAACAAACCATCACTCATAATCAGAATTTGCTTAATCGTAATATCGACATGTGAAATAAAAGGTAAACGGGGCGTTTTTTGAATTAAGGTTTTCGGAATCCCTTTTGAGGAATCTTTGCTACTTCTCATAGGTAGTGTAGAAAGAGATTGAAATCCTTGGTTTTAGAAGCGTGAATTGATTGCATTGCGTGGGGACACGAAAATCGTCTAGTCTAGGGTTTTTTGATATGTGCTAAAACACATATCAGTTCTTTACTAAATCAAGCCCAAAATAACCCAGAAAAGAGCCGTTTATGGCTAATATCTGTTGGTTTCTTGAGTTATGCTTGTGCAGGTACGGATATGTCAAAACACACAAATGAAAGCCAAATCAGACAAAAACCCAAGCACGAGATATAAAGAGTGCTAAAACTGAGCCGGAAGGTTAGAATTAAGCATTTGTGAAGGTTTTCATGCAGAGAGGATAATTTATGAAAGATTTGATCAAGTTTAAATAATTGGCAAAATTAGTCCCTCAAATTTCAACATTTGGCAAAAACTACCCTTGAGATTCAAAAATGGCAAAATTAGTCCTTGGATTATTGGATATTGTCAAGAAAGGCCCTTGGATCAGCTTTCAGAAATTACAATATTGTTCCCTTGAAAATCAGAAATTACATGAATGGTCCGTAAAATACTTAGCGGGTTACACTTTGCATCCAAGACCAATACAATCTACTACTAAAGCCCAAGTATACCTTCGGCCCAAATCCATTCCCCAATCCCATTTCTAAACCGGGTCAAAAACATACCCGTTTCCCTCAACTAACCCCGGTCAACAATAAGTCAAAACAAAATAAAAAACAATTTACCTTTCTTACCGCCAAAAGCGTTTTCCCTTTTTCCCACTCATTCCCAGATATAAGAACCCTAATTTACCCTTTTTATCAATTACCCAATAATACTTCAATCAAGGGCATTCTCATACTTTTACTGACATATTATGACACACGGAATGCCACGCTGGCAATCCGTGTGTCTTGCTGCTCACTGATTGGCTGAAGGGACATGTGCACATGATCCAAGGGTTGTGATGAAAGGATGTGTTGCAATCACTCCTAAACCTAATTCAAGTGTTAGTGATTCATATGTAATAGTTAGCTTAATTATGGCCTTTATGTTAGTTATTAGCTTAGGCTTATGTAGAAGGCCCATAAGCCTAGGCCCAAGTCCAATAAGGAAAGGAAGGGACTAGGAGTATTTCCCTAGCTCCCCTTCCTATAAATACCTTGTAATAACCCTTACTTGAGGGTTGGTTGTTAAATTCATTCACATTCACCTTGCTACGCATAACCGTCCTTATTGTTTCTATGCATAGTGGTTGTGTGTGTTGTTCAACCGATCTATTCTCCTCTCTATTTCTTCTATTTATGCTTGTGTTGTAAACTTAGTGACCTAACAGTGGTATCAATCGCCAACTAGTTGGGTGAATCGTTTGTTGTTAAAGTAAGTTTTGGTCTTACGCGTAACAACGGTTCCAACTTGGTCACGCTTAAAAACTGATTTTTTACACTTTTTAAACCAAGATTATTGTCCTTTCAACGTTTTTAGGTGTTAAAATATCTGTTTTTGGCAAAAAGTTTCAACCTTTACGTGTAGATCATCATTTTCTAGCTTGGTGTTTTACGAGGGTATCTTTCTACGCATAACTGTTTTATAAGCTTTGGATCATCAAGTTTTACAATTTTGTGTTATTTTGGTGATATTGAGGATACTTCATCACAAAAATCTGGTTTAGAAACATCTTTGGGCAAAAATCATTTTAGGAGGAGTTCTACGCGTAACAAAACCCTAAAACTACGCGTAACTATTCCTTGGTTTGATCTTCGGTTTTCGTGGTTTACTCCGTGTTCTCTTGCTTGGATAAGCCTAAAAACACGTCAACTTTAGATATCTTTTGCACTGTGATAGTGTAAAAGATCACTTGGGCAAAAACCCTAAACTTACGCATAAGCTTAAGCTTACGCGTAGAAGCCATTACGCATGAGATTCATCTTACGGCTAAGCTTTGTCTTACGCATAAGGTAATCCTACGCCTAAGTTTTCTACGCCTAACTTACTGTTTACGCATAACTTTAGTTCTTTTCTCCTTACTTACGGGTAAGCTAAACCTACGCATAACTTTTGTTGTTACGCGTAACTTTGGTGTTTTTACGCATAAGTGTTACTTGGCTTTATTGTGATTTCTACTCCTAAGGATACTTCATCAACAAAGGTTCATTCGACTACAAAGATCCATTTATCAACACAAGTTTTCAACATGTCACAACCACCATACTCTAACTATTTCCCTTACACTTATACTCAACGACAACAACAACTAAGTCCTCAACATCAACAATTTAATCAACAACAGCAAATTTATCAACAACAATTTAATCAATAACATACTCCACAATTTGCAGCAATTCCACAACCTCAAATGGTTATACCACCACCAAGTCTTCAAGTACAACCCTACACAAACGATTTTAATCAACATCCATCAAGGAACACTATGAAGGAACCGACTTGGTTTGCAAAGATGTGTGAAGCTTTAAGCAGCCTACAATCAATTCATGAGGCTGGATCACTTGATAGACCTCCAATGCTCACTCCAGGCAACTACGATCAATGGGTGATTAGGTTCTTTAGGTTTTGTGATCTGAAGAAGCCACATGGAAAGTTCTTAAAGAAGGTCATCATGAGGTCCGTTTCAGATGCCTACTTTTGTCACACCGCAGATCCAGATGCAAATCCACCAAGAGATGTTGTCACCAACATTGCAACTGTCTCCCAACTCTCTGGAAATGAAATTCTACACTATGAAGCTGATGAACTAGCAATGCAATACATCCTTTTAGGATTACCAATCCCAATTCTTAGAAGTGTTGATGCTCAAAAGACTGCAAAACAGATGTGGGAACACATTCATCTTCTTATGGAAGGGACTGCACTCAATCAGGAAGATATGGAATCCAAAATTTACTTGGCTTATGAACACTTCATGATTGAACCTGGAGAGACACTAGAGTCTTATCATCATTGATTCTCAGATATCATAAGTGGTTTGGATAAACACAACATCATCATGCCAAGGTTTGCACTTAATACTAAGTTCCTGAGTAGTCTTGGTTTTGAATGGGAAAAGTATGTCATTTTTCTCCGTTAAGCAAAGAATTTGCGTCATGCCACATACGGTTTGTTGCATGATTACTTGAAGCCTCATCAAAAGGAAGTTGATAAGGAAAGGATTCTCCATGCTCAAACTGTTGCACCTTCAATTCCGGAGAATCAACAACTTGCTTTGTGGGCTCAAACCAATTATCCTCCTCAACCAGCAACTCAACCAACTGCCACAATCACACCATATGATCCATCACAGCAGCAATCTCAACAAACTCAATTGGTTCCATAAAACAACAACAATGATCAAGCATTTGTCAGTGAAGCTAATGAGGACTCCGATCCATTCGATGCATTGCAACAAGGATTCGTTATGATCGATAAAGCAATTGGTCGTTATACAAACAAATCCAACAATCGCATTCGTTCCTCATCAAACACAAGGAATCAGGCTGTTGTGAACAATGGACGAGTTGAAGTTTAGAATCGTGGTTATGGTCGTCGGATGGGCGGTGGTCACGGGTTTAATGCTATGGGTAGAAATAACAATAGAGCTCAAGTGGTTGAAGAGGGAAATGCTCAGAATGGGTTGAATGGTCTTTGATGCTACAACTGCAATGAGAAGGGACACCTGGCTAATGCATGCACAAAGCCGAGGACTAGGGGCAGTGCTTATCACAAGGAGGCTCTACTTTTGGCTCTTAAGGATGAAGCTGGTGGAACTCTCACAGACAAAGAACAGAACTTTATGGCAGATGCTGACTCAGATGATGATATGGAAGACATGCAGGCCAATGCAGCAATTATGTTGATGGCTAATATGCATGAGCTACATATGAGTGACACCGGTGTATGACACTGATGGCTTGTCTCGTGCACCAACAAACCATATTCATCTCTGATATAATATCTCCGCCAACATCTGAATCCGGCAAGGCTCAGACTGTTCAAAATGAGTCATCCACATCTCATTCTAACAATTTTCAACTAGACCCCGTAGTTACATTTGATGATCAAGATGACCCTATGGTTTACTTTGATACTCAAATTGATTCCGTGGTTATACATGAAAATCTAAAAAATGATCATGTTGTGAATCACGTTCAACAATCTGAATCTTTGCCTCATCCAGATCTTGCTCTTTTACTTAAAGACCATCAAACCCGAATGGAAGAATGTCATGTATTAAATCAGGACTTAAAAAGTAAATATGCACTGTTAACCAAGGATCTTGAATGTTTAATAATGCAACTCAACTTTTTCAAAACTCAAGAAAACCGTGAAAAAGGTTTTGAAGTCGCTTTTGCTAAATCTCATCAAAACGAACAATCTTTAGAACGACAGATGCGTGATCTAGCCGCTTCGAAGAATGTTTTATTGTCTGACATAGAACAACTGAAACATGAACATAAACAACAAATTAACGCTCTTACTTTGGAAACTCAAAAAGCCAAGGCTAAGTCGTTAACTTGTCAAAAACAGTTCTTTGAGTACAAAAAGCATTCCACGAAACGAATAGATTCCTATCTTGAAGAAATTGTCAACTTACAAAACAAAATCAAAGAGTTTCAAAATGTTGTTTATAAACATGGTGAGTCAATCACAACGATTCAAAAGTTTACTTTTAAACCAAACCCAAATGGATAAGTCCGACTCTTGCTGATTTTCAAACAGAACATTCAAACCAAATCCTGAAGTTTACAGTGCAGAACATAGAATTGATGATTCAATTATAACTGTTGTTGAATATAATTGATATGTGCAAAAACACATATCATTTCTTTATCAAAATCAGACCAAAATAACCAAGAAAGAGCCGTTAATGCTTAATATTTGCGTGTTTCTTGAGTTTTTGCTTGTGCAGAATGCGGATATGTGAAGCAGAACAAAAAGAAGCCAAACCAGAAGAAAACCGGGCAGAGAAAGAAGAGTGTAATAAAGCGTCTGGGATTCATTTTATGGGATTCGAGCCTTCAAAGATCAAGATACAGAATTAGGCATAATGGAAGAGTTGTCACTATTGGTCCTTCACTTTATCAAGTTCACACAATTACCCCTCAAGTTTCCCAAATTACACTTTCACCCCTTTAACTTTCCCATAATTACACTTCTAACCCTTCACCATCCCACATTTACCCAATTTACCCCTCATCTCATTTTCCCCAATATCCCAAAAATCACCCTTCACCCTTCCCCATAATACATGAATGGTCCTTGGTTTTTGCTAAAATTACATGAATGGTCCTTGTTAAACATAGGCCGGATCAAGTATCCAAATCCATTTCACAACTTAAACACCAAAGTCCAATTCCATTATCAAAATCCCAAATCCAACCCACTACAAAAGCCAGGCCAGGGCCATGCCTTTCTCCCTACCTCGATCCATAACCATAGGTCAACTATTTTACCCACGGTCAGACAATACCAACCAATCACAACCCAGGTCAATTATTCAAACAATAATTAAAAAATTACCCCATCTCCCCAAACCACCCATCGCGCCATTTACCCACCTTTTACCACGAAATTACCCAATCACCCAACCTCGTACTAAGCATCTCAAGGATCTTCTAGAAGACTGACTTGTCAGATAAGATTGCCCAGCTGGCACATTCAAGCTCTATCATTGGCCGAGACACCTCAATAGGAATTGGGAGGGAACGTGATTGGAGGAAGTGAATCGGAGGTGATGCGTGGCTGGAAATGAGTCTCAGGCTCTTCCAAGAAGAATCTCCAAGAAAACGGCTATAAAAAGCTCCTTCTCACAAGCTCAATTCGTCCAATTTATGCATTAGAGATTTTGGCCATTTAAATTCTGTCAATCTTTATGTTTTAGTAGTTAAGTACTTTTGTAATCTGTTTGGTAATTTCATTTCTACTTAATGCAATTTTCACTCTCAATTTAATCTCTTGGTAATTCAGATTCTTACATTTAGTTTCCACTGTTGCTAAAACTTTTCTGTCTCAACTTTAAGCTCATATAAGCTTAATCAAGCTTATGTGAGCTTAATTCTGTTTTAATTGTTCATAATTCATAATTTTCTCCAATAGTCAATAAAAGTCAACGTTTGTCAAAATTTAAAAGTCAAACAGTTTGTTGGTCTAATTCTTGTTTCAATCTGATTTGAAGTTGATTTTTAAGATTTTTGGTTCATTTCAGGTTTGTATTAGTCAGCTTTCATCAAGGTTTTAAAGTTAGAATGCATTTAGATCATATAAAGGGGTGTTTGGAAGTAAGTGATTAAAGGTGTCTAAAGTGATTTCTGTGGGTAAATTTTGAGCAATGAAAGTGTTTCAAGGTTTTCTAAGGTTTCTTCATTTCATTTTTTTTGGTTTTCAAAGTAAGTTCTGAATTTCTTCCACTCTCATTTCTATCTTATCAGTTTATTGCATCCGTAATATTTTTGGATTTGATTAGTATATCAGTTAGTGTAATTAGGTTTCCATTGATCACTGCATGGTTTATTTTATAATTGATGTTGTTCTGCTTGTTTAGTTAAGTCACTTAGTTGTCTGATTTGCCATATGCTTTGCTGAGGTTCATGATTCTGCCCATATCAGTAGTTTTTGCAGCCTAAGCCCTAGTCTAAATGAGATTTTTAGTGAGTATTGCTTAGCTTCTCTAGTTCGCTATACAACTAGAATCATCAGTATTACGTTTTTATAGTCTTTAGTGCTTATTTCCATAGTTTAAGTTTTCTCTGCAAGTAAATTAGTAATCCCATCTGCTCTATGCATCAGTTTTCCTTAGGTCCATAGAGCTTATGTTTTTGATTTTTTCATTTCTTCATTTTAGATCTTTAGAAGCTGAAACTTAGGATTTTAGAGCTTTGGTTGGTTGTCTACTTAATGGCCATTTTAGTTGAATTTTACGATTTTTATAAGCTAGGTAAACTTGAGCTTGAAGTAAGCCATGGGGTGTTTGGTTTAATTGCATGTTATTGTCATAGCGCTTTTCCCCATTTGCTTGAGCTTATTAGGTCATTCTCAGTTACTTAGGCTTATCTCAGCTATTTTAGGTTAGGTTTAAGTTCTGGTAGCTTATAGAATCTTGTTGATGGCTTTTTGCTTATTTTAGTGCTTATTATAGACTGAATTGTGCCCAAATCACTGTTCCAGCCTCCAAAAGTAGTATTTCTCAAATTTCCATGCTTCTCCATAATATTTTAGAGTTTTCTGTATTTTTCCATATTTTTCACTGTTAATTTGGTATTTTTCTGAATTTTTATTCACTTTCTAGCATTTTTAAATAGCCTTTTATTCAAATAATTTAGAAAAAGCTCAGAAAAATATAATTTCAATTTTCCTAGTTTTAGAAAAATCAAAAAGTTATAAAAAGTATTTTTCCATATTTTTCTTAGATTAATTAGTATTTTCTTTCATTTTTATTAGTTTTTAATAGTATTAAATTCATAATAAATTCATAAAAAGTAAAAAAAATGTGATTCCAGTTTCTAAAATTCTTTTTAGTCATTTAAGATTTTTGAAAAATAGTTTTGTAATTTTCTAGCTTATTTTCCTGATTTTTAGTATTTTAAGTCTATTTTAAATGTTTAAAATTAGTTTTTAATTCAAAATAAATCAAGAGAAAAACCAAAAAAATAGTTTTAATTCACAAATAATTTTCAAATATCATTCTTAGCTGTAGAAAAATAGAATTGCATTTTTACGGGTTTAAATTAGAGTAGTTGCATTTTAATCGCGTTTTATTGATTACGTTAATTCGCGTTTTAGTTTATTCTTGCATAATTAGTTGCGTTTACTTATTTAGTCGTTTTTATTGCTTCCCTTTACTATTGCTTATCCCTTAGTTTAGGAATCCTCAAAAATCCTTATTACCTATTCGAATCCCGAATCACGCGACGTGAGTTGATAACTCCATTCATCCCTCGTTGGGAAAACGACCCGGGAAATACATACCTTTGTATTTATTCGGAAAATATATTGTGTACGAAAACGATTAAATCAAAAAATGGCGCCGTTGCCGGGGAGGGCATGTAGTGAGTTTTCGTATTCCGTCTCGATTCGTGGTTTTTGAAGATCCTTCCTCGTGAAGTTACCGTTTTGATTTTGTACATATTACTTTTATAAAACCAAAAATTTTTTTCCTTTTCAAAATTTGTTTTCCTTTTATGTTTTCTATCTTTAAAAATCCAAAAATAATCTTCGATTTCCTCTGAATGTTTAATTCTTATCTCCTTACCCTCTAATTTGTTTAATTCTCCACAATGCCCGATTTTTCACCTTTTGATCCCCATGATCCTCGGACCATGGAGGATTTCTATCGTCCGTCACTTATCGGTCAAGGAGGACTGATCGTTCCGGGAACCAAGTTTAGATGGAAAAATCGTTGGTTCGTCTTCTTCGACAATATTGCCAATTTCATGGATTTAACGACGAAAATGCTAATGAGCACTTAAACAAGTTTTTATCTATCACTCAATCCATGAAGCAACGTGGCGTTTCTCAAGATGATATCCGATTGAATTCCTTCCTTTCTCTTTAACCCACTAAGTCAAAACTTGGTTTTACACCCTTGAAAAACATTCAATTCATACTTGGGAAGAGATGTTTCACAAGTTTCTTTCAAAATACTTTTCATATTCAAAACAATGCAACCGAGGAAAGAAATTCTCAATTTCCTTAATTACCTAGGAACCGTATTTGAAGCTTGGGAAAGATTCAAATCGTTATTACGAAAATGTCCCGACACCGAATTTTGCTTCTTGATCAAATCCTATCCTTTTATCATGGTATCACTATGATTGATCGAGACAAAATCATGCTGGCGTGGTGGAAATCTCATGCGGAAGACACCTCAAGAAGCTTATGATTTGATCGAGAATATGACGCAACATCATTATCAGTGGGATGCTGACGTTCCTTATGATTCTACCACTATGTTGAGTGATCATTATTCCGAGAAAGTTTCCGTTGTGAGTGCTCAAATTGACGTTTTTGGCGAGCAAGAAAGATATATCAGTCACCATTATCAACAAAGACCGAGTTATCCATCCGCCTTTTACTATTCCGACTCTGACGATAGTGATGACGATGAACCGTTTGAAGAAGAGAACGTAAAGATTGATCCGGCTTCAACGTAAACCTTCGATACCTTGTCAATGGGGGATAAGGAAGTCGAATGCACTCCTCTTAAGAATGTTGATGACCTTGTTCCAATCCCAAGGGTATCTGAGAGACCTTTCGATTCGATTTCAGAAACTTTCAAAATGACCTTCACAAATCCTTTGTTTGAATTTATCTGCATTATATACTCTCAATTTTGACAATCAAATCTTTGACGAAGAAAGTGATGAGTCCGACACGGAGACCATAATGGAAAAGGTGCAAGTTCATAGTTTACAAAGTACCGCACAAATCCCACCTCCGTTTGTCTTGATTGATGAAAATAAAAAAGTAGAGCCGTCTAAAGGAAATCCTATGGAGCCCGAGCTCAAGGATTCGTCTCTTGATTTACTTCTCGAGGAGTTCGCCGATGAACTCGATCGCATCGATCCTCTTCCACCGGGAAGTGAGGATGATGACTTTGATTTTAAAGCCGATTTAAGAGAGATTGAAAGTTTGTTGAATGAAGATCCGTTAAATGAGCCGCCACGAAAGATTAATGATAATTATCTCGAGGAGTTCTCCGGTGAACTCTCTCATTTCATATCTCCCGAATATGATCGCTATTATTTTGATCTTGAGGAAGTTTTCGTTTTGGGGACGAGCACTCTCTCAAAAGAGTTTTTTATCAATGACATCACCCCGCCTTTTCCTCCCGATATTTTTGTTGAAAATCACCCTACGAGCTTAAATGTTCAAAATCATGTTAAGGAATTTGCTTTTGAAGATGAAGAATGGATCCTTATTGTTATCAAAATCTTTATTCCATTTCTTCCATATAATGTGATTTCTCCTCTTCTTCACTCTTGCGAGAGTGAGGATACCATCTTTGACCCCGGTATCATCGCTTTTCCTTTTTAAGAACCGTGAGTATCTCATCGGAGTGGAACTTTCTTATGTTTCAATGTTTATCCAAACCTCTTGAACCAAAGTCCGATGGAGATTATCTTTTCCACTTGCTTCCCCAAGGATAAATGAATTCGGGGCGGGTCAAGCTAACGACTCGATGACAAAACAAGCGTTTCTACCTTCTTTCTATTTTCTTTCTAATAAGTGACATGAAGGGGTTAGCCTATTCGATTTCTCATGTTTGGTTGTCTGTGATGTTTTGTCTAGGATTTTCCCGATATGAAGACTCTCGTGCTCGAAGTTTGTCTTTTCTCCACTCGAGTTTCATGATTGCTGCTGATGGAAATCCGATATCCGAAATCTTATCGACTAACGTTTATCTTTGAGCATACTTAATAAACGGATTTTAGATTTTCGTTTTTACCCTTAGCTTTAAACATTGAGGACAATGTTTCGTTTTAGTCTGGGGTGGGTAATCTTCGATTTGATTTGACAGCACTTGCTTATTTTTTGTCGTGTTTCCCTCGTAACCCCGTTTTTCCTTAGAAAATGAAAAATTGTGCAAAAATGAGAAAATTTAAAATTTTTTCGTAAGCTTTTGCTAGTTTTATGATCGAAAAGTTCTTGCTAGTCTCTTAGAAGTTACTTTAAATATGCGTTTTTCTTGACATAGCCTTTGCTAATTGCTTAGAAAAGAGGCTATAAAATGCGATTCTAGCTCACAAGGCCAAGAATTTGCAAGTCCTGCCATTTTATATATGCTTTTGAAAAGATTTGCTAGTTTCTAATAAGTGACTTTAAAAATGCGAGACTTGAGATTATTTACGAAGCATTAGCTAAATTAATATATGTTTTGACACCTTGTTGGCTTTCTCTTGGTGAGAGTAGGAATAGAATTCTGACTTGACCGGGCGTGTTGAGCCCTAGCTTGTTCCTTAACCATAGATAATTAAAATTATCGGCTAAGCATCCGCGGATCTCATTATTTGGGATTTTAAATTTGCGGAGATCGAGAAATGATAGAGTTACTTATGAGTTTAGATGCTAAGCGTGGAGTAGTTGGTTCTCTTTAGAGCCCATCGAAGGTACTTATGGCTTTTTGTTCCCACAAAATTGTTTCACCCCATATCTTTCTAATAATAATTAGAGATGTCGAGTTTTTGGCGATAGTTAGTTCTTTATCTTCTTAAAGGAATCTTTTTTTTAAAAATTGGGTACACATCAAGGATCCGTAATGAATAAGTAATAAGTAAAGTTATGAGTGCATGTGTCGAGATCGGACCCTTGGATCTTTAGCCAGGATTGGGTGAGGTTCTTAGTCTAGCCAACCGGGAGCCTCATTTCATGAAGCCTATAGTCTTGGAATTACCCCGTGAAGATCCGTAGTTCATAACTCATATAAATAAAAGTATAAGTGCAAAAAAAAAAAAAAAAAAAATGATGATGAAAAATTGATTGAAAAAAGTCAAATATAAGTGAATAAAAAATTCCTTGATGTGGACCTCATTTTTGAGACAATGGTTCTTGAGGGAAGGTGGACAACTAATTATCGACTTAGCTTTATATCTTTATCGGAATAAAAATTATCGAAACGAGGAATTTGAAGAAATTCATTTCTCACAAAAATAAAATAAATAGAGGAAAATAGGAAAATGGGAGCAAAAGGTAATTACACAAGTAACTTCCATGGGTAGTGTTAGCATCTAGAATCATATTTAACAATGATTTCGATTTTACGCTTAGTTTGGGACTTGTGAAAAATCAGGGACGATGTATTCTATCCGCATGGTCACTTCACGCTGTGTTGTGTTTCCTACTCCGTGATCCTAACGTGTCGTTTGAAAAATGTTGGAGTTATTGATCGACATGAAAGTTCAACAAACCGTCGCTCATAATCGGAATGTGCTCAATCGTAATATCTAAATGAGAATTAAAAGGTAAACGGGGCGTTTTTAGAATTAGGGATCTCTTAATCTCTTTTGAGGAATCTTTGCTACTTCTTCATAGGTTTAGTAGAAAGAGATTGAAATCCTTGGTTTTAGAAGCGTGAGCTGATTGCATTAGTGAGGACGACAATGGTCTCGTCTGGTATTTTGATATGTGCAAAACACATATCATTTCTTTATCAAAATCGGACCAAAATAACCAAGAAAGAGCCAATGTTAATAATATTTATGCGTGTTTCTTGAGTTTTTGCTTGTGCAGGTACGGATATGACGAAACAGACAAAAAGAAGCCAAAACCGAAGAAAACCGGGCATGAGAGAAAGTAGAGTGTAATAAGCCGATGCCGGATTCAGTTTTATGGGATTCTGAGCCTTCAAAGATCAAGATACAGATTTCTGAGCATAATGGAAGAGTTGTCACTATTGGTCCTTCACTTTATCAAGTTCACACAATTACCCCTCAAGTTTCCCAAATTACACTTTCACCCCTTTAACTTTCCCATTATTACACTTCTAACCCTTCACCATCCCACATTTACCCAATTTACCCCTCATCTCATTTTCCCCAATATCCCAAAAATCACCCTTCACCCTTCCCCATAATACATGAATGGTCCTTGGTTTTTGCTAAAATTACATGAATGGTCCTTGTTAAACATAGGCCGGATCAAGTATCCAAGTCCATTTCACAACTTAAACACCAAAGTCCAATTCCATTATCAAAATCCCAAATCCAACCCAACTACAACCGAAGCCCAGCCAGGCCCATGCCTTTCTCCCTTTACCCGTCCAATCCCATAACCCGGTCAACTATTTTACCCACGGTCAAACAATACCAACCAATCACAACCCAGGTCAATTATTCAAACAATAATTAAAAAATTACCCCATCTCCCCAAACCACCTATCGCGCCATTTACCCACCTTTTACCACCACGAAATTACCCAATCACCCAACCTCGTACTAAGCATCTCAAGGATCTTCTAGAAGACTGACTTGTCAGATAAGATTGCCCAGCTGGCACATTCAAGCTCTATCAATGGCCGAGACACCTCACTAGGTGAATTGGGAGGCTGTGATTGGAGGAAGTGAATCAGAGGGTGATGTGTGGCTGGAAATTGAGTCTCTAGGCTCTTCCAAGAAGAATCTCAAGCTGCAAAACGGCTATAAAAAGCTCCTTCACTCACAAGCTCAATTCGTCCAATTTCTTATGCATTAGAGAAATTTTGGCCATTTAAATTCCTGTCAATCTTTATGTTTTTAGTAGTTAAGTACTTTGTAATCTCTGTTTTGTCTGTAATTTCATTTCTACTTAATGCAATTTTCACTCTCAATTTAATCTCTTGGTAATTTAGATTCTTACATTTAGTTTCCACTGTTGCTAAAGCTTTTCTTTCTCAACTTTAAGCTCATATAAGCTTAACCACGCTTATGTGAGCTTAATTCTGTTTTAATTGTTCATAATTCATAATTTTCTCCAATAGTCAATAAAAGTCAACTTTTGTCAAAATTTAAAAGTCAAACAGTTTGTTGGTCTAATTCTTGTTTCAATCTGATTTGAAGATGATTTTCAAGATTTTTGGTTCATTTCAGGTTTGTATTAGTCAGCTTTCATCAAGGTTTTAAAGTTAGAATGCATTTAGATCATATAAAGGGGTGTTTGGAAGTAAGTGATTAAAGGTGTCTAAAGTGATTTCTGTGGGTAAATTTTGAGCAATGAAAGTGTTTCAAGGTTTTCTAAGGTTTCTTCATTTCATTTTTTTTTGGTTTTCAAAGTAAGTTCTGAATTTCTTCCACTCTCATTTCTGTCTTATCAGTTTATTGCATCTGTATTATTTTTGGATTTGATTAGTATATCAGTTAGTGTAATTAGGTTTCCATTGATCACTGCATGGTTTATTTGATAATTGATGTTGTTCTGCTTGTTTAGTTAAGTCACTTAGTTGCCTGATTTGCCATATGCTTTGCTGAGATTCATG
This sequence comes from Chrysanthemum makinoi, assembly GCA_910596185.1. NCBI lineage: Eukaryota > Viridiplantae > Streptophyta > Magnoliopsida > Asterales > Asteraceae > Chrysanthemum > Chrysanthemum makinoi. The sequence goes on from OU343218.1 coordinate 19,214,640, forward strand.
ATTCTGCCCATATCAGTAGTTTTTGCAGCCTAAGCCCTATTCTAAATGAGATTTTTAGTGAGTATTGCTTAGCTTCTCTAGTTCGCTATACAACTAGAATCATCAGTATTACGTTTTTACAGTCTTTAGTGCTTATTTCCATAGTTTAAGTTTTCTCTGCAAGTAAATTAGTAATCCCATCTGCTCTGTGCATCAGTTTTCCTTAGGTCCATAGAGCTTATGTTTTTGATTTTTCATTTCTTCATTTTAGATCTTTAGAAGCTGAAACTTAGGATTTTAGAGCTTTGGTTGGTTGTCTACTTAATAGCCATTTTAGTTGAATTTTACGATTTTTATAAGCTAGGTAAACTTGAGCTTGAAGTAAGCCCATATGGGCTGTTTGGTTTATGCTTGCATGTTATTGTCATAGTGCTTTTCCCCATTTGCTTGAGCTTATTAGGTCATTCTCAGTTACTTAGGCTTATCTCAGCTATTTTAGGTTAGGTTTAAGTTCTGGTATCTTATAGAATCTTGTTGATGGCTTTTTGCTTATTTTAGTGCTTATTATAGACTAAATTGTGCCCAAATCACTGTTCCAGCCTCCAAAAGTAGTATTTCTCAAATTTCCATGCTTCTCCATAATATTTTAGAGTTTTCTGTATTTTTCCATATTTTTCACTGTTAATTTGGTATTTTTCTGAATTTTTATTCACTTTCTAGCATTTTTAAATAGCCTTTTATTCAAATAATTTAGAAAAAGCTCAGAAAAATATAATTTCAATTTTCCTAGTTTTATAAAAATCAAAATGTTATAAAAAGTATTTTTCCAGATTTTTCTTAGATTAATTAGTATTTTCTAGCATTTTTATTAGTTTTTAATAGTATTAAATTCATAAAAAGTCAAAAAAATGTGATTCCAGTTTCTAAAATTCTTTTTAGTCATTTAAGATTTTTGAGAAATAGTTTTGTAATTTTCTAGCTTATTTTCCTGATTCTTAGTATTTTAAGTCTATTTTAAATGTTTAAAATTAGTTTTTAATTCAAAATAAATCAAGAAAAAAACCAAAAAAATAGTTTTAATTCACAAATAATTTTCAAATATCATTCTTAGCTGTAGAAAAATAGAAGTGCATTTTTACGGGTTTAAATTAGAGTAGTTGCATTTTAATCGCGTTTTATTGATTACGTTAATTCGCGTTTTAGTTTATTCTTGCATAATTAGTTGCGTTTACTTATTTAGTCGTTTTTATTGCTTCCCTTTACTATTGCTTATCCCTTAGTTTAGGAATCCTCAAAAATCCTTATTACCTATTCGAATCCCGAATCACGCGACGTGAGTTGATAACTCCATTCATCCCTCGTTGGGAAACGACCCGAAATACATACCTTTGTATTTATTCGAAAATATATTGTGTACGAAAATGATTAAATCAATAATCGTATGGAGGAATTAGATGCTGATGACGAGATTCGGTCAAAAATGGAAAATGTCGTTTATAACAAACCATTTAACTATTCACAATCCGTAACTTTTGTCACACAACAAGATACTTCTAACAAACCTTTGGTTATCACACCAGTTTCTGAAGTTAGTCCCCTACACAATGGTTTACAAATTAATGGTCTTTTACCTTCACTTAGTGAAGTTAAAACAAAAGCCGAATGTTGTCGAGTTATAAAATACTTTGACACTTTCTTATCTGACATCAACATTTTGGAACGTGAGATTGAATTTCATTCTGAAATAAAAGTTAATCATTTTCAATCTCTAGCGAATAGAGATATTCTTCAGAAAAGAATTTTACCCCATGTCAAAAATTTGAAAACCAGCACAATATTGGGAAAGGGATTTTCATAAGGAACTTGGTCTCATTAAAATAGTTTTCGAGAAAACAGAAACATCAATTTCAAATACTAAACGTAAAAAGAAATTATTAAGAAAAGATGTGCATCGACTCTTGGAAGATGTTATCTGTGCTGATATCCATAATGTTATGTTATTGCATTCTTTGCCATATGCATCTGATTATATCTCCGATATCATTGATTCGTTGATAATACTGATAATGTGCATCAAATCGAGTCTTTAAAAGTGGAAAATGAACGATTGTTAAACGAGCTTTCAAATGCAAAACTTCGTCTTCAATGGTGTCAAAAGGATTGTCAAAATCGTGAACTTGCTTTGCAAAACAAAATCAACCGGCCAAATCCAAAACGTTTAATCCAAAATTTGAGCAACTGGATCATCAAAACATGTCTTTGAAGTGTCAAATCTCAAAATATGAACAAGAACTTGCAAAAGTTAAACAGGAATATGGTGTCATATTTGATTTACTTGAAAAGACTCGTGATGAAGCATCAAAAGAACTTGATCATTTTCTTGCTCATACTAAGGAAGTCATGCATTTTTGGGAAATCTTCATTCTGGAACAAGAATTGGTGCACACAATCTTTAAGTTAAGAGAAATGTTAGGAAAGTATGAACAACTTCCGCCTACTGTTATTAAGAGAATAGCACCAATAACAATTAATAATCGTGACCCTAGAATTCCTACTGCCAAATCACAAGATACTAATGTGCTTCCCTCTATTGCAACACGAATAATTTCCTCTTTTCCTAATGTCCGCACTTCTAAGCCTAGGAGCAATACAAGGAAGAATAGGAAGTTGCGACCTAAGAAAAGATCAATAAGGAATGCTGAAGTAGAAGAACACCCTAGGATTTTGAATAAGACTCACGTTGCACCTACTTTAGATATTGCGTCTGACAAATGTAATAGAAAAAGTGATGTAACGAATGCTAAACCTTTAAGTACTTTTGATATTCACCGATGCATCTTGTGTTATTTGTCATAAAAGTATGAATTCTGATTGTCATGACAAATGTGTTGCTAAAACTATCATCTCTCGTTTAAGGAATCCTAATAATCGGAATACCTCTAGGCCCATTAATCATTCTAAGTCTGTGCTTGGTAGACCGCCCTCTTTAGATTCTAAGAACTGCATTGATGTCCCTGTAGTTCCAGTATCACCTCCAAAGAAAGTTGTACCACCTAGTGCATTCACTAAGACTAAAGCGAATACTAGCTGGAAAGGATATATAACACACTAGGATTTAAATGGATGCCTAAAGTCATTGATGAGTGTATTTCTCCTATAACTGCTTCGAAACCCTCTAACATTTTGGGTTCCATATCTACTTCTATTCCATCTGTGTCGTCTGTGTGTACTGCTGGTGATACAGATCATTCTTTGGATTGTTGATAGCGGATGTTCCCGACACATGACACAACCTTAATCATATCAAACTTTATTGCAAAGTTCATTGGCAATCAGCCGATTCGAATGATCACTTCGCAGCTATCATGGGCTACGGAGATTATATCAATGGTAATATAGAAATTAGCAGGGTTTATTATGTGGAAGGCCTCGGTCATAATCTCTTTTCAGTCGGTCAATGCTGCGATGGAGATTTAGAAGTCGCTTTTCGGGAGAAATCTTGTTTCATTCGTGATCTACAAGGAAACGATCTTATGTTTGGCTCTCGCAATTCTAGTCTGTACACTATATCAATGCAAGACATGGTTGCTTCATCTCCCATCTGTCTACTCTCACAGGCTTCATCAACAAAATCCTGGCTATGGCACCGTCGTCTCTCACATCTAAACTTTCAAACTATCACCAACCTTGCTAGACACAAACTTGTTGAAGGTCTCCCACAATTCCGGTATTCTAAAGATCGCCTTTGCTATGCTTGTGAACAAGGGAAAAGCACTCGTGCTCATTTTCCTTCAAAGGTGGAACACAACTCTCAGCATGTGCTTCATCTTCTTCACATGGATTTGTGTGGCCCGATGCGCGTGCAAACGATTAATAGCAAACGCTACATCTTGGTAATTTTTGATGACTACTCACGATGGACTTGGGTCTACTTTCTTCGAAGCAAAGACCAAGCTCCACAGATGATTATCACCTTTCTCACGAAAATTCAAGTTCAGCTCCGAAACACCGTCCGCCAAATCGAAGATAAAGGAACTGAATTTGTGAACCAAACTCTTTGAGAATTTTATGAGAAAGTGGTAATAGAGCATCAAACATCTATTGCACGACACCCAAGAAAAGCGGAGTTGTTGAAAGATCAAACCAACGTTAGTGGAAGCCGCAAGAACAATGTTAATCAATGCTAAACTTCAGATACTTATTATGGGCGTGATCTGTATCAACTGCATGCTATACTCAAAACCGATCAATGATTACAAAATGCCACAACAAAACACTTTTTGAGCTGATCCACAACAGAAAACCGAATCTCAAACACTTTCATGTATTTGGATCCCTTTGCTACCCAAATAATGATCGTGATAACTTTGGAAAGCTTAAAGCCAAAGCTGACATTGGTGTCTTTATTTGATATTGTGAGAATTCTAAAGGTTACTAGATCTGGAATTGTCGTACAAAGCAGGTTATGGAAACGATTCATGCTAATTTTGATGAACATACGAAAATGGCTTCTGAGTATAACAGCTTGGAACCCGGTCACAACTGCTTAAACTTCCCCCAAACCCCATCATCAGCTGAATCAAGCCCTCATCTTACTCGTCAACAAATGGAACGACTCTTTGCTCCTCTGTTCAGTGACGATATTGATGATTGTGCTCCAGGTGTATCTGATGTTTCCGCTGCTCAACCTGATAATACTCTTATACCTGATACACCTGCTACAACAACTACTATTGATGAAGCACCACTAGTTGACTCTACAACAACAGTTGAACAAACTGTATCCAACGACACAGAATCAGCTAATGATGTTCTGAATGAAGTATCCCCACCCGTAGATTTTGATCCAAATGCGTTCTTTAACCTGTTTGCTAATGAGACCGCTGCACCTGATGTCGCAGAATCATTTACAAGCCATTTGAATCCTCAGAATCTGCACAATGTATACCAACATCAACCCTCTATACATCGATGGAAAAAAGACCATCCTCTGGAAAATATTATTGGTAACCCGAATCAACCGGGCCACGAGACAATGTTTCACAATGATGGTGAACATTTCATTTATGCACTCACCGTCTGTCAATCTGAGCCTAAAAACATTAAAGACGCAATAACAAATGACACCTGGATTGAATCCATGCAAGAAGAACTCAACCAATTCAAACGTCTTGAAGTATGGGAACTCGTTAAAAGACCAACAGGGGTTTACGTCATTGGTCTTAAATAGATTTGGAAGACCAAATTGGATGCCGAAGGGAACGTAATCAGAAACAAGTCACGCCCGTGGCTAAGGGTTATCGACAGAAGAGGGATTGATTTTGAAGAATCATTTGCTCCGGTTGCTCATCTTGAGGCTGTTCGGATATTTCTCGCGTTCGCGGCTCATATGAATATAACGGTCTTTCAGATGGACGTCAAAACTGTTTTTCTGAATGGGCAACTTAAAGAAATGGTTTATGTCACCAACCGTAAGGATTCGTTGATCCCAAGTTCCCAACCATGTCTACAAACCGAACAAAGATCTTTATGGTCTCAAACAAGCTCCTCGGGCGTGGTACGATAAGCTATCATCTTTCCTCATTGCCAATCATTTTACCAAAGGTTCGGTCGACCCAAATCTTTTCGTACAATATCACGGGGAAGATATTTTAATTGTTCAAATTTACGTGGATGACATCATTTTTGGGTCAAAAAATAAAGAGTACTCAATCGCTTTTGCAAAACTAATGAAGAAACATTTTAAAATGTCCATGATGGGTGAACTTACGTTCTTTCTAGGACTGAAAGTTCATCAATCACCCCGTGGTTTCTTGAGTCAGTCCAAATATGCCCTTGAATTGTTAAACAAATTTGGAACGCAAAATTGTGACACCTATGCCACACCAATGGCTACTACCAAGAAGCTAGACGCTGATTTAAATGGGAAATTGGTGGACCCTACCAAATACCGAAGTATTATTGGGTCTCTAATCTATCTAACAGCCGCCAGGCCGATATTGTCTTGCCGTATATCTTTGCTCCCGTTAACAGTCGAGACCAACTGAAACCCACCTCTCTGAGGCTAAAAGAATCCTCCGATGCATCAAAGGAACCATTAATTTGGGGATCGGTATCCGGGATTCTGGTTTTGAATTAATTGCTTTTTCAGACGCCGATCGCAGATGCTTAGATTCACGAAAAGTACTTCGGAGCATTACAATTTATTGGTGATAAATTGGTGTCATGGCAATCGAAGAAGCAGGATTGTACATCGTTGTCCTCAATGAAGGAATATGTAGCCATGTCGGCATGTTGTGCTCAAGTCATTTATATGAGAACACAACACAAAGACTATGTTTACGATTTGACAGAATCGATGTATTGCGACAATCGAAGTGCTATTGCGATCTCGTGCAACTCCGTTCAACACTCAAAATCAAAGCACATAGATCTTCGATATCATTTCATCAAGGATCACGTGGAACAGGGTACAGTTGAATTATACTTTGTGGGTATGTATACCATTGGCAAATCTTCTCACCAAAGCCTTGCCTCCCGCTAGTTTAATGAGTTGGTCCACCGGATTGGTATGCGGTGTTTGACTCAAGAGGAACTGGATGAACTCTTAAAATAGTCTTAAAAACCAGTCAAACACCAAAATCTCTTTTGTAAATATTTTTCAAAAACAAAATACAAAAATATAAAATCTGATAAAACAACAAAAATATTCTTCTATCAATATTTCTTCAAACATGGCAAGTACAATTCTTCCGTCAACACTCAAATCTTTCAAAATTTAGTATTTTTCCGATCAATTGTTGAGGGGGAGAAAATAAATATTTAACTGTTTCAAAATAACCGTGTACTTGCATGTTATCTAATCCCGGCTATTTTCTTTAATAATGGTAGTCACATTTCTGGTTTCTGACACTCCTCGGACCAAAACTTAAAACTTTCATTATTTCAAAAGTCAAGGGGGAGTGTCGTCAAAGTTATTTCCAAATATTCTTCGTTTTGATAATCAAAATGGAAGTTAAAGGCATTGGATGAAAATGGTTAAGATGGAGGGACTAAAACTGCCAAAAGCTTAAACTCACTTTTAATAAAACCTCCACCTAACTTTAACTATTCACATTTATTACAAAAAATAATCTCATCCTACGCATAAAATTCGTTCTTCTCATCCGTGCTTTGGATCATCAAATTGTAAGTGATAACATGTTCTTTGTAAACATCTAAGCAATGGTTTTTAACCGTTTTAAAATCCAACGGCTAGATTTTTATCTAGAAGAGATTTTGTGTTCTACGCATAAGCGTATGAACACAAAATTAATGGTGTATGTTTGGGGTTTAAATAATAGTGTCAAAACGTCTCTATAACATCAATAATATTATTTTTATCCTCAAAATGCACCCAGAAACACGAATTGATTGATTTTGAAAACTAGGGTTTATGCGTGGATTTGGGTGTTTTTAAATGATAATGTTTTTGTTGTTATAAGGTTGTTTTCAAGTTGAATTGATCATGTCTAAGACCAGAAACTACCCAGAAACACTAATGATTCACAAACTGAAAAACTAGGTTTTATGTTCATAAGAATTGGGTATTCTTGATTGGCCTTGAATTTGATGTTAAAACTCAGATCGGACAACTTACTATGCCTCTAAGACCTCCAAAAATTAGTTTGGTTCAAATCCTATGGCTAGATTTCTTAGGCGTAATCCTTGAAACCTATGGTTTAAGTCTACGCATAAGTTATCTTAAGCGTATCTGCTTAAATGAATATTCAGGATATGATCTGAAAATAAATGAATGTATGTGTTAATGTTGGCGCTATGATGATTTTATTTCAGGTTTGCAACACGTAAAAATCGGAATCAAGGTTGTTAGACATCTACGCCTAAGGATCACCTTACGCGTAGCATGTTATGCGTAAGATAAATCTTATGCGTAGCGTTTACGCGTAAGGTTCTACATAAGGGACTATGCGTATCTTGTGAAGGATATGCGTAAACAGTGACCTCTACGCATAAGGTTGACTCTTATCAGTAAGCCTTACGCGTAAGGTTTTATATGTGCATACGCGTAAGCTCTACGCATAAGGTCCTCTTTTTCCTACGCGTAATATTTCTTACACGTAAGACAAGGACCTACGCATAAGCTTGCGCCTTTACGCGTATAACTCCTGTTTAAGCATAAGCTACCATTTCTATGCATAAGCCTTGATTAAACCTTCATCTGGAATTGTTACGCGTGCAAAGTTGTAAATAAATAAATCATAATGTCGCAAAACCCATAATGTCACTAATAAACTTAAACATTTGATATGTTGTGAAAAATAAGTGATAACATAAACTTTAAAACTTAAAGTTAACTAGCTCACGAAACTTATCACGACGTCGTTAGACTATTTGGACAAACAAGTGACTTTGGACTCGTAACAATCATCGACATTGCACATTCAATAATTAGACAATAAAACCATATGCTGACTAACATAATGTCTTTCGATATGTTGGTTCTTTTGGCTAAACTTATTTCAGATCACGACATGGAAGCTCAAATAAATGTGGATGCAACAAATGTTCTCACCATTGCTGATATCTTCCCAAATGGCTATCCGATGAAGATTGGAAAGAACAACCTTCGGTTGACTTGAAACTCTCACCGCCGTAGTCTTCTTGCTTGATTGTTGTGGATATTCTCAAGAATCATCCTTATCGAACATGCTCACACTCGCCATCGTTCTCGAGATCTACATTCATCAGTTCTAGAATACAATGCAAAAGATCAAAGGACGTAATGCCGTGACGTGACTCTCAAAACCACAATAAGTCACCATCTTGCAGATTTGGGGTGTCCTCCTCATTCCTCGACATCATACCAACTGAATACTCTCTGCACCAAACCAAGAGACGTTCGCAATTTTGATTGATATTGGGTATGACGGCTTCGTGATTTATCACTAAGCATTCACACGTGGATCTTAAAAATATTCCTCGGCCTTGGAGAACTCTCTATATCATCATCACAAAATCTGTTTCTGGTCGTGACAGTGGCTATGAGCATCCCAAGCTCATGGAACTGCAATTATTTTGGGCCTTGATCAACCTGAAGCACATCGAAATTAAAGCTCTGATATGGGACGACATGATGTCATTCCTCAAAAATCTTGGCTCAAAGATTCCTTATATCAGATATAAAAAAAATGTTGATCCAAAGAGCTCTTGGACTTAATCCTGATATCCCCAAGAGATTCAAAGACCCCAACAATCACGACATGTTGTCTGAACCTACCCTAACTGTCAGATTCAAGGAATCAACAACAAAGAAACAGGGTGTTGGTTGCCGGTTCATCTTCTGTCTGATGAAATCAAAAAGCTCTACACATACAAAAGGTATCTGGTAGCAGTTAAAGAAGGCAAAGTTGGTCATCTCGATGAGAAGTCTTCTGGCACACCTACAAGGAAAACCAGAAGAGGCAGTGCAGGAAGTGCTGCAAGCACTGAGAGTCAGAGGAAGTTCCACAAGAGGAATCCTCCACATAAAAGGATTGTTCCTTCTAAGGAAGTTGTCCCTATTCCCGTACCCAAGCCTGAACCGTGAAGAAAGCTAGTGGACGAAAGCTGTGAAGATACAGAATCAGACGAAGAGATCTTCTACTCTGAAACTTCAACTGATGTTACTCCTTCAGTAGTCAAACCTCCCAGTCCTGTAGCTGAACGCAGCAAAGGGAAGACTCCTGTGATTGAGCATGAAGAGGAAAGCTCAGATGAAGAGCCACTGAACACTGATTACAGAAAAAAGTTCAAATTCATTAGACTCCAACATGTTGCGAGAGAATTTGCTAAGGATCAAATGGGTGGCCCCGGAGGGTCAAGTGGTGGAGTACAACCTACACCAAATCCTGATGCGGTTAATCAACCTGATAAGGGAACTGGTGCCACCACTTTGGAGCAACAACAAAAGCGCGTGGAAGATTCTATTGATTATGACATTGATGAACCAGAAACTAAAAAGTCTGAGAAAGATAAAGCTGATGAAAAAGCTAGGTTTGGAAATGATAAAGATGTTGATTATGATAAGTTTCTTCTAGATAGTCCTGCACGCTCAAAGGAGGAAACTTCTGAGCCACCAAAGTACCCGGAGTCTCCTCACATCTCATCATCATCGGATTCATCTTCTCACTCCTCACCACCACCATAAAAAAGATCAACCAAATCCCCATCCAAATCAGTGAAGAAGCCAACTGCCTCTTGGCTCTCTCAAGCTAAAACTTCAATCGTTAAAAGTCTGTCAAACAAATCAGAAAGAAAGACGTGCTTTACAAGAAGCTTAATTTTCTTGCTGATCAGGTACAATATCTTCATGATGAGAATGACAAGATGCAAGCTAAAAGGGAATACATCCAGAAGTTCATGCAACGTGATCTTCAAGGGGAAATGAACGAAATGATCAAAGGTTACACTCACAAGTACCTTCTTGACATCGTTCCTGGAGTTACAAAGGAGATGTTTACCAAACAACTCTATCCGAATCTCTTACATCTGGCCAAGCAAACTATGAAATCAACATAAATGCATGTAAACATCAATCTAGTTGATCCCATAATCTTCTCAGATGCTGAATTGGTCAACCGGCTGGTAGCACAAATGTTTAACCGTTCTGCAACATTTGCCTCCTACGAAGGTAAATTGTTTGAAGCATTGCTAGAATATCAACTCAAATCAGCATGCAGAGAAGAAGCTGAAAGGCCTAAACGTCCAAGAGACGATGAAGATAAAGATAAGGATAAGGATAACGAGCCTAAACGCCTAAAGAAGTCTGGTGAATCATCCCCGATGCAACCTCCACCCCAAAGAACTCCTTCTCACCAAAGATCTCCTCCTCGCTCTTCTACTGAAAATGCTCAGGATTCTGAGTTACCACCCCAGACTCAGAAAACCGGTGTCTACTTTGAGTATATGGGTGGTGACGATGAGGAAGTCTCCATCAACAATCCACCTCTCTCGACAAAGTTAAGAAACTAGAATCCTCATCTAGGCCTAAGAAAAAGAAGAAGAAGGCGCCTAAGGCTGACGTCGTATCATGGCTAGATGAGGATGACACTGATGAATACGACTGGTTTTCTACACTTGTTAATTCTACTCCCTACCCAGCTGAAGGTCAAGATCTGGAAGAATGTAGTACATTAGAGCATGTAAAGTTACTGTAAGAAAAATTCCGAGTGAAGAAGATGACGAAATCAGAGTTGAAACGAATCAAGAATGAAGCTTTTCAACTACTAAAGGACAACTCAGAAATTGCCATCGAGGTTGAATACCATCTTGAAAACATAGCACGAGCTATGTCCAACAACATTGATTGGCTCAACCGTGAAGCAAACATCGACTTCTCCAGGAAAGACAATGCTCCTTACTACACCGACTGGTCTAAACCTCTACCAACAATTGGCCAACCAGATCTGCCTAAGATTCCATTTCGCTACTTCTTCAACAAAGATTTGGAATTCCTTCTACACGGTGGCGATGGTTCAACGAAATACGCTACATCACTTACACTTCCGTTCTCGGCAGCCCATATACTCCAACCGCATAGCCATTGAAGAAAAGGCTACTCACTTGTTTTCCAACAGTGTGGAACAGTATGACGTCGATGCAATGTACAGGATTCACCATTGGCCAGAACGCCGATGAATCTACTACAAGATCTGCCAGGTTCAAAATTCTCAGCATGCAGTGTATAGTACTAAAGGGATCGTTGATATTAAGCATGTTGATCTTTCATCTAAATGGGACTACACTTTCCTAAAGAATATCATGGTCAAAAGACAAGACGAAAGGGATTATGCTTTCTGTGAAGCGTACTTTGAGAATTTGTCTCTCAAGGACATTGAGGATATGTATCTTGCAAAAGTACATGGACGCATGAGACAATTCTCGACTGAAGTTCAACGTGAATTCATCAAGTCATTAATTATCTTCATCAAAAGCATCGTGATTAAGGAACGTGTAGAAGACTTACAACTTCATTGAATCATATCGGACCCATGTCAACTTCACCGCACTCTAGAACTTCCGACATCAACCGGCTTCCACAATACACCCTCGTCAAGAAACCATTCGCGTAGTTTATCTAAAGGAACTTCAATGAAAATGTTTGATGGCTTGTAGAGATCTTCACAAGTTTGGGGATCACACATTGAAGAAGGTTAGGGACGGATTGGCTTATAGGTTGAAGGATATACATGAAGACATTGGGAAATCAAAGCGATGGAACTCCCAGGATAGACGGGATGTGAAGAGGATCATCACTATGATTGATGAAAGGTTGTATCGAAGGGGCCCGTTCAGAACATTAGAGAGCTTTGTAGGCGGTCGTCCCATGATTAATATCACAGGCTATCAACGTCCTGTTCGCATTCCTGGCAACATTACTGGACTTCCTGGTACCCCTTAAACTGCTTCTATTTCATATTCATTTTGATGTGTGATTTATAATGACTATGGCTTGTGCACACATAACAGTGTACAACCCGTTCTTGTCAAGAAAGGACCCTGTGGTACGCTTCAGCGCCACAATCCTTATCAAAGGAGCGAAAGCTTCTTACTTTTGAATAAACCTTATCAAACCTTTCATTTTTCAAACGTTTTACTCAAAAGAACAAGTACTTCCCATTATGATTTTTCAAAACCTCAACCGTTTATATCACTTGTTGAGGGGGAGTATTTGACTTAAAAACTTTGTTCACAAAATTGTTCTTTGTGTAATCTTCCCAAAAAACTCAAAATGGTCATATTTATTCTCAACATTTCTTCAAAAATGACATTTATATGCCATTCTTGAGGGGGAGAAAACTATGTGATATGAAATATGTTGTGTAAATGCAAATGAATCTTTGTGTTATAGACTTAACCAACGAATTGACGAGATCTTAACTGTTAGTAAATCGAAAAGACTTGTCCGGGACGGGTATTAATTTTAAGCTAGTTTGCTAGTGATGTAAACGTGTCTCGCAAAGGACTAGTCCGAGTAGAATGTAACTGTGTCTCGCAAGTTGTCACCTAAAAGTGCGAACTTCAAGATTTGTCCACACCTTCAAGATAGTTATTAGAGCTAGTTGTCACCTAAAAGCTGACAATGTAACTCTTTAACCATTCAACGTAACTGTGTCTCGCAAGGTATTGTCTATCTTGAGTCGATCAATTCAAAAAGTGCGAACGCTTTCCTCATTGTGCAGATTTCTGTAAAAACTCTTAATCACATGTGCAGGGGGAGTATTTCTGAAAATCAAAAACTCTTGAAGTGTTCAAAAATTTTTTTCATTCACAAACTCTTCGAGAGATTTTCATGAAAAATGGTTTTATGGCAATGGAGTTATAAGGTGATTAAGGTTAGGAATAACCGTCCTATGATCCACCAGAGCCGGAGGGATCTATCCAAGGACACTACCAATAGTTAGAATTAGAAGTCCTTAGGTATGATTATAAAAAGGAGAAAATGAGAATCGGAGAAAGAAGGAGTTGAAAAATTAAAAAGAAATGCAAAGAAAAGGGTGAAAAGAAATAGCCCTCCAGATTATTCATTAGGCGCAAAGGGTTCAATTCATATGCTAATGGTTGTCACTTGATGACGCCGTATTGAAGATTAAAAGTCGCCATGAGCCCAGGTGATGCATGCACTAAACCGTCTTAGCCACTCAAGTTTCTCTCAAAGAAGCTTGTTTTTTCTTGAGGAACCCTATAATCTATCGGCTTTCTCTTAGAGATTGTTGATATTGAAGAAAGAGACCCTCTCCCTAGTCTCCGCCAGAAAACCAAAAAGCACTATTGAGTCTAGAGCCACGAGATTCATCAAAAGATCTCTTAGGTACACTTGACATTTCATCACTTGTCGTTCAACAATAAGAACGCCGCTGGTGCTATCGAGTCCTTCATGCTCTTAGCAAGTCTGTCGAGAACATTTATGAGAGGTTCAAAATTGTGATCCTCAGTGATTGAATGGAAACTCATGCCAGGGTCAACATCAAACAGCCCGACAAGAAGTCACTTCGGTAACTCCCCGTGGATTATGCTTAGTGTATCTCAAATGGTCTACAGTCGTGAGGTGATGCTTCGTGTACATCGTGACTCATTCAATTGTAGGTGTACTTTGGTACATCGCGTTATCTCACTTGTGGGACTCCAGCTCAGGAACGGCCTTTGTGAGAATTAGAGTTGTGTTTTCACACTATGCCGTTAACACCGGTTCGAAGTTCAAACTTGTAAGTACCGGAATCCGCTTATTACTAACCTTTCTCATGTTTTCTTCTTATGGAAGCTCTGGAGCGGAATGATCGTAAGATTCTTTACATGCTCATGCCAACATCATCACTAATGGAAGTTCTCTCAATAGGCAACACAAAAGTCAGAATGATTCTACGTCAAATCAAAGAATCTACAAAGTTTAAAGACTTAAAGAACTTCATCAGATCTGAAATCCAACGCCAAATAGCGTGTGAGCATGTTGAAGAATGACGGAGACACTGAGCGTAAGGCATACGAAAGGACTTGATGCGCACAACAACAACATACTATAACTACCATCACAAAGAACAATGATCAAAGAACAAAGATAAAGATGACGTCAAAGCTGAACTGTTTAAAGAAAACAATTTCTCTACACTGGGGAGATTGTTCAAATCAAGTCAATTCTTGTTACTAGAAAGAAGAATGTCAGAAGACGTCAAAGCTACTATTACATTAGCACCTTCACCATTTGCATTCATTCATCACCAACACTTAGAGGGTGATTGTTGGAATCATTCCTAAACCAAATTCAAGTGCTAGTGATTCACATGTAATAGTTAGATTAATTATGGCCTTTATATTAGTTATTAGCTTAGGCGTATGTAGAAGGCCTATAAGCCTAGGCCCAAGTTCAATAAGGAAAGGAAGGGACTAGGAGTGTTGCCCTAGCTCCCCTTTCTATAAATACCTTGTAATAACCCTCACTTGAGGGTTGGTTGTTCAATTCATTCACTTTCACCTTGCTACGCATAACCGTCCTTATTGTTTCTACGCATAGTGTTTGTGTGTGTTGTTCAACCAATCTATTCTCCTCTTTATTTCTTCTATTGATGCTTGTGTTGTAAACTTAGTGACCTAACAAGATGAAAGGTGTGAGATGATCTGACGGATGCTAGAGGCTCAAAAGAAACACAAATCTGGAATTCCTGATCTTTCCAAGGCTCATGCTCAACTATAAATACCCCGATCTCAGGTGTATTCATGTAGTGTAGAAATAGTTCTGAGAAGTGAATTTAGTTTACTTTAATGTTTTAGTTTCTGTAATTATGCTTTGTAATCAAGTTTCTATTAATAAAATTGTTTTAAGTTTTCATTCTATTCTCAATTCAAATTTCTGTTTTTATTAGTGTAATTGTTTAAAATCTTTTCATTGATAATAGCTTTTCTACAGATTACTTTTAGCTTATAAGCTTCTCTAAGCAAAAATAAATAAAAAATAAAAAATTAAAAAATATTTCAAAATAAAAAAAATATCTTAATCCAGTCTGAAGTTTAATTCTAATTCTATTTTTGTTAGTATAAGCTCTTACAAGCTAAACATAAGCTTATTAAGTAATTATTATAAACCTACTCAGTCTCTATACTCATAACAAATTCTGGTCAAATAAAGTCAAACTAAAGAATCATTGGTGAATTTGGGTTTGTTTGTTGCTATGGATTTGGATTTAGGTTGATGGTCTTTGAATTGGGTTGATACCAGGTTTAGATTACATTTCCATTTATCTCTAGGGCAAACGATAGTGGTTGAACTACTTGTAAGTGCAAAATCCTTTTAATTCTTAATTTGCAGTGTATCTTTTGTTTACTTAGCTTATTGTTGTTTAGTCTAGCTTATTTTATGTGTGATTAGCTTATTACATTAGATAAACGTGCCTTATAGCTTGAATTCTTGTTTTGCATAATTTCATGCTTTAATCTGATTTATTCTGTATGAATTGGATATTGTGGAATCTGTGCTAATATGTTGTTAAATCTATGCTAATTTGTTGTTTGGATCACATCATTTAGACTGCGTGTTAGTGTAGATTGGCTAAGTATTTTTCTGATTCAAGTTTGAGGTCAGTTCAGTGTTATAGCTTAGTAAAATTAATCTCATATAGGTTGTCGTCACTTGTTTGGTTCATTAGTTTGCATCTATAATTACTAATAGTCAAAATCATCTTCAACTGCTTCTTAGTTGCATCATCAGTTGGTTTTAATTCATCAAATCTAGCATACAGGTCTAAAAGTAGTTAAAATAGCTTAATCCAGTCTTATTTTAGCATAAATATTCATTTCCAATCTATTTTAGTAAATCAAATCCCAAATTAGTCAACTCTCTCAAATATGATAAAATAGTCAAAAGTGCTCAAGTTGTTTTTGAACAGATCTTTGTGGATTTTTCATGACTTCATTTCTTGACTAAATTCATTGAAATTTTGGATTTGAAAACTTCAATTGGTTGAGATTATAAATACAATTTTTTTTGAATTTTTATAATTTTTCTTGACCACTAAAACAGCTTGTTAAGTAGGCTTGTATTGCCATGTGCACACTCTCACAATTCACTGGTTGTGCACAGGCTTATAGCAGAGGTCAAAACTTGTTCATTAGGCTTGATACTTGGCTCAGAATTGGTTTAGTGGCTCTTTTTTTGGTTGCCTCAAGTTCCAAGTTCTATTTTCCACCTTTGCTCATTAGACAATTTTTTACATAAGCTGCAAGTAGTAGGGGTAGGCTTGTTTGGCATTTGAGATTTAATCACATCAAATCCTTGTAGTTTGCATTTCAGATGTTTAGGGTAGTTGATATTAGTTGATTTCAAGTAGTTTTAGTGTAATTTAGGTTCTGTAAGAACTTTAGTGCACTGTTGCGGCTTTTAGCTTAATCTAGAGTACTTTTTTATAAGCAGTTGCATAGTATTCCTTATTTACAGTACACTAGACTAGCTTTTCTCATTTTTCCTTGCTTCCTAATAATATTTTATAGTTTTCATAATTTTTTCATATTTTTCCAACACTGTTTGCTAATTTTCCCATTTAATATTAGATTTTAATATTTTTTAATTACCTTTTTATACAAATAATTAAGAAAAGGTTCCAAAAGTAAGTTTTCATTTTTCCTACATTAGGAAAAATATAAAAAGCCAAAAAATTATTTTTCCATAATTTTCCTAGTTTAAATAATAATTTTTAGACATTTAATTATTTTAAAATAGTTTTTAACTCATAGAAATTTGAAAAAATTTCATAAATATACAAAATATGTTTTGAAAAGTATTTTTAGTTATTTTAGATTTTTGAAAAATAGTTTCATAATTTTTCCACTTTTTTTCAAAATTTTTAGTAATTTAGATCTATTTTTAAAATTAGAAATTAGTTTTTAATACAAATAAAATCAAGAAAAATCATAAAAATTGGTTTTAAAATCTTAGATGTTGGAATCACTCCTAAACCATAATTCCAGTGTTAGTCATTAATATATAATAGTTAGCTTAAGTATGGCTTTTATGTTAGTAATCATGCCAAGGCTTGTGTAGAAAGCCCATAAGCCTTGGCCCAAGCCCATATGAAGGGAAGGAAGCAAGTGTGTTGCCCTAGCTCCTTGCCTTATAAATAATGCTTGTAAACCTTCATAGAAGGTTGGTTGTTCAATTTCACTCTTTCACTTTTACGCATAACCTTTCAATATTTTTATACGTGTGTGTGTGTGTGTTTGTTCATCCAATCTCTTCTTCTCTATTTCTTCTATTGATGCTTGTGTTATGAATATGGGAACCTAACAGTGGTATCAATCGCCAAATAGTTGGGTGAAACGATTTTGTGTTTTTGAAGTTTTGGTGTTTTACGCGTAACAAACGGGTTACAAACTTTTCACGCTTAAAAAACTCATTTTTTACACTTTTCAATCCAAGATTCTTGTACTTTTAACTGTTTTTAAATGTTAAAATTTCAGGTTTAAGAAAAATTTTTCAAACTTTACGTGTAATTATCTGTTTTTAAGCTTGGTTTCATACGTGGGTTTATTTCTACGCATAAGGTATTTAGAAGTTTTGGATCATCAAATTTCACACTTTTGTGTTATTTTGATGATATTGAAGCTGCATTATCACAACAATATGGTTTAGAAACATCGTTGGGAAGAAATCACTTTTGGTTAATTTCTACGCGTAAGAAAACCCTAATCTTACGCGTAAGTCATCCGTGGTTTGATCTTCAGTTTTCGTGGTTTACTCAGTGTTTTCTTGCTGGGGTAAGCCTGAAAACACTTCGAATTTGGATATCTCTTACACTAAGATTAGTTTAAAGAATTTTTGGGCAAAACCCTATTTTTGCGCCTAAGCAAAATACTTACGCGAAGAATTTTTTACGCCTAAGCTTATTCTTACGCCTAAGCCATGTCTTACGCCTAAGCTAATCTTACGCATAAATTTTCAACGCCTAACTTTCAGTTTACGCCTAATCTTAGTATTTCTCAATTCATACGCTTAAGCTATTCCTACGCATAACTCTTGCTCTTACGCGTAAGTCTGGTTTTTTACGTCTAAGCGTTACTTTGCCTTAACTTGGATTCTTCGCCTAAGGACACTTCATCAACAACGTTTCATTCGACTACAAAGATCCATTTAACAACACAAGTTTTCATCATGTCTCAACCACCATACTTTAGCTACTTTCCATACACGTATGCTCAACAACAACAACAACAACTATGTCCACAACATCAACAATTTAATCAACAACAACAAATTTATCAACAACAATTTAATCAACAACATTATCAGTAACAAGGAGCAATTCCACCACAAATGGTTCAACCACCACCAATTCTTCAAGTACTACCTTACACAAATCCTTACAATCAACATCCATCAAGGAATACTATGAAGGAACCGTCTTGGTTTGCTAAGATGTGTAAAGCTTTAAGTAGCCAGCAGTCCATTCATGAGGCAGGATCACTTGATAGACCTCCAATGCTCACTCCCGGAAACTATGATCAATGGGTAATTCGGTTCTTTAGGTTTTTTGATCTAAAGAAGCCACATGGAAAGTTCTTAAAGAAGGTTATCTTGGAAGGTCCATTTCAGATGCCTATTGTTGTTACACCCGGAGATCCTAATGTTGTTCCTCCAAGAGATGATCACACACACATTGCAAATGTTGCTGACCTTTCTGGTGATGAACTTCTACATTTCGGTGATGAGCTAGCAATGCAATATATCCTTTTAGGATTACCCAACCCAATTCTTTGAAGTGTTGATGCTCAAAAGACTGTAAAAGCAATGTAGGAACATATTCATCTTCTTATGGAAGGCACTGAACTCAATCAGAAAGACATGGAATCCAAAATTTACTTGGCTTATGAACACTTCATGATTGAACCAGGAGAGACATTAGAGTCATATCATCATCGATTCTCAGATATTATCAATGATTTGGACAAACACAATATCATCATGCCAAGAATTGCTGTCAACACTAAGTTCCTAAGTAGCCTTGGTCCAGATTGGGAGAAGTATGTTATTTTCATCTGTCAAGCTAAAGATCTCCATCATGCTACGTACGGATTGTTGTACGACTACTTGAAACCTCATCAAAAAGAAGTTGACAAAGAAAGGGCTATCCGTGGACTCCCGGCTCCATCGTCACTTCCAGACAATTGACAACTTGCTTTATGGGCTAAAACTAGTTATCCTCCTCAACAAGCTCCTCAACCTGCTCCTCAACCAACTGCAACAATTACACCATATGATCCGTCACAGCAACAATCTCAACAAACTCAATTGGTTCCATACAACAACAACAACAATGACCAAGCACTCTACAGTGATGCTAATGAGGATTCTGATGCTTTCGATGCACTACAGCAAGGATTTTTTATGATTGCTAAAGCTTTTGGTCGTTATACAAACAAATCCAACAATCGCATCTGTTCCTCCTCAAATACAAGGAACCAGGCTGTTGTGAACAATGGATGAGTTGAAGTTCAAAATTGAAGTAATGTTCGTCAGATGGGAGGTGGTCAAGGGTTTAATGATATGGGAAGGAATAACATAGGTGCTCCACAACAACAGAGAGCTCAAGTGGTAGAACAAGGGAATGCTCATAATGGGATGAATGGTCTTCGCTGCTACAAATGCAATGAGAGGGGTCACCTGGCTAATGCATGCCAAAAGCCAAGGACTAGAGGCAGTGCTTATCACAAGGAGGTTTTACTTTTGGCTCTTAAGGATGAAGCTGGTGGAACTCTCATAAACAAAGAACAGAGCTTTAAGGCAGATGCAGACTTAGATGATGATATGGAGGACTTCCAAGCTAATGCATCCGTGATGTTGATCGCTAATCTGTATGAACTCCACATGAGTGACACAGGCCCAGTGTATGACACTGATGGCTTGTCTCAGGTACCCGAACAAAACATATTCATCACTGATCTAATGTCTCCACCAACATCTGAATTCGACGAGGCTCAGACTGTTCAACATGAGTAGTCCACATCTCATTCGGCTGATTCTCAACTAGACCCTGTAGTTACATTTGACGATCAAGATGACCTTATGGTTACATTTGATACTCAAATTGAATCCGTGGTTATACTTGACGATCTGAACAATGATCATGTTGTGCCTTATCCAGATGTTAAACTCTTACTAAAAGACCAACAATCCCGAATGGATGAATGTCGTGCACTAAATCAACAATTAAAAAGTAATAATGCACTATTAACCAGGGATATTGAATGCTTAAAATGGCAACTCAATTTTTTCAAAACTCAAGAAAAAAGTGAACAAGGTTTTGAAGCCGCCTTTGCTAAATCACTCTAAAACGAAAAATCGTTAGAACGACAGATACGTGATCTGGTCGCTTCCAAGAATGGTTTGTTGACTCAAATAGAACAACTGAAACATGAACATAAAAAACAACTTAACACTCTTACTTTGGAAAATCAAAAAGTCAAGTCTGAGTTGTTAACTTGTCAAAAATAGTTCTGTGAGTACAAAAAGCATTCAACGAAATGATTAGATGGCTATCTTGATGAAATTGTTGATTTACAAAACAAAATCAAAGAGTTTAGAAATATTGTTTATAAACATGGTGAATCAATCATAACGATTCAAAAGTTTTCTTTTAAACCAAATCCAGAAGGATATGCACCAAATCTTGCTAATTACACACCTAAGTTTTCCCATAGAGCATTCAAACCAAACTCGGTGTTTAAAGGCAACATAGAATTGATGATTCTATTATGAGTATTGTTGAAGATAATCATCAAGAGGAATTAGAAGCAGAAGACGAGAGTCGGTTAAAAATGGAAAAGGTTGTTTATAACAAACCGTTTAACTATTCAAAAGCCATTACTTTCGTTAAACAAACGGAAAAGACTGAGAAAACTCCTGGTGAAGATCCAAAGGTTGATGAAACGGCTAAGTCTGGAGATGATGAAGGTATTGATTATATGATAATTTTCTTCTAAACAGTCCAACACGCTCCAAGGTGGAAACTTCTGAACCATGAAGGACCCGGAGCCACCTCACGTCTCCTCATCATCAGACTCGTCTTCTCACTCTCCACCTCCACCATCTAAAGGAACAACCAGATCTACATTTAAATCAGTGAAGAAACCTACAGACTCTTGGATATCCCAGGCTAAAACAAAGATTGCAAAAGCAGTCAAGCAAGTCAAGAGGAAAGATGTGCTTAACAAAAAGCTAAATCAACTCGCTGACAACATCAATCTTCTAAATGAAAAGATAGAAAATATGTGAAAGGGAGTATGTCCAGAAGATGATGCAACGTGACGTCCAAGGGGAATGAAAGAAATGATTATGGGCTATACTCACAAGTTCCTACTCGAAATTGTTCCTAGAGTTACAAGGGAGATGTTTACTATACAGCTCTATCCAAATCTCATTAAATAGGTCAAGCAAACAATGCAATCCACTCCGGTTACAATGACCATCAATCCATTGGAGCATGCAGTTCTTTCTGATGTAGAGTTGATTTCCATGCTGGTGCTACATATGTCTCAACGATCTGCAACTTTCACCTCTGACGAAAGTAAACTATTTGAGGCATTACTAGAATATCAACTCAAGACTTCATGAAAGGAGCAAGCTGAAAGGCCTAAGCGTCGAAGGAGATGATGATGATAAGGATAAAGATAAAGATAAAGAGCCTAAACTCCTGAAGAAAACTGGTGAATCATCATCCATGCAACCTCCACCCCAAAGGACTTCAACCGCAAGAGGATCTCCACCAAGCACTCCTGAAAAACCTCAGGACTCTGAGTTACCACCCCAGATAGAGAAAACCGGCGATCACTTCGAGTATACTGGTGGTGATGAGGAGGAAGTCCCTGAGCCCCAACAACAACCCACCTCTCCTGCTTCAGCAAAGAAACCAGCATTCTCATCTAGGTCAAAGAAGAAGATGAAGATGCCTAAGTCCGATGTCGTCTCATGGCTAGATGCAGATGACATCGAATATGAATGGTTCTCTGCACTTGTTGATGCTACTCCCGCCCTAACTGATGATAAAGATATGGTAGAATGTCGAACGTTGGAGCATGCTAAGTTACTTCAAGAAAAGTTTCAGGTGAAAAAGATGACAAAGTCAGAGTTAAAACGCATTAAGAATGAAGCTTTTCAATTGCTCAAAGACAGCTCAGAAAGTGCTATCAAAGTTGAATACCATCTTGAAAACATAGCACGAGCCATGTCTAACAACATTGATTGGCTCAACCCTGAAGCTAACATTGACTTCACACGAAAAGACAAGGCTCCATACTACACCGACTGGTCCAGATCTCTACCAACGATTGGCCAACCAGATCAACCTAAGATTCCATTCCACTACTTCTTCAACAATGATATGGAATTTCTTCTACACGGTAGCGATGGTTCAAAAAAATATGCTACGTCACTTACACTTTCGTTCCCGGCAGCCATATACTCCAAATGCATAGCCATCGAGGAATAGGCTACTCACATGTTTTCTAACAGTATGGAACTGTATGACATTGATGCAATGTATGGGATTCACCATTGGCCAGACCGCCGACGAATCTACTACAAAAGCTGCCAGGTTCGAAAGTTTAAACATGAAGTGCATAGTGATAAAGGGATCGTTGCTGTTAAACATGTAGCTCTCTCGTCTAAATGGGACTACACTTTCCTCAAGAAAATCGTGGTCAAAAGACAAGATGAAAGGGAGTATGAATTCAGTGAAGCGGACATTCAGAATTTGTCTCTCAACGACATTAAAGATCTATATCTTGCCAAGGTACAGGGAAGAATGAGACAATTCTCGACAGAAATCGAACGTGAATACATCAAGTCCTTGCTCATCTTCATCAGAAGCATAGTGATCCAGGAACGTGTAGAAGATTTAAAAGTTGCTGTTAAAACATATCAGACACGTGTCAACCTCACTAGACCTCAGCTAGAACTTCCTAACCATGTAGATTTCTATCAAAAAACTTAAGCACGTGTGGAGGGGGAGTATTTATGCTAAAATCATCAAACCTCAATAGTGGTACTAAATGCTTTTATTCATATCCACTGTGAGAGATTTTTCATGAAAATGGTTTTATGGCAACATAGGTTAGTCAAGGAGTTATAAGGTGACTAAGGTTAAGAATAACCGTCCTATGATCCGCCAGAGCCGGAGGGATCTACCCAAGGATACTTCCAATAGTTAGAAATAGAAGTCCCTAGGTATGATTGTAAAAAGGAGAAAATGAGAATCGGAGAAAGAAGGAGTTGAATAATTAAAAAGAAATGCAAAGAAAAGGGTGAAAGAAATAGCCCTCCAGATTATTCAACTTAGGGCAGACACCGGGTTCAACTCATATGCTACTGGTTGTCACTAGTTGACACCGGTATTGAAGATTAAAAGTCGTCATGGACCCAGTGACGCATGCACTAAACCTTCTTAGCCACTTAAGCTTCTCTCAAAAGAAGTTTGTTTCATTCCCACAGGGAACCCTACGTATACTATCGGCCTTTTCTTAGAGATAGCTGGTATTGAAAAAGGAGACCCTCTCCCTAGTCTCCTCTCAGAAAAACCAAAGTGCACTATTGAGTCTAGAGCCACGAGATTCATCAAAAGATCTCTTAGGTACACTTGACATTTCATCACTTGTCGTTCAACAATAAGGACGCAAGTGATAAAATCAAGAGTCCTTCACAGATCTTAGCAATCTATCGAGAACATTTATGAGAGGTTCACACATGTGATCCTCAGTGATTGAATGGAAACTCCTGCCAGGGTCACCATCAAACAGCCCTGACAGCAGGTCGCTTCGGTAACCCCTTGTAGGTTACAATTAGTGTGTCTCAAACAGTCTACAATTATGGGGTGATGCTTCGGTATACCTCAGCGGCTCATCTGAACTGTAGATGTACTTCAGTACATCGCGTTATCTCACTTGTGGGACTCCAGTTTAGGAACAGCCTTTGTGAGAATTAGAGTTGTGTTTTCACACTATGCTGTTAACACTCTCGAAGTTCAAATTTGTAAGTGCTGGATTATTTCTAACCCTTGTTTTCATGTTTTCTTCTTATGGAAGCTCGCGGGAGGAAAAGATCGTGCAGATTCTTCACATGCTCATACCTACAACAACACTAATTGAAGTTCTCTCAAAAGGCAACATAAAGTCAGAATGATTCTTCATCAATCAAAGAATCTACGAAGTTAAAGACTAAGAGAACTACATCAGTACTGTTATCCAACATTAAAGAACATGTGAGCATGTTGAAGAAAGACGTGGAGACACTGGAGCAATGGAGCAGACCTGAAGCAGATCATCACAACATACTATCACTTCCACCACAAAGAACAAAGATACAAAGAACAAAGTAAATGACGTCGCCAAAGCAGAATACTTCAAAGGAAACAATTTCTCTACACTAGGGAGATTGTTCGAATCAAGGCACTTCTTCTCACAAGAAAGAATAATGTCAGAAGACGTCAAAGCTACAATTGCATCACCACCTACAACTTCTACATTTTCAATCACTAACACTTAGGGGGAGATTTTTGGAATCATTCCTGATGGATCTAGACACACTCCTTGTGTCAATGATATTTTGTATGATATTATTAAGCACGCAGAATTTACTTAGTAATACTTAGAAGATGAATTATAAGATGTAATGTATGTAAACACAGATTAAACAAAAAACTTAAGCTTCAATATTATTGATGAATAATACGAGTGATCTTAGCTTATCACTAGGGTTACACCTTGAAACCTTTGTGAGTAATACGTGGGTAAATTAACAAGTACCTAAGACAATGACCTAGGACCTCCTTTTATACAACAAGGAGTCCTTTATAAGATAAGCATAAAGCTAACATAATAGAATATACACAAGATCTATTCTATTCTTATCTAGACGCGTTAAACTAAACATAAACTGATAGCAGTGGTAAGAATGTACTGGCAGTGGGAATACGTGTCCACTGCTAGTGTTAATCCAAGCAGTGTAAACCACAACTATCTGTGGTAACAGATCATTCCCAACAATCCTCCCCTAAACTTATGATTTCTCTGCAAATCAATAAGTTTCTTCAATATGCATTATTTTCAATGATTTGGGGAATTTAACCAAACACTT
This sequence comes from Chrysanthemum makinoi, assembly GCA_910596185.1. Lineage (NCBI taxonomy): Eukaryota > Viridiplantae > Streptophyta > Magnoliopsida > Asterales > Asteraceae > Chrysanthemum > Chrysanthemum makinoi. Next base: position 19,240,270 of record OU343218.1, read on the forward strand.
CACTTCTTCCTCAACTTCTATATAGCTTTTGAACATTGATATTGAAGAATTTGTAACAATGCTCTTACCTTCTCATTCTCTTCATGACTCTTATTGGTAAGCATAACATCAGTGTAAGAGCTCCAGCTCTGAAGGGATATTCTTTCTCAGCAAGCATGAAAACGTCTTCTCCATTTGCCGTAGATACATGATGAACTTCAGATGAATCATAGTAAAACCATTTAGTACCAGAACATGTCAACAAGGTTTTCCAGAAGTCATCATCAGCATTTGGTTCATAGAGCCTTCTAAGATTCACCCATAACTCCATTTCCTTTGTATCTTTGAGATCTTGAGTATTAAACCTTTCTTGAAATAACCTCCATAGTGTATTAAGATCATCTCTGTCAAAAGCTTTAATAAGATCTTCAAATGTCATGAATGATGAAGTTCCACCTCCCAGCCTTGTGATCTTCCATGATGGAGCAAAATTGCTAGCAGTAAAAACTTCCCAATCAATAATAGGATGTCGAACTTGTCACACCCCCAAATTACCTGTTTTGCAGCGGAATGGAATTCCTGGGGACTGACTGTCATAGCATCACAATCACAGTTATATTGAACGACCTAACGTGTCGTTTGGAAAATACATCGTTTGATTTAATAAAACAATCAGAGTTTACAAAGTATAGGTCCCAAATGAAAATCAACTTGTGCGAAAATAATTTTGTTACAAGCCAAACGATGTTCTAAAGTTCATAAAACCCAAGTGAGACGCGTCGTCACCGCGACTCTATGATGTGTCCAAATGTATGCCATGAATTGAATGCCTTAGATACCTGAGATAAAACATGCTTAAAAAGGTCAACGCAAAGGTTGAGTGAAATCCATAGGTTTAATTAATTCGTTTGAACACAATAATCGTAGTGTGAGTTAAATTGTTTCACACTCATCGTTGAAAACAAAAGCGATTTATTTCACTAAGTTCATGACAACCAAAGCGTAAACATCGCACCAATAAAAATTGGTAATCATCGTTTCATCGCCCCTAATAGGTAAACTTGCCAATTTACCTTAATGATTCAAATATAGTGCGTCGATTTCCCTAACCGGGTCAATAGGAGCGGGAGTGTTAATTCCAATAGGCCTATTCACAATATTCGCGCTCATTCGCAAGTGATTAATGGTGCATGATGTAGGGACTTCGAACATGGCAAATACTTAGTGACAATAAAACATTCGGATGTAGCATACAGTTCAAAGCATTTGTGTTCGATTAAAAAAATGTAGCATGTACCTCCCCCATGAGTTTGTAAAACAGTTAAAAGAGTAAAAGTGGGGCTATGAACTCACCTGTTGCAATGATTATGATGACAAAAGTGGATACACTGAAATGTAGCGTAAATCTCGAAAATGACCTATTATGAATGATATGATATGTAATGAGTTATGATGTAATGTTATGCATGCATTTCGTATGTTATTTATACCATTTGTGAGTTTTGAAAATAATACTTATCGTCGAAAAATACTCTTTTGACGTCTTGACCATTCTTAAATTACTTTACAAGTATTTACGTCAAAATGTCATCCTACAATAGTTTCTTAATGATTTATTGTGAAATTTTAACTTTTCGTCAGAAATAATGTCGTTGGAAATTTCATGAAAGTGACAAAAATGGCTTCGAAAAGCTAGTCGAAAAATGGTGTACGTCGAACGTTAGGAAACGAACTCAACGGTTTTGGAAAGCTTGTATCAAAATCTAGAAGTTTTAGTACATGAGTTTTCGTCATAGAGGTCTCGAACATAAAGATAATAGAGGTTAAATATGGTGATTTTGTCCAAATGTAGTTTAAAAAGTGAGTTTCGGCAAAGTTTAAGCAACCGTAACTAATTCATTACAACTCCGCTATACGAACGGTTGGTCATTTTAGAAAATATGCTTGGTGATCTTGATTTTATTAGAAGACATCTCATTACAAAAAGTCCTACATCAACGTTAAAAATAGCCTTCAATATGGTCGTTTTGTTTACCGTAACACTTGTCAACTAAAAATAATATAGTTTTTCGTAAGTAATAAAGTTACGGCAATTTTGTAAAAACGTGTATATTTTAGTCGTCACAAATCCGTTTTCTACGTATTATACGTCCTTAGCTTCGTATCAAAGTATACTAATATATTTTTGATAAGTCGAAATAATTTATAAAGCTTAAGACTCGCTTTTGACTCGTACAAAACAAAAACAGGTTGCTGAATTTTCAGAAAATATATATTTCGTCGTCAAACTTGAAAAATTCATAACTTCTTCGTTATAACTCCGTTTTAATCAGTTCAAGCGGCCACGGATTCGTTTTAAAGTATATTTTCTAAATATCTAGGCCAAAAATTCGTGTCTACTGTCGGATTTTCCAGAAATTCAAAATAAGATCAGACCACTTTTTATACTTGTCGAAAAGAGTTTTTCTCGTACTAAACCTATTCCAATCCCTTCAAAACAACTCCAAAGCTATTCTAATCCTACCATACACCTTCTTAGGGTGTCATGGGTTCCTAGATCATCAAGACTAATATATAACAAGGGATAAATTATAGGATGACTTTTATATATAAAACTCTAAAAACAATGTTAAAAATGGTATAACTAACCATAAGTCTTGCATGCTTGCTCAAAAATGAAGAAATACATATGAAATGAAAATGAAAGATGTAGAATGAAAGTGATATGCTTACTAGTTACTTTGATGAGGTGATTAGAACAAGGATTAACCTAAACACCCTAGGTTTTTATTTCAAAACCTTTAATAAGAGTGTAACTAGAGTGTTTATACTTGATCTTGGAAAATTTTTATGAATCCCTTCTTAACACCTTGGGAGGCCGGTTTTGGAGAGGAAGGAAACAAAGAGAGAAGAAACTACTAACTCTTGAATTATGAGAATGAATGAATGAAGTAGGAATTTGAGGTGAAGTGTAAATCTTTACAAGTTAGAAAGATTTTTTTACCAACATTAAATGCTACATCCCCCTTGGTCGGCCAAGGGGGAATGCATTTCCAACTTTACATTTTTTTTTTTTTATATGTATATAATAGTTTGTAAGTAAAATGTATAGGTAAAATGTGTTGTAACTTGTAAGATTGTATATTCATTAATGTATTTAAGGTAGTTTTAGGTAAAAGAAATTTTTAATAGATCAAAGTAAAGTATAATGAGATCATAAAAATTGTAAAAATACATTTCTTGTAAAATTTGAGTGATATAATAATTATCGTGTAGTTTTTAAGAAAAGTGTCGTAATAATATAAATTTAACGATTTATATACAAAATAAATTTAAAACACTAGGTAAACTCAAAATATCATTTTTATAAACTAAATGTAAGTATAAAAATATATCGATCATTTTGGAATATCGGATTAAATGTTCAAAATAATAACTTACGCGATAACGTTTATTTAATATGAAATTTACGCTTTTAATGTGAAATGAAAAATCATGAATGAACTAACATGATGAAAATGATGTTAATGAAATGTAGACTAAACTTAGTCTATATGAAATGTCCGTGATGATATGATCATGAATTCACAGCTAAACCATTAAGGTTACGCGAATTTGAAACTCGTAAACCTAGTTTACGATAAATGATGAAATAGTGAAACTTGAGAAATGACTTGAAATTGCGAGTTGTCACATTCGCCCATCCAAAAAGGAATTCAGTCACTGAATTCAGTTCGTGTTGGTCTATCGAATTTTTGAGTTTATGATGAATATCGAGGAGAGAAGACATGGAGAAGTGTCGTTACGGTTGTCGATGATTGAGAGCGTACAAAACATCGTAGTAGAGAAAAAAAATATTGGGTGAGTATCTCCGATGAGTAACACTTTGACTTTGAAATATGTGAAGATTTTGCTTGCACTAAGATTTATAAATAACTGCTCCCAACATAACATGATCCCTCCAGAATTAGACATAGTTAGCTAGGCTATGTATAATTAAGGAACGATGATGTGACGTTCGGTTTAGTCGTTATAACTATCAATGTTTACAAAGATTTAAACTGTGTCGTTAAAATGGTCATTAAAGTAAAAGGAAGTAAGATTCTCGTAAGTAATAACAAATCGGAAAGAAAATAAAGTACGATAGATGAGAATATTTTACAACGAGTGGTTTATCAAAAGTAGTACATCTTAGGTTATAAAGATTCGAATACGATGAAAGACATAAATTTAGTACGACATAGTACATAAGGAGAAATAAGACTGTTAGTTTCCGAACTTCTTCAGTCTTCCGCGTCGTTGATACCTTGACGAGCTTCTCCTCCTCCTAACATGTATGCATTCCCATGAGCACCTTCAACTTGTTGACCTTGGTTTTGAGGACATTGATTCCTATAGTGTCCTTGTTCCCCACATCCGAAGCATGTGACTACGGCTTTACCTTTACAATCCCTGGCTAGATGTCCCGGTTTTTGGCATTTGTGGCACTTGGCAGGGCAAGGACCCGAGTGATGGAAATTACATCGATTACATAGTGGGTGTGTTCCAAAGATAACCTCTACCTTCTCTAGGTGCAGCAACATAAACCATAGCAGCTTCTTGCCTTCTATTCTGTTGTTGATGATGGTTAGTGTTACGGTTTTGGTTGTTGTTATTATAACCTCCTTGGTCATTTTCCCATTTTCTTTTGTTGTTGTTGGTTTGGTTATCGTCGTTGTTATTGTGGTTTCAGTTGGTGTTGGTGATGTTGCCTCTCTTTACTACTTGTGCCATGAGCTTTTGAGACACTCGAATAGATTCCTCAATCGTTATGGGTCAAAAGAAGTCACATCACCTTGGATAATCTCGGGAAGTCCTTCAATGAAAGCCTCCAGTAGCTTCTCATTATCTGAAACCATAGATGGGCATAACACGGCCAATTCTTGAAACCTTCTAATGTAAGTATCAATGTCATACCCAATAGTTACCAACTCATAGAATTCTGTCTCCAACTTTTTCACTTCCGACGAGGACAAAAATTTCTTTGTTACTAAACCTTTGAATTGCTCCCAAGTGAGCTTGAAAGCATTCTCCATTCCCATTGGTGAGCATAAGAGTTCCACCACGACAATGCTCCATCAAGTAGTGTACTCGTAGCAAACTTGACCTTACTATCATCCGCAATTACATAAATGAAATACGGACTCCAATTTCTCGAACCATCGAACCATGGCAAGGACTCCTTCGGTACCTCTAAACTTCGTGGGATCTCCACTTTTGAAATCCTTATACGAATAGCTTTTAACTCCGACCCTCTCTGCATTTCCTGCAGCGAAGAAGAAGCCTAGCGGCTTGGCAAGCACCGCTGCCTCAGCAGCCAGGCAGTACCACCGCTTCCTTTCAATCCTTAGAGCATCGGCTATGCTATCCCTCACCAACTTTTGAATAGCCGCTTGAGTCATTTCAGGTGTAGCTTTCTTCGGTGCCATATCTTCTTCAAAACAAGAGGAAATGTGAGACGTAGCAAAATCCCATGTTAAAATATGCGCTCTAAAGAGAGGTGATATGAGATAATAGATTTGAGGTTATCTTTTTAAAAAAAATGAATGATGGATTCCAAGAAGATGGGTTATGAGATGTCGTAAGTGCTTCAAATGTATAATGGTTTAGTGACTTAGTGTGTGAATAGCGTGTAACTCGACATGTTAGTGGTGAAACAAAGGAGTGAGAGTGACTTTGCCGTACTTAAAGGTTTATCTCGGCATTCGACGTTATCGGTGATGAGTCAACTGATATTAAAATTACGATAGGGAATGACAAAGCATTCACCACATCAGAGTATGAGGAAAGGATAATGGGATGGGTATTTAAGGGCATCCCTGTGACAATCGATGCGAAATGAAAGTAAATAACTCGAAAAATGTAGGCATAAACCGCATGTAAAGTGAATATGCACTCATGATGAAATGATGAGATGCTATGATGATGTAGTTATAGTCTAGGGTCAATGATGCAACCTAGTTCTCTAACCAAGCTCGATGCCAATCTCACACACCCCAAATTACTGTTTTGCAAATGAATGGAATTCCTAGGGACTGATCGTATAGCATCACAATCACAGTTATATTGAACGACCTAACGTGTCGTTTGGAAAATACATCGTTTGATTTAATAAAACAATCAGAGTTTACAAAGTATAGGTCCCAAATGAAAATCAACTTGTGCGAAAATAATTTTGTTACAAGCCAAACGATGTTCTAAAGTTCATAAAACCCAAGTGAGACGCGTCACACGCGACTCTATGATGTGTCCAAATGTATGCCATGAATTGAATGCCTTAGATACCTGAGATAAAACATGCTTAAAAAGGTCAACGCAAAGGTTGAGTGAAATCCATAGGTTTAATTAATTCGTTTGAACACAATAATCGTAGTGTGAGTTAAATTGTTTCACACTCATCGTTGAAAACAAAACAATATTTATTTCACTAAGTTCATGACAACCAAAGCGTAAACATCGCACCAATAAAATTGGTAATCATCGTTTCATCGTCCCCTAATAGGTAAACTTGCCAATTTACCTTAATGATTCAATATAGTAAGGCCGATTTCCCTAACCGGTCAATAGGAGCGGGAGTGTTAATTCCAATAGGCCTATTCACAATATTCGCTCACCACAAGTGATTAATGGTTCATGATGTAGGGACTTCGAACATGGCAAATACTTAGTGACAATAAAACATTGGATGTAGCATAGTTCAAAGCATTTGTGTTCGAAAAAAATGTAGCATGTACCTCCCCATGAGTTTGTAAAATAAAAGAGTAAAAGTGGGGCTATGAACTCACCCTGTGCAATGATTATGATGACAAAAGTGGATATAATGAAATGTAGCGTAAATCTCGAAAATGACCTATTATGAATGATATGATATGTAATGAGTTATGATGTAATGTTATGCATGCATTTCGTATGTTATTTATACCATTTGTGAGTTTTGAAAATAATACTTATCGTCAAAAATACTCTTTTGACGTCTTGACCATTCTTAAATTACTTTACAAGTATTTACGTCAAAATGTCATCCTACAATAGTTTCTTAATTATTTATTGTGAAATTTTAACTTTTCGTCAGAAATAATGTCGTTGGAAATTTCATGAAAGTGACAAAAATGGCTTCGAAAAGCTAGTCGTAAAATGGTGTACGTCGAACGTTAGGAAACGAACTCAACGGTTTTGGAAAGCTTGTATCAAAATCTAAAAGTTTTAGTACATGAGTTTTCGTCATAGAGGTCTCGAACATAAAGATAATAGAGGTTAAATATGGTGATTTTGTCCAAATGTAGTTTAAAAAGTGAGTTTCGGCAAAGTTTAAGCAACCGTAACTATATCATTACAACTCCGCTATACGAACGGTTGGTCATTTTAGAAAATATGCTTGGTGATCTTGATTTTATTAGAAGACATCTCATTACAAAAAGTCCTACATCAACGTTAAAAATAGCCTTCAATATGGTCGTTTTGTTTATCGTAACACTTGTCAACTAAAAATAATATAGTTTTTCGTAAGTAATAAAGTTACGGCAATTTTGTAAAAACGTGTATATTTTAGTCGTCACAAACCGCTTTTCACGTATATACGTCCTTAGCTTAGTATCAAAGTATACTAATATATTTTTGATAAGTCGAAATAATTTATAAAGCTTAAGACTCGCTTTTGACTCGTACAAAACAAAAACAGGTTGCTGAATTTTCAGAAAATATATATTTCGTCGTCAAACTTGAAAAATTCATAACTTCTTCGTTATAAATCCGTTTTAATCAGTTCAAGCGGTCACGGATTCGTTTTAAAGTATATTTTCTAAATATCTAGGCCAAAAATTTGTGTCTACTGTCGGATTTTCCAGAAATTCAAAACAAGATCAGACCACTTTTTATACTTGTCGAAAAGAGTTTTTCTCGTACTAAACCTATTCCAATCCCTTCAAAACAACTCCAAAGCTATTCTAATCCTACCATACACCTTCTTAGGGTGTCATGGGTTCCTAAACATCATCAAGACCAATATATAACAAGGGCTAAATTATAGGATGACTTTTGTATATAAAACTCTAAAAAAAACAATGTTAAAAATGGTATAACTAACCATAAGTCTTGCATGCTTGCTCAAAAATGAAGAAATACATATGAAATGAAAATGAAAGATGTAGAATGAAAGTGATATGCTTACTAGTTACTTTGATGAGGTGATTAGAACAAGGATTAAACCTAAACACCCTAGGTTTTTATTTCAAAACCTTTAATAAGAGTGTAACTAGAGTGTTTATACTTGATCTTGGAAAATGAATCCCTTCTAAAACCTTGGGAGGCCGGTTTTGGAGAGGAAGGAAACAAAGAGAGAAGAAACTACTAACTCTTGAATTATGAGAATGAATGAATGAAGTAGGAATTTGAGGTGAAGTGTAAATCTTTACAAGTTAGAAAGATTTTTTACCAACATTAAATACATCCCCTTGGTCGGCCATGGGGAATGCATTTCAACTTTACATTTTTTTTTTCTTTTATATGTATATAATAGTTTGTAAGTAAAATGTATAGGTAAAATGTGTTGTAACTTGTAAGATTGTATATTCATTAATGTATTTAAGGTAGTTTTAGGTAAAAGTAATTTTTAATAGATCAAAGTAAAGTATAATGAGATCATAAAAATTGTAAAATACATTTCTTGCAAAATTTGAGTGATATAATAATTATCGTAGTTTTAAGAAAAGCGTCACAATAATATAAATTTAACGATTTATATACAAAATAAATTTAAAACACTAGGTAAACTCAAAATATCATTTTTATAAACTAAATGTAAGTATAAAAAATATATCGGGATCATTTTTGGAAGTATCAGATTAAATGTTCAAAATAATAACTTACGCGATAACGTTTATTTAATATGAAATTTACGCGTTTAATGTGAAATGAAAAATCATGAATGAACTAACATGATGAAAATGATGTTAATGAAATGTAGACTAAACTTAGTCTATATGAAATGTCCGCGGATGATATGATCATGAATTCACGCTAAACCATTACAGGTTACGCTGAATTTGAAACTCGTAAACCTAGTTTACGATAAATGATGAAATAGTGAAACTTGAGAAATGACTTGAAATTGCGAGTTGTCACAGAACTTGCAGTGGTTCTGGATAAAAATCTCCTTCTTCAATCACAATCATTCCAGTCAATTGTTCTTCGCTGAATTTCTCACAGAATTTCCTTCTCAA
>OU343218.1:19249605-19349647 GCA_910596185.1 Chrysanthemum makinoi
TCATAAGGTACAAGTACAGGAGTCTTTCCTTTTCTTTTATCAACTTGAGGACTTGGAGGTTTTGGTACTGTTGGAGCGTCAGAAATATCTTTTGCAGTTTCAGAATAGTGGACCTCCTCGTCTGATTGTGTTCTTCAGAACTTTCGTCCATTAGATGTTGCTGCGGTTCAGGTTTGGGAGTAGGGATAGGAATAGCTTCCTTTGCGGGAACAAACCTTTTACTTGGAGGGTTCCTTTTGGGGAACTTCCTTTTACTTTTTGTACTTGTGACACTTCCATCACTGCCTCTACTGGTCCTCCGAGTAGGTGTCCCAGAAGCCTTTTCATCAAGATGGCCAACTTTTCCTTCTTTTACGGCTACCCGATACCTTTTGTACGTTTCCAGCTTTTTGATTTCTTTAGTCAGAAGGTGATCAGGTAACACCGCACCCTGTTTCTTTGTAGACGATTCTTTGATTCTGGCAGATAGTATGGGTTCAGTCAAGATGTCGTGATTATCTGGGTCATTGAGTCGCTTGGGGATATCAAGATGAAGTCCAAGTGCTCTCTGGATCAACAGTTTGGTGTATCTGACATAGGGAATCTTGGAGCCAAGCTTCTTATGAAATAGCATCATGTCCTCCCATAGCAGTGCTTCGATTTCAATGTCCTTCTTATTGATCAGAGACCAGAAAATTTGCAGTTCCATGAGCTTGGGATGCTCATAGCCACTGTCACGACTAGAGACCGATTTGGTGATGATCATGTAGAGTGTTATCCATGGTTGAGGAATATACTTCAGCTCCACGTGAGAGTGCTTAGTAATGATCCTGTAGCTTCATCCATAACCAATATCTATCAAGAATTGCAGGACTGTCTCTTTAGTAGGGGTAGCAAAGAAGTCGGTTGGAGCGATGTCTGGAATGATGAGAACAGCCTGTAGATCAGAGGGGGATAGTGACTTGTTTGTGATTAAGTACTTTGACCAGTGACCCTTGCATAAATCCCCAGAATGTTGAATGTAGACCTCTGGAACTGTGGCAAGTTGTGAGAGCATATTCTGGTAGGGGTGAGACTTGAGAATATCCACAGCAATGAGACAAGAAGATTCAGAGCATGTGAGGGTGTCAAAGTCAACCCTAAGGTTGTTCTTTCCAAGCTTTCTCGGATAACCATCTGGAAAGATATCAGCAATTGTAAGAACTTCTGGTGCATCCACATTCATTTGTTCAGCCATGTCGTGATCTGAAATAACATTAGCCAAAAGAACCAACATATCGAAAGACATAATGTTAGTCAACAGAAGGTTTTATTGTCTAGTTATTGAATGTATAGTGTTAATGATTGTTACGAGTCCTAAGTCACTTGTTTGTCCAATTGTCCAATGACGTCGTGAAATGTTTCGTGAGTTAGTTAACTTTAAGTTTTAAAGTTTATGTTATCACTTAGATTTCATAACATACTAAACGTTTAAGTTTATTAGTGACATTATTGGATTCGTGACGTTATGATTCATTTATTTACAAGTTTGCACGCGTAACAATTCAAAACAAAGGTTTGATCAAGGCTTATGTGTAGGAATAGTGGCTTATGCGTAAACAGGATAAATGTACGCGTAGACGCAAGCTTATGCGTAGGATCCTAAACTTACGCGTAGGAAATGTTACGCGTAGGAAAAGGGGACCTTATGCGTAGAGCTTACGCGTATGGTTAGTAAATAACTAGCGTAAGAGTAGACCTTATGCGTAGAGGTCACTGTTTATGCATATGCTTCAAAGGATACGCGTAGTCCCATTGTAGAACCTTACGCGTAACAGTTACGCGTAAAATTTCTTTTACGCATAACTTTCTACGTGTAAGGTGATCCTTATGCGTAGAGTAACAAACACCTTTGATTTTGAGTTTTATGCGTAGCAAGACGGAAATAAAGACATCATAACATCAATCTCAACACTTATGTTCAGTTTACAACAAATCATGGCATGAACATTCGTTAAATAGTTACGAGTAGAAAGTCATACGCGTAGGTCAAAACCCTAAGGGTTAAGAATTACGCGTATGATTTCTAACCATGGGATTTGCCACAAACAATTTCTGGGCAGTTCTAGAGTTGTGAGAGTATATAAACCAAGTTATAACATCTAAATCGTGGAGAATCAAAAATGCCCAAACTTGTGAACTTTAAACCCTAGTTCCAAATTTTTAATCATTTAGAGTTTCTGGGTGGTTATAAAGCTTGAAAATCATCAATTCATCATCATATAAACATTACACAACAATATTTTTGAACAAAACTCTTCACATTTTGAAAACACCAAATCGACTCATAAACCTAATATTCAAAAAACCATCAATTCGTGTCTGGGTGGATTTGAGGGTAAAAAATAGTATCCTTGTTGTTAAAAACACGTTTTGACACTTTCTTTTCAACCAAAAACACACTCACATTGATTATATGTTCATACGCTTTATGCGTAGAACACATAATCACAATAACTAACATTTAGCGTAGGATTGGCTTGAAATTCAAAACCTTGCTTGTATTATCGTAAGATCATGAAAACACTTACAAAATGATGATCTAAATCACGGATTTCTGAATGAATTCTAGGGAGGATGTTTAAGGTAAAGAGTAATAAATGTGAAGTAAAAGGTCGGTGGGAGGTGGTGTTTTTATTTAAAATAACTTTAAGATTTTGACATTTTTGGGCCCTCCACCTTTTCCTTTTTCAAACAAAGCCATCTAACTTCCATTTTGGTTACCAAACAAAGATTTTTAAGAAAGAAACTTTGACGACACTCCCCCTCGACTTAATAAAATAATGAAAGGTTAAAAATTTTAGTCCGAGGAGTGTCTTTGAACAAGAAACATTACCACCATTGATAAAAGAAGCAACCAGGATAAGATAACATGCAAGTACACAGAAGTTTTGAAACAGTTAAGTGATTATTTTCTCCCCCTCAACACTTGATCGGAAAAATACTGAATTTTAAAAGAGTAAGGTGTTGACGGAAGAAATGTACTTGCCATGTTGAAAGAAAAATAGATTAGAAGAATATTTTTGTTGTTTTATCAGATTTTATATTTTTGTATTTTGTTTTGAAAAATTTATTTAAAAAAAGAGAGTTTTGGTGTTTGACAGTTTTAAGACTATTTTAGAGGTCATCCAATTCCTCTTGAGTCAAAACACCTCATACCAATCGGTGGACCACCTCATTAAACCTAGGGGGGCAAGGCTTTGGTGAGCAGATCTGCCAATTGGTATTCTGTACCCACAAAGTATAATTCAACTGTACCATGTTCCACGTGGGCTTGATGAATGATAACGAAGATCAATGTGCTTTGATTTCGAGTGCTGAACTGAGTTGCACGAGATCGCAATGGCACTCCGATTGTCGCGGTACATCAGGATTCTGTCAAATACGTAACCATAGTCTTTGAGTTGTGTTCTCATCCAGATGACTTGAGCACAACACGCCGACATGGCTACATATTCTGCTTCGGTTGAGGACAGCGACGTACAATCCTGTTTCTTCGATTGCCAAGACACCAGTTTATCACCAACAAATTGTAGAGCTCTTGAAGTACTTTTTTCGTGAATCTAAATATCCTGCGTGATCAGCATCTGAAAAAGCGATTAGTTCAAAACCAGAATCCTTCGGATACCAGATCCCCAAGCTAATGGTTCCCTTGATGTATCGGAGGATTCTTTTAGCCTCTGAGAGGTGGGTTTTAGTTGGTCTTGACTGATAGCGGGAGCATAGATAAACAGCAAAGATAATATCAGGTCTGCTAGCTGTTAGGTACATTAGAGACCCAATAATACTTTGCTATTTTGTAGGGTCCACTAATTTCCCATTTAAATCAGCGTCTAACTTCTTGGTATGAGTCATTGGTGTGGCATAAGTATCACAGGTTTTCATTCCAAGTTTTTTTAGCAATTCAAGGGCATATTTGGACTGACTCAAGAAAATACCACGGGGTGATTGATGAACTTGCAGTCCTAGAAATAACGTAAGTTCACCCATCATGGACATTTCAAAATTTTCCTTCATTAGTTTTGCAAAAGCGATTGAGTACTTATCATGTGTAGACCCAAAAATGATGTCGTCCACATAAATTTGAACAATTAAGATATGTGCCCCGTGATATTGTATAAAGAGAGTAGGGTCGACCGAACCTTTGGTGAAATGATTGGAAATGAGGAAAGATGATAGCTTATCGTACCATGCCCGAGGAGCTTGTTTGAGACCGTACAAAGCTTTGTTCAGTTTGTAGACGTGGTTCGGGAACTCAGGATCAACGAATCCATCTGGTTGGCTGACATAAACCATTTCTTTAAGTTGTCCATTGAGAAACGCCGTTTTGACATCCATCTGATAGACCGTCATATTCATATGAGCCGCGAACGCGAGAAATATCCGAACAGCCTCCAAACGAGCAACTAGAACAAAAGATTCTTCAAACTCTATTCCCTCTTCCTGACGATAACCCTTGGCAATGAGTCGTGACTTGTTTCGGATAGCATTCCCTTCAGCATCCAATTTGTTCTTCCAAATCTATTTTAGACCGATCTCATAAACCCCTGTTGGTCTTTCAACCAGTTCCCATACTTCAAGTCGTTTGAATTGGTTGAGTTCTTCTTGCATGGATTCAATCCAGGTGTCTTTGGTCATTGCGTCTTTGATGTTTTTGGGCTCAGATTGGCAGACGGTGAGTGCATAAATGCAGTGTTCACCATCTGAGTGAAGACGTTGTCTTGTAACGACCGGTTGATTCGGGTTGCCAATTATATTTTCCAGAGGATGATCTTTTGTCCATCTATGTGTAGAGGGTTGATGTTGGTATACATTTTGCAGATTTTGAGGATTCAAATGGTTTGTTGAAGATTCCGCAACATCTAGTGCAGCAGTCTCATTAGCAAACGGGTTAAAGAACGCATTTGGATCAAAATCGGCTGGTGGGGGTACTTCATTCAAAACATCATCAGCTGGTTCATCATTGTTAGAAGCGGTTTGTTCTATTGTTGTGTTGGAGTCAACTGGTGGTGCTTCTTCAACAATAGTTGTTGTTGCAGGTGTATCAGGTATAGGAATATTATCAGGTTGTGCAGCGGAAACAGCGGATACACCTGGAGCACGATCATCAATATCGTCACTGAACAGAGGAGCAAATAACGTTTCCATTTGTTGACGAGTGAGCTCGGGGCTTTGTTCAGCTGATGATGGGGTTTGGGGAAAGTTTAAATGGTTACGACCGGGTTCTAAGCTGTTATACTCAGAAGCCATTTCCGTGAGTTCATCAAAATGAGCATGAATTGTTTCCATTACCTCCTTTGTTCGACGATTCCAGATGCGAAAACCTTTAGAATTATCACAGTATCCAATAAAGACTCCAGTGTCAGCTTTGGCTTTGAGCTTTCCAAAGTCATCACGATCATTATTTGGATAGCAAAGAGATCCAAATACATGAAAGTGTTTTAAATTCGGTTTTCTGTTATGGACAAGCTCAAAAGGTGTTTTGTTGTGGCGTTTTGTAATCATAGACCGGTTTTGAGTATAGCATGCAGTAGATACAGCTTCTGCCCATAAGTAATCTGGGAGTTTGGCATTGATTAACACTATTCTTGCAGCTTCCACCAACGTTCGGTTTCGTCTTTCAACAACTCCGTTTTGTTCAGGTGTACGAGCAGTAGATGTCTGATGTTGTATTCCCACTTTCTCATAAAATTTACGAAGGGTTTGGTTAACAAATTTAGTTCCTCTGTCTGTTCTGATTTGTCGAAGGGTTTCGGAGTGAACAGTATTTTCTGAGAAAGGTGATAATCACTTGTGGAGCTTGGTCTTTGCTTCGAAGAAAGTAGACCCAAGTCAAGCGTGAATAGTCATCAACGATTACTAAGATGTAGCGTTTGCCATTTATCGTTTGCACATGCATCGGGCCACACAAATCCATGTGAAGAAGATGAAGCACATGTTGAGAGCTGTGTTCCACCTTTGAAGGAAAATGAGCACGTGTGTTTTTCCCTTGTTCACATGCTAAGCAAATGTGATCTTTTGAATACCGAAATCGTGGGAGTCCTTCTACTAGTTTGTGTCGAGCAAGGTTGGTGATGGTCTGAAAGTTTAGATGTGAGAGACGACGGTGCCATAGCCAGGATTTTGTTGATGTTGCCTTTGAGAGTAAGCAGATGGGAGAAGAAGCAACCATGTCTTGCTTAGAGATAGTGTAAAGACTAGAAGAACGCGAGCCAGACATAAGGTTGTTTCCTTGTAGATCACGAATGAAACACAATTTCTCCCTGAAAGCAACCTCCAAATCTCCATCACAAAATTGACCTACTGAAAACAGATTGTGACCGAGGCCTTCCACATAGTAAACTCTGCTTATTTCGATGTTCCCATTAACATAGTCTCCGTAGCCCATGATAGCTGCGAAGTGATCATTCCCGAACCTGACAGTGCCAATGAACTTTGCAATAAAGTTTGTTAACAGTTTAAGATTGCCTGTCATGTGTCGGGAACAGCCGCTATCAACAATCCAGAGAATGATCTGTATCACCTGCATTACACACAGACGACACAGATGGAATAGAAGTAGATGTGGAACCCAAAATGTTAGAGGGTTCCGGAGCAGTTAGAGTAGACATACACACATTAATAATTTTAGGTATCCATTTAAATCCTAATGTGTTATGTATCCATTTCTGCCATCTATAACTACTATTTGCTTTAGTCTTGGTGAATGCACTAGGTGGTACTACATTCTTAGGAGGTGAAACTGGAGCTACAGGGACAGCAATGTGTTTCTTAGAATCTAAAGAAGGCGGTCTACCAAGCACAGACTTAGAATGATTAGTTGGCCTAGAGGTATTCCGAATCTTAGGATTCCGTAAACGAGAGATGATAGCTTTAGCAACACATTTGTCATGACAATCAGAATTCATACTTTTACGACAAATATCACAAGGTGCATCAGACATAATATCAAAAGTACTTAACGGTTTAGCATTCGTTACATCACTATTTCTATTACATTTTCCAGACGCAATTTCTATAGTGGAAGCAACGTGAGTCTTATTCATTGTCCTAGGGTGTTCTTCTACTTTAGCAGTCCTTATAAATCTTTTCTTAGGTCGCAACTTCCTATTCTTCATTTGAGTGCTCCTAGGCTGTGAAGTGCGGACGTTTGGAAAAGACGAAACTAGTCCTGTTTCAGTAGAAGGAAGCACGTTAGCAACTTGTGATTTGGCAGTAGGAATTCTAGGTTCACGATTACTAAGTGTGACTGGTGCTATCTTCTTAATGACGGTTGGGGGCAAATGTTCATACTTTCCTAACATTTCTCTTAGCTTAAAGATAGTGTGCACCAACTCTTGATTTTTAGAACAAAGATTTCTCGAAAAATTCATGACTTCCTTAGTGTGTTTGAGAAAATGATCAAGATTGTTTGATGCTTCAACACGAGTCTTGTTGAGTAAATCAAATATGACACCATATTCCTGTTTAACTTTTACAAGTTCTTGTTCATATTTAGAGATTTGACCTTTCAAAGACACGTTTTGATCATCCAGTTGCTCAAGTTTTGGATTACGATTTAGATTGCTGGGTGGGTGATTTTGTTTTGCAAAGCAAGTTAACGATTTTGACAATCTTTTTGACACCATTGAAGACGACATTTTGCGTTTGAAAGCTCGTTATTCAATCGTTCATTTTCAGCTTTTAAAGATTTGAATAGATGCACAGTATTGGATTTATCAACGGTAACAACGTTATCAATGATATCAGCAAAGATATAATCAGATGCAAATGGCAAAGCATGAAGTAACACAACATTATGGATATCAGCACATATAACATCTTCCAAGAGTCGATCAACATCTTTTCTCAACATTTTCTTTTTACGTTTAGTATTAGAAATAGATGTTTCTATTTTCTCGAAAACAACCTTCATCACTCCATGTTCCTTATGAAATTCCTTTTCCCAGGACAATGTACAATTTTTCAAATTTTTAACATTAGGTAAAAGATTTTTCTGAAAAATGTCCTTTTGTTCGCGCGTCAGAGGCGATTGAAAATGTTGCACTTTGATTTAAGAATGATATTCTATCTCATGTTCCAAAGTTTTGAGGTCGGCCATGAAAATGTCAAAATATCTAAGAATTTTTTGATTTTCAGGTTTTGAATTTACTTCACTGATGGAAGGTAAAGGACCATAAATTTGTGCATAATCTGGGTTGGGACTAACATTAGAAGACTCAGGTGTTTTAATGATAACCCTTGGTGTGTCAGAAGAATCCTTTGATGGGACGAAAGTGACCACTTGTGAATAAGTAAAAGGTTTGTTATAAACAACTTTTTCTAATTTTGATCGACTCTCGTCTTCAGCATCTAATTCCTATTGACGATTATATTCAACAACAGTCATAACAGTATCATCAATTTTATATTCTGCACTGGAAACTTCCGGATTTGGTTTGAATGTTTTGAGAGAAAGCTTAGGTTTGTAATCAGCAAGATTGAGTCCATATCCTTTTGGATTTGGTTTTAAAGTAAACTTTTCAATAGCTGTTACAGACTCACCATGTTTATAAACAACAGTTTTGAACTCTTTAAGCTTGTTTTGCAAATCAACAATTTCTTCCAGATAGTCATCTATTCGATTCGTTGAATGCTTTTTGTACGCAGGGAGCGTTTTTTGACAAGTTAACAACTCAGCCTTAGTTTTTTTATTTTCCAAGGTGAGAGCGTTAATTTGCTTTTTATGTTCATGTTTCAGTTGTTCTATTTCAGACAACAAAGCATTTTTCGAAGCGGCTAGATCACGCGTTTGTCTCTCTAAATATTTTTCGTTTTGATGAGATTTAGTAAAAGCTGCTTCAAAACCTTTTTCACGTTTTTCTTGAGCTTTGAAAAAATTGAGTTGCATGTTTAAACATTCAAAATCCTTGGTTAACAGTTCATTTTTTCTTTTTAAGTCCTAATTAATGGCACGACATTCTTCCACTATGGTTTGTTGGTCTTGTATTAAACGAGCAAAATCTGGATGAGGCAAAAGTTTGGCTTGTTCAACGTGAGTCTCAACATGATCATTATTTAGATCCTCAAGTATGACCACAGAGTCAATTTGATTATCAAGGGAAACCATAAGGTCATCTTGATCGTCAAATGTAACTACGGGTTCTATTTGAAAAACATCGGAATGAGATGTGGAATACTCATTTTGAACATTATGAGCCTTGCCGGATTCAGATGTTGGCGGAGATATTAGATCAGAGATAAACACGGTTTGTTCGGGTACCTAAGATAAGCCATCAGTGTCATATACTGGGCCTGTTTCACTCATGTGTAGCTCTTGCATATTAGCCATCAACATAACTGTTGAGTTGGTCTGCAAGTCCTCCATATCATCATCTGAGTCTATATCTGCCATAAAGCTCTGTTCTTGTGGTGAGAGTTCCACCAGCTTCATCTTTAAGAGCCAAAAGAAGAGCCTCTTTGTGATAAGCACTGCCCCTAGTCCTCGGCTTTGGGCATGCATTAGCCAAGTGTCCCTTCTCATTGCAGTTGTAGCATCGAAGACCATTTAACCCATTCTGAGCATTTCCCTGTTCCACCACTGGAGCTCTGTTGTTATTCCTACCCACAGCATTAAACCCTTGACCACCGATCATCTGACAACCATAACCACGATTCTGAAATTCAACTCGTCCATTGTTCACAACAGCTTGATTCCTTGTGTTTGATGAGGAACGAATGCGATTGTTGGATTTGTTGGTATAACGGCAAAAAGCATTAGCAATCATAACAAATCCTTGTTGCAATGCTTCGAACGGATCGATGTCCTCATTAGCTTCACTTACAAGTGCTTGAGCATTGTTGTTGTTGTATGGAACCAATTGATTTTGTTGCTGTGAAGGATCATGTGGTGGGTTTGAAGCAGTTGGTTGAGTTGCTAAAATAAACAAACATAAAGGCCATAATTAAGCTAACTATTACATATTGATCACAATTGAGTCTAGAGCCATAATTATTGATCACATATTGATCTCATGGGCCTTCTACATAAGCTTAAGGCTAAAACAAACATAAAGGCCATAATTAAGCTAACTATTACATATTAATTACTAACACTTGAATAATGTTTAGGAGTGATTCCAACATCGGCATTCGACGTTATCGGTGATGAATCAGCTGATATTAAAATTGTGATAGGGAATGACAAGGCATTCTCCACATTAGAGTATGAGGAAAGGATAATGGGATGGGTATTTAAAGGCATCCATGTGACAATTAATTTGAAATGAAAGTAAATAACTCGAAAAATGTACGTATAAACTGCATGTAAAGTGAATATGCACTTATGATGAAATGATGAGATGCTATGATGATGTAGTTATAGTCTAGGGTCAATGATGAAACCTAGTTCTCTATAACTGAAGCTCTGATGCCAATCTGTCACACCCCCAAATTACCTGTTTTGCAGCGGAATGGAATTCCTGGGGATTGACTGTCATAGCATCACAATCACAGTTATATTGAACGACCTAAAGTGTCGTTTGGAAAATACATCGCTTGATTTAATAAAATAATCAGAGTTTACAAATTATAGGTCCTAAATGAAAGTCACTATGTACGGATATAAATTTAATACCTGAAAATACATTGCTAAAAGTGTCAACACAATGGTTGAGTGAGTTCATAGAGTTTATGAAAATGTTTAATACGACTACCACAAGTATAGACCATGTATGACAAATATGTCACATAAAAATGTTACAATTGCTATAAGCCCATGACACCAAAGCTGACTATTCATGATGTTCGCCCCAACAGAGTGTTTTGCCAAACAACTCAATAGTGATAAAGAAATGAAATGCATCCGTTGACCAGTTGGAACTACCAACACGGATGGAGGAGTCACCCTTAATAGATCTATCCACTCACCCTAGCTTCTTTCGGAATTAACGGTTCATGATTCGTGAAATGGGGACATTAAACTGGAAATGAGGTAACTTAAGCAATGTAATGAATTTGATATACTTGGTAACGTAATAAAAATAATGTGCAACGTATTCTCCCCCGTAGGTTTGAAATAAGTATAAACTTGAATAAATCGGGGCTATGAAAACTCACCTGTTGCAATGATTATGATGACAAAAGTGGATACACTGAAATGAGGCACAACCTCTAACCGTGACCTATTATGAATGATATGTTCTATTATAAGTTATGATGTAATGTTATGCATGCAATTCGTATGATATCTATACCACTTGTGAATTTTTGAAAATAATACTTATCGTCGAAAAATAATCTTATAACGTCTTGACCATTTTTAAATTACTTTACATGTATTTACGTTGAAATGATATCCTACGATAATCATTTAGTGATTTATTATGAAATTATAACTTTTCGTCGTAAAATAATGTCATTGAAAATTTCATGAAAGTGAATAAATAGCCTCAAAAAGCTAGTCGTAAAATGGTGCACGTCGAGTGTTAGGAAACAAACTCAACCGTTTTGGGAAGCTTGTATCATTATCTCAAAGTTTTAGCATTTAACTTTTCATCCTAGAGGTCTCGATCATGGAGAAAAATATAGGTTAAGTATGGTACTTGTGTCCAAAATATCGTTTAAGGGTGGTTTTCGGCAAAGTTTAAGTGACCGTATTTTATTCATTACAACTCCGCTTGACGAACGATCGGACATTTTGGAAAATATGCTAGGCGAACTTACTTTTACTAAAAGACATCACGTTATAAAAAGTACTACATCCATGTTAAAAACGACCCTCAACGGGGTCCTTCGTGGCCATAATATTTGTCTAATAGAAATATATTAGTTTTTCTTATATAATATAGTTACGGCAACTTTGTGTAAACGCGTGTAATTTAATCGTTACAAGTCCGTTTTCCACGCATTATATGTCCTTAGCTTCGTATCAAAGTATACTAATATATTTTTGATAAGTCAACACATTTCATAACGCCTAAGCCTCATTTTTGACTCGTACAAAGTAGACGTAACATGCTAAATTTTCTAAAACAAATAGTTTTCGTCGTCAAACTTGAAAAATTCATTTCTTCTTCGTTTTAACTCCGTCTTAACCCGTTCAAGCGACCACGTTTTCGTTTTAAAGTATATTTTCTAAATATCTAGGCCAAATATTTTTATCTACTGTCGAAAATTCCAGAATTCAAAAATATGGACAGACCCTTAAGTCAACTTGTCGAAATGAGTTTTTCTCGCGCCAAACCTATTCTAAGTAATTCAAACCAACTCCGAAGCTATTCTAATCCTACCATACACCGTCTTAGGGTGTCATGGGTTCCTAGACATCACCAAAAGTGATATGTTTTAAGGAGTAATTATAGGATGATAATTATATATATATATAACACTTAAAAACAATAAAAAGTGGTATAAACATCAATATGACTTGCACGTTTTTCTTAAATATGATGAAATGAACATAAAATAAATATGAAAGATGAACATGAACATGAGATGCTTGCTAATAACTTGATGAGGTGAAGTGAACAAAGGTTAATCCTAACACCCTCGGTTTTTACTTCAAAACCTTAACTAAGAATGTGACTAGATTGTGAATTAACTTGACTAGAAAATTTTTGGGAACTCCTTCTTGGTCCTCAAGGGTGGCCGGTTCTTAGGGGTGAAGAAAGGAAGAGAGATTTTGATTTTTCACTTTGTACTATTTAGTTCTATGTGTTTGATTTGTAAGTATAATGAATATAAGCGTATAAGTTAGATATTTTTTTGTGTCTTCATGGTGTGACTCATCCCTTGTGTCGACAAGGGTGAGTTTGTATTAGTTAATATATATATATATATATATATTTAAGTATAAGTATAAAGTAGATGTTAGTTAATTAAAGATAAGTAGTAACTTGTATATTTATTTAAGCATTTAGGGTAGCGTTAGCTAAAAATAAATTTTAACGGGTCAAAATAAAATATATTGAAGTCATAAAAATACATTTCTTGCAAAAATTGAGTGAAATAATAATTATCGTGTACAATTTACGAAAATCATCGTAATTATATAAATATAACAATTTATATACAAAATAAATTTAAAAAACTGGGTAAACTCATAATATTATTTTTATAATCTTAATATGAGTATATCAGGATAATTTTTGGAAGCATCGGATCAAATGTTCAAAATAATTAATTACGCGATAGCGTTTATTTAATAAAAATTATACGTTTAATAAAAAATGCAAAACCATGCATGAACTAATATGATGATAATGATGCTAATGATATGTAGACTAAACCTAGTCTATATGAAACGTCTTGGATGATTGTTCATGAATTCACAGCTAAACCATTAAGGTTACGCGAATTTGATACTCGTAAACCTAGTTTACGATAAACGATGAAATAGTGAAACTTGAATAGTGATTTTCTCCGGGAATGAATAGTGTTTCGTGAATAGTAAATTTTGAAATACGTTCTCAGAATATTAGTTCGACTTCGAAAATGGTGAATAGTAAAATTTTGAATAGTAACCGGTGAATAGTAAATTCCCGAGATGAATAGTAAATTTGAGAAATGACCTGAAATTGCGAGTTGTCACAACAACGGTTGGTGAGGGACTCTAAAACCACGGATAGAGCAGCAAGCTCAAAACTCGCTCCAAAGGTGTATGTTGAGATGCAAAACTGAACACCAATAAGAATAATCAACAAATACGTATAAAACCAACGCACATCCATTGGCATACAACGTAGACACTGAGTAAAAAGAAGAGACCCTGCTACACCATGTACCAAACTTCCAACAACATTCCCAATCAATCACCAAAACTGAATTAAGCTCAAAGAATGAGATCGAAAGGAACATGAGAACTCCAACCATGCCAACAACGAAGCATGACACAATCAGAATAATGTGGTTTAACCAAACCACAACTTACAATACATCTGCATCGAGCATGACCACAATATCTTCAACAATATAAGCATGAGGTGCAAGCATGCTCAAATGCAGCAAAAAAAAACCCCAATGGAACCAAGGCTCCCAGTGAGGAAATCAAGAAAACGTGTTCTCAAACCACAAACACGTTACTACCAAGCCATCCCACCCACATGCAAATATCAAACACCATTTAACCATGTTCAAAAAAACAGGTTCACGAGTAGAATGTGGGCAGAAAAGTAGCTACAAACAGAATAAACCGACATGAACCCCAAGGCGCGTACAACATAATGCATTGAAAAAAAACACATAACCACAACCAAGGACTTGTCAACTTCCAATAACATATAACCAGCCAGCAGATCAGATCCTCGATTAATACCAGAAAAAAGATAAACATCATAGCACCAATCGGATTCATAACCGCCATGACATAATAGGGCTGACCAGAAACCCTAACTTCCAAGATCGGTCACCCACCAACACCAACCTCCAAAACGAAACCCTCATCTCTCCATACCCACATGAACAACCAACCAAGCTACTTCCCAAACCAAAAAACTGGCCAGATCCGATTTACAGAATATGAGAAAGATAAACAAAAACCCTAAAACATTAGGGTTTTGTACGCCATCAAAGCTTAATCAGACCCCAATCATAACCATAAGATATATCATTACATGCGCCCCATAAACCAACATTCAAAAAGACTTTTAAAGAAACCCTAGAATGGAAATCGTCAAAAAGATACGCACCTGAATAGTTGGATTATGAATAGAAAATGACCCTAGGGTTATATCAAGATTTCAGAAAGATAACAAAACCAAGAATGAGCCACCACCCCACTAATACACAAACAAAACTGAATCGATTGCATACCAAGGTAGAGAGGCAATTCAGAAAGTTTGATTGGCCGGAAAATTAGGTGGGGCAGCGCCGGAAATCTCCCTGAATTGTTATTTAATGTAAATATATAATTTACATTCTTGTACGGATTAATTTTTATTAATATTATTATAATTGTTATAATTGTTTCAAATGTAAATTGTATGTTTACATTCTTTCAAAATACATTAATATATTACTTTGCCTTGAGATACACACCATTAATCACATCAAAAAGTCATTTACTCTTGTCATAAAAAGCTAACATTACAACCATATTTATCCTAAACTTCAATCACAAAGTTAGTTCACCAAAAAATAAAAATAAAACAAAAAGTGTTATTACTGAAAATTATGTATTTGAATTTACAATTTTTTTTCCAATTTGTTATTCATGATCCTGGAGGATATACTATGGTTTTTTATTTGATAAGAAACTTAGATATTTTACCGAAAGTTATATAGAAAGCGTCCATGGCTACAAGGTGAAGAACATCAATGCACCAAATCTTAAAAAGCCATTGTCAAGAAACACGGTGACATTCCAACCAATGATGTTACAAAATATGAAGATGGCCTTCGTGAAATGAACATTGCAACCAATGACATTGTTAAGAAACACGGTGACATTGCAACCAATGATAGCTTTGGACACTTGATCAAGATGGGCTTGGTGCGTGACGAAATTCTATACATTTTGTCCCACAAACAAGTCATACACAACGTTGAGATCGTTTGAATCCATTATATAGACGGAAAAAGAGATGCTTTTAACTTTGTAATATTAATGATATGGCGTAACCATCGACTATGTATTTTTATATTTTTTTATCCAGTGTGAAATCTTTTTTTTTTTTTTTTTTTAATACTCTAATAATTAAACTGAAAGTTATTATGTTATTTAATAAAATAATAACATTAATCATGTCAATATTGTGATATCACAAATTGAATAAAATTTACTCGAATTAACCTTTTCTAATAATATATTAAGAATATTGTTATTTTAAACAAAAAAGCACATAATTTTTTAATATCACAGTACATAATTTTTGAATATCACAGTATATGAATTTCACTTTATAACCTTTAAAAGAAATACTTAATCAACATTAAAACTTACCAAAATGAACATAAATAATGAAAAAAAATAAAAAGGCGTAACATTGATAATTTCACAGTACATCAATTTGACTTTATAGCTTTTAAAAAAATAATAAATTTTTTTTTAATGCAAATTCAATCTTAACAAGACCGACTCAGACATGTTAAGTTAACTTACTCTTTAACGTTAAATTCTTCAGTACCGTGCTAAGCATTAGCATTATTTGATTTCCTTTTAACTTTCTTTCGGTTTCGTTTCGTCTTCTTAATGTCTTTCTTAGCAGTAAGAACTTTCCTGTCTAGATTGTTTGGACAATTCCTGTAATCATGATCTGTTAATATGTTACAGATTCTACACTTTCTCAAATTTTCCCCACATTCTTAAGGATCTTTAAATCTGAAGTCATTATTAGAAGGTTTATATCTTGCACCAGTAACACCACCCTTATTTGATCCAATATCAGGAGGAAAAACATCAATAGCAGGAGGTTTAGGAATACCAATCATAGATGATATACTATCCTCTTTATTTCCTGAAGACTATGCAACAATTGATGATTCCAATCCAGAATCATAAATGCTCAATTTTTCAAAAAATTTACCCAGTTTTTCTTCATCATATCCGCAATGATTGAATATCGCATTCACATTAGAATAAATGTTAGAAATACAACTACCTGAAGATCCATTTGCTCTAAAAGAAGATCCAAGAAGAGGTAAAACAACGGCTTCTTTTTTCCAACGTCTTAAAAGATATTGTTTTGGATCTTGTTAATACCATATCCTCTAATAGTATAAAAAGCATGACAAAATAACAGACCACGTCTTTAAAAATGTTGACAAGAACAGTTAACTGAACGATTTTCTTCATCATACTCAACCTGAAAAAAGTAAATGAAAAAATTAACTACAATTTATAATGAATTTAAAAAACATTTTCTTGACAATACTTATTTATTTAAAAAGACAATACCTTAAACTCTCTAAACCACTCTTTATCAATGTCTTTTACATAACCCAAGTTTTTCATAGACCCAGTACAAATCTCAAAAGAAGCAACAATCTCAGCCTGAACCACATAGAATGCTTCAAGAGTATAAAATTTTGCAGCTTGTTGTTCAACGAAATGATTGGTTTTCAATGAAGGTCTATTAATTCTTGAATTATTATCAAGAACACGTTCATCATTCCTTTGTTGCTCTAAAGCACTTTCATAATGAAAAAGAAAATGAACTAGAGTAGAACTCCAATTAGAATCATGACTAAAAAAATAGTTTTCACTTTGAGATCTTGAAGTAGTTTTCATCAAACCACACATTGGGATACCTCTAAAATAAGCAAGGATCCAACGTTCTTTTATGTTAAACATATCATTCAACCATTTATGCTTATCTAAATCAAATTCATCCAATAAAGCTTCCCATTTCTGAACAAATTCAACAGGTTTATCGCTTTCCTTCCATACAAGAGAACATAGACGTTTCTTGAATCCTCCTTCTTCACATATACTAGAACCGATCTACATAAAACAATATATATATATATATATATATATATATATATATATATATACATATACATTTGTAGCAAGTTTATTCATTATATGCCACATACAAAGCCGGTGTTTAGCAGTTTTAAACATATCTGGTATAGCTATTAACATTGAACGATCTTGATCTGTTAAAACAAGGTACGGATCCTTAATATGGGTGTTAAGAAAATCTTGAAGTAGCCATTTATATGAAACAACATCTTCTTTCGAAATTAAACCATAAGCAAAAATTACATATTTTTGATGATTATCAACACCCGTAAAAGGCACAAAAACCATATTGTACCTAAAAAAAATTAAAATATAAAAATTTATATTTTATGTAAAAATACAAAAATAAATAAATAAAAATAAAAGAAAGAAAAATAAAACTTACATATTGGTTTTGTATGTAGCATCAAAAGAAAGAACATCACCAAAAGCTTCATAATTCCTTTTACTTGTATCATCAAACCAAAACAAAGAACTTAACTAACCATCAGTGTTAGTCTTAAACTCGAACGTAAAATTTTCATATCTTTCTTTCAAAATACTAAACTTGTCAATAATCATTTGAGCATCATATTTACCAATATAGCTGTAAATATCACGACTAATATTCTTAAAATCAATCTTAGTGGCACCAACATTTTCATATCCTCCCAAAAGCTATGAAATAAAATTGAATGACATACAAGGACCGATGTTTAAGTTCTAATCCTTAATAGCAAAATACTAATGCGCCAAACTCATAGACCTATGAGACTTTTGCAAATGTCTATCCTCAGCAGTAAAAAAATCATGATTGTGCTCTTCAACAAAACTTTTAACCCTATACTTTTCACCAGATCTGACAACATAAATTTTAGCTTTGCAATTTGTCCTAAACTCTGATCTTATTCTCTTTACAGCCTTAGCATCACAATTATCTTTTAAACTATCAAATTCTTTAACTTTAACTTTCTTGGTACCTTCTTTACTGCAAAGAAATTCCTTATTTATAACAATACCTCCATCATTAGTTTGATGGCCTCTACGAACAAAAAAACCAGCTTCAGCAGCATAATCTTTGTATGCTTTATAAGCTTCTTCAATGCTATGAAACAAAGTACCTTCCACTGGTACAAGAGTTCTAACAACAACAGATTTAATAAGCATTGAAGTTGATGTAAAAAAATCTGGTGAATTTACTTGTTCATTCTCTTCAACATTAACATGAGCTGACAAATTTTCATCTTCAACAAACTCATTGCTTGCACAATTTTGAATCATTGAATCACCTAAAAAAAACAAACATAGAAAACTCAACTTTACTTAAAATATCACACTAACTATACTTGAAAGTGCTACTGCAACAACAAATTTTATTAATAGCATATCAATATAACTACCCTTGAAAGATATATTAATAGCATCTCAGAAAGTGCTACTACAAAAACAAATTTTACTCCTGCTGCAATAAGTTACTACTACTGCATAAATTATTTCTACTGCTGCTTCTACTACCTAGAAAAACTGTTTATATAAGTATCACAATAACTATCATTGAATGATATTAACAATTTTAATATCACAATAACTATCATTGAACAACTATTTTGTTACCTATCACAATAACTATACTTGAATGATATACACAGTCTTAATATCAGAATATCTTTTTTGCAAAGCTTTAATATCACAATAACTATCTTATTAAAATTATTAAACATCACAAATAAAATAAACTTGAGCAAAATGTTTTAATAAAAAAAAATTCCAGTTTGAAATATCAGAATAGCTATCATAGAAAACAAGTGTTAAAGAAAAAAATAAAATAAAATAAAAACATTACTGCTAGTGCAACAAATGTTACTGCTGCTGTTACTACTAATTAAACAATATTAACAATAAGAAATACATAAATGATAAATCCTAATCTGAATGCTCCCCGCATGCAAAATCATACAAAGGAGACCGATAACTGGTGTATTCCTCGATGCGAGCCAAATCTTCCTAGTCTAGTAGAGGTTGCCCAACAAATCTAGCAAACGAACTTGATGCACCTACACCATCAGTTTTGTTCTCCCGATAGCTCCAATTTGTTTTGGTATTGATGGTGTTCTGTATTTGTTGAACACACCCCCACAACATGTAAGCAATATTGTCATCTTTGCGGGCTTCATCAATTAAAAACTTTTCGATCACGGCTTTTCGTTTCAAGCGTAATGTCATTTCAAATCGTGTAGCCTTCCCTCATACGTTGCTTCTATGCCCTTGCCTGCTCAAACAAATTGATAACGTCTATAATAACATTTTTCGAGCCACATCGTCTTCTTCGCATTGTTTTATAACGTACATTTGCATATCTTCAACCGAATGGAGGAGACGACAAGCCATAATAATTTTGTGTCTGAAATTGTGTGTTTAGAAGTATTTGGAGGTTAAATTACTGTTAGGTTCCCAAATTTGTAACACAAGCATCAATAGAAGAAATAGAGAAGAGAAATGATCGGTTGAACAAATACAAACACACACGTATGGATAATAAGAAGAGTTATGCGTAGAGTATGAAAGTAAATGAACAACCAACCTTCTAAGGAAGGTTTACAAGAGTATATATAGGGCAAGGAGATAGGGCAACACTACTAGCATCCTTCCCTTCTTATGGGATTGGGCCAAGGCTCATAGGCTTCCTACATAAGCCTTGGCATGATAACTCACATAAAAACAATAACTAAGCTAACAATTACATTTTAATTACTAACACTTGAATTATAGTTTAGGATTGATTCCAACAATCTCCCCCTAAGTGTTAGTGATTGATGATATAAACATTGTAGGTATTGATGTAATAGTAGCTTTGACGTCTTCTAACATTCTTCTTTCTTGTGAGAAGAAAATCCTTGATTTGAACAATCTCCCCAGTGTAGAGAAATTGTTTCCTTTTTGAAGTATTCTGCTTTGACGACATCATTTTCCTTTGTTCTTTGGATCTTTGTTCTTTGTGGTGGAAGTGATAGTATGTTGTGATGATCTGCATCAGGTCTGCTTCATTGCTCTAGTGTCTCCACGTCTTTCTTCAACATGCTCACCCGTTCTTTAACGTTGGATTTCAGTACTGATGTAGTTCTCTTAGTCTTTAACTTTGTGGTTTCTTTGATTGATGAAGAATCATTCTGACTTTGTGTTGCCTTTTGAGAGAACTTCGATTAGTGTTGTTGTTATGAGTATGTGAAGAATCTGCACGATCTTTTCCTACTACGAGCTTCCATAAGAAAAAAGCAAGAAAACATGGGTTAGAAATAATCCAGTGCTTACAAGTTTGAACTTCGAGAGTGTTGACAGCATAGTGTGAAAACACAACTCTAATTTTCACAAAGGCTGTTCCTGAACTGGAGTCCCACAAGTGAGATAACGCGATGTACCTAGATGAGCCGCTGAGGTATACCGAGGCATCCTCATGACTGTAGACCGTTTGAGACACACTAAGCGTAACCCATAAGGAGTTACCGAAGTGACCTGCTGTCAGGGCTGTTTGATGTTGACCCTGGCAGGAGTTTCCGTTCAATCACTAAGGATCACATGTGTGAACCTTTCATAAATGTTCTCGACATATTGCTAAGATCTGTGAAGGACTCTTGATTGTATCACTTGTGTCCTTATTGTTGAACGACAAGTGATGAAGTGTCAAGTGTACCTAAGAGATCTTTTGATGAATCTCGTGGCTCTAGACTCAATAGTGTGTTTTGGTTTTCCTGAGCAGAGACTAGGGAGAGGGTCTCCTTCTTCAATACCAACAAACTCTAAGAGAAAGCCGATAGTTTATGTAGGGTTCCCTGTGAGAATGAAACAAGCTTCTGTTGAGAGAAACTTGAGTGGCTAAGAAGGTTTAGTGAATTCGTCACTGGGTCCATGACGACTTTGATCTTCAATACTGGTGTCATCTAGTGACAGCCAGTAGCATATGTATTGAACCCAGTGTCTGCCCTAAGTTGAATAATCTGGAGGGCTAATTCTTTTCACCATTTTCTATGCTTTTCTTTTTAATTCTTCAACTCCTTCTTTCTTCGATTCTCATTTTCTCCTTTTTACAATCATACATAAGGACTTCTAATTTCTAACTATTGGTAGTGTCCTTGGGTAGATCCCTCCGGCTCTGGCGGATCATAGGACGGTTATTCTTAATCTTAGTCACCTTATAACTCCATGACTAACCTATGTTACCATAAAACCATTTTCATGAAAAATATCTCAAAGTGGTTATGAGTAAAAGCATTTAATACCACTATTGAGAGTTTAAGGTTTTGTATAAATACTCCCCCTCCACATGTGCTTAAGTGTTTTGACTGAAATCTGAATGGTGAGAGAAGAGCACGCACTTTTTGAATTGATCGACTCGAGATAGAAAATTCCCCACGAGACACGGTTACGTTGCATAGTTAAAGATTTGCATTGTCAGCTTTTAGGTGACAACTAGCTCTAATAACTATCTTGAAGGTGTGGACAAGCCTCGAAAGGCTTGTCAAACCCATCAAAGTTCATGTCTACCAAGAGTTTCTCGAATGGTACATTCTACTCGGACAAGTCCTTTGCGAGACACGTTTACATAACTAGCGAATTAGTTTAAAATTATTAACCATCCCGGACAAGTCTTTTCGATTTACTAACATTTACGATTTCGTCAATTCATTGGTTAAGTCTTTGGTAAGACGATTCACTTGAAATTCACAACATATTTCTTATCACATAATTTTTATTCCCCTAAAAAATGGCATATAAATATGGTATTTTTGATGAAATGTTGATAACAAATATGACCATTTTGAGTTTTGTGGGAACATTACCACAAAGAACGTTTGTTGAATAAAGTTTTAAGTCAAATACTCCCCCTCAACAAGTGATATAAATTTTTGAGGTTTTGAAAATCATTAGGGGAAGTACTTTTTCTTTTGAGCAAAACTTTGAAAATGAAAGTTTTGATTAGTTTTACTCAAAATTAAGAAGCTTTCGCTCCTTTTATAAGATTGTGGCTTTGATGCGTACCACAGGGTCCTTTCATTACAAGTACGGGTTGTACACTGTTATGTGTGTACAAGCCACTGTCAATTAATAATCACACATCCAAATAAATAGTGAAAATGAAACAAATCAAGGGTTACCAGGAGATTCAGGTAGTCCAGCAATAACTCCAGGAATGCGTTCTGAGCGTTGATAGCCTGTGAGAGAAATGCTGGGACGACCACCTACGAAGCTCTCCAACGTTCTAAACTGGTCCCTTCTGAACAACCTTTCATCGATGCGAGTGATGATTTTCTTAACATCCTATCTCTCCATCGAATTCCATCTCTTCGGTGACCCAATGCCTTGTTGAATCACCTTTAACCGATAAGCTAACCCATCCCTGACTTTCTTCAGAGTGTGATCTCCAAACTTGTTAAGTTCTGCCATCAAGCAGTTGCGGTGTAGTTCACTACGGTAGACTAAGCCAAATGGTTTGCTGATGAGAGTGTATTGAGGAAGTTGGTTGATGTCGGGGAGGTCTAGCTGAGTTTTGGTGAGGTTGACCCGTTTCTGATACGATTCAACGGCAAGCTGTAAATCTTCTACACGTTCCTGGATCACTATGTTTCTGATGAAGATTAGCAAGGAATTGATGTATTCACGTTGGATTTCAGTAGAGAAATGTCTCATTCTTCCCTGTACCTTGGCAAGATACAGATCTTCAATGTCGTTGAGAGACAATTTCTGAAAGTCCGCTTCACAGAATTCATAGTCCTTTTCGTCTTGTCTTTTGACCACTATTTTCTTGAGAAATGTGTAGTCCCATTTAGAAGATAGAGTGACATGCTTAGTAGCAACGATCCCTTTATCACTGAATACTTCATGCATTAACTTTTGAACCTGGGAGCATTTGTAGAATATTCTTCAGCGTTCAGGCCAATGGTGAATCCCATACATCGCATCAAGGTCATACTTTTCCACACTGTTGGCAAACATGTGAGTAGCATTTTCCTCGATGGCTATAGTGTTTGAGTATGTTGCTGCCGGGAACCGAAGTGTAAGTGATGTAGCGTATTTCTTTGACACATCGCTACCGTGTAGAAGAAATTCCAGGTCTTTGTTGAAGAAGTATTGGAATGGAATCTTAGGTTGATCTGGTTGGCCAATTGTAGGTAGAGGTCTGGTCCAGTCTGTGTAGCATGGAGCCTTGTCTTTTCTGGTGAAGTCAATGTTCGCTTCAGGGTTGAGCCAACCGATGTTGTTAGACATGGCTCATGCTATATTTTCGAGATGATATTCAACCACAATAGCACTTTCAAAGCTGTCTTTGAGCAGTTGAAAAGCTTCATTCTTGATGCGTCTCAACTCTGCCTTTGCCATCTTCTTTTCCCGAAACTTTTCTTAAAGTAACTTAGCATGCTCCAATGTTTGACCATCTACCATATCTTGACCTTCAGGTAGTGAGGGAGTAGCATCAACAAGTGTAGAAAACCAGTCATATTCAACGGTGTTATCTTCGTCTAGCCATGAGACGACGTTAGTCTTAGTCTTCTTCTTCTTCTTTGGCATAGATGAGGATGCTGGTTTCTTTTTTGTGTCGGGAGAGGTGGGTTGTTGTTGGGGCTCATGGAACTTTTCATCGTCACCACCAGTGTATTCAAAATGATCACCGGTTTTCTCTGTAGATGGTGGTAACTCAGAGTCCTGAGGTTTATCAGCAGAAGATCGTTGAGGAGATCGTTGTTGAGTTGGAGTCCTTTGGGTTGGTCTTGGCATAGATGAAGATTCACCAGACTTCTTTGGGCTTTTAGGCTCCTTATCCTTATCGTCATCGTCTCTTGGACGCTTAGGCCTTTCAGCCTCTACTCTGCATGCTATATTAAGTTGGTATTCCAGCAATGCGTCGAACAATTTACTTTCGTCAGAAGTAAATGTTGCAGATCGTTTTGACATTTGAGTTACCCGCCTGGAAACCAATTCAGCATCGGAGAACACTATAGGATCAGTTGGGTTGATTGTTACGGTTAGAGGTGTTGATCTTATAGTTTGCTTAGCCAATTGCATGAGATTCGGATAGAGTTTTCTGTTGAACATCTCTCTTGTCACGCCAGGAACTATGTCGAGTAGGAAATTGTGAGTATATCCCCTAATCTTGTTGTTCATTTCTCCTTGGACATCACGTTTCATCATCTTCTGGACATACTCCCTTTCACTTGACATCTTGTCTATCTTGTCATGTAGAAGATTGATACTGTCAGCGAGTTGATTCAGTTTTGTGTTGGTCACGTCTTTCTTCCTGACCTGCTTGACAGCTTTGACAATCTTTTTCTTAGCCAGGGATATCCAAGAGTCAGTTTGTTTCTTCACAGACTTAGATGTGGATCTGGTTGTGCCTTTGGATTGTGGAGGTGTGGATTGAGAAGATGAGTCTGAGGATGACGAGACTTGAGGTGGCTCAGGGTCCTTCGCTGTCTTAGAAGTTTGTTCCTTGGAGCGAGTTGGACTATCTAGAAGAAAGTCATCATAATCAATATCTTCATCATTTCCAGACTTAGCCATTTCCTCAGTCTTGACATCATCACCAGGAGTTTTCTTAGTCTTCTCCATGTCTGGTTCTTCAAAGTCGAAGTTGAAAGAGTCCTCAAGCTGCCTTTGTTTTTGTTCGTGGGTGGTGGTACAAGTTCCTTTATCGGGTTGATTAACCGCATCAGGAACTAGTGTAGATTGTGCACCACCACTTGACCCTCTGGGCCACGCATTTGATGATGTTCGAACTCTTTGGCAAGATGTTTGATTCTGAGGTTCTTCAACTTCTTCTGATAGTCTCTTTCCTTATCAAATGGCTCTTCTCTTGAGCTTTCTTCCTCTTGCTCAAGCACTGGTGTTTTCCCTTTATCACCCTTAGGACTAGGAGGTTTTGTAGCTGTTTGAGTGTCATCGATAGGGGTTTCAGAGTAGATGACCACTTCGTCTGTTTCAGTATCCTCCGATTCCTCATCCATTAGCTTTCTTTGCGGTCAGGTTTGGGGATAGGGATAGCCTCCTTTGAAGGAACTTTCCTTTTGTGCACATGTTTCCTCTTAGGAAACTTTCTCTGACTCTCAGTGCTTGTAACACTTCTTGCACTGCCTCTCCTGGTTTTCCTAGTAGGTGTACCAGAGGACTTTTCATCAAGAAAACCTACTTTGCCTTCATCAACCGCTACCAGATATCGTTTGTATGAATAAAGTCAATTGACAGAATCAGTGAGAAGATGATCTGACATCACTACACCATGTTTCTTCGTTGTTGATTCCTTAAATCTGACAGTGAGTGTAGGCTCATACAACACGGAGTGATTTTTGGGGATCATCGAGTCTCAAGGGAATATCAGGATTATACCCTAGAGCTCTTTGTATCAATAGTTTGGTATATCCGATATATGGGATTTTGGTGCCAAGTTTTATTCGGAAAGACATCATGTCATCCCATATCAGAGCTTCAACTTCAATGTGTTTCATGTTGATGATAACGCTACACGCGTCGTTCGGCATCAAAGGAACTTCCTTTTCGTCGAGCAAGTTTTTCAACACCCTAGGCAGTGAACCTAATCATTTTAGTGTAGTATTAGGGGTAAGCCACGGGAATTGATATCGTTCTTTAGGGGAAGAGGAATGCTAGTGAGAAGTTACTATGCTAAGGTTGGGGTTGAAGAAGATTATTTTTTTATCTGTTTTAGGAAATGGAAAGGTACGAATCTCGGGGTTTGGATTTGGGGGTTGGTATTTCTACCGATTATTTCTACTTATCTAATTATCTAACTAGGTGTATGTAGTCTATGTCTAATTATTGTGTGCTCGTATGATGATTTAAAGATGTGTTTACTTAGGTTTTATTACTCTTTAATTATCTCCCATTGGTAGTTGAATTGTCACGTCCTTATTCTTAATCGCGTTTTGTGTCTAAGGTCGTAGGGTATGCGTTTAACCCTAACTCTTTGAAACTACCAAAGGTTATCGCCTACAAAATCTCTAGGATTTATAAACTTAACTCTAAGGTACTCTTCGGATGTTTGAGCCTACAATGAATCTAGGTATTATAATCTATGGTTCACAAAGATTAATCAAGAATTAACTACACAACGGATGACCTATCGCAATACTAGATCATTAACATTTAAGATAAGAGACAACCAACCAATATTCAATAATCAAGTTTCATATTCCCTAACCAAACACACAAGTAAATTAGCCGGACATGGGAAACATGCAAGCATACACACAAATAATTGAAGACATGATTGAATTAACGAAGTAAAACACTTATCTTGTTGTAAGATAGGGTATGGAACCCTAAAATACTATACAAGACAGCCTTGCTTCGGTTTAGGTTTTTACTCCAAAAGACTACACACTGAAAACTAAAAAAATTGGATTCTATATATAGGATTACAAGTGCGATGGCGTCACCTTTTGATTTGTGACGCTGTCGTTTCGCCGTCATTAAGGTTTCGTCTTGGATATGTTAGTCTCTTGACGGCGTCACCTTATACTTGTGACGCCGTCCCCTTCAGTCTCTGACATCGTCTGGATCAAATCTAGGCCCTCTGGGCTGCGACGCCCTACTCTTTTAAAACCTGAAGCCGTCACTTGAAAATAAGCAATTTGGCTACTGTATCGTCACAACACACGCTCCAACGGCATCGCCATTATAACCTGACGCCGTCCCCTTGTGTTTCAGCAGCTTGAGTGTCTCAATTCTTGACTTTGGCCATTTTCTTCGTATATTAGCACCTTTTCGTCCAAATAAGTGCCATTCCAGCATTTTGCCTTCAAGAGACCTAAAAAGTGAAAAGGAACGATATTAAGCAATAACGGATACAAAAGTGATCGAATAAGGGTTTAAACGACCCCTCAAAAAGGTACATTTTAAAACCTTATCAAATATTCCTACACTTGGTATTTGCTTGTCCTCAAGCAAATGTGCTTTTAGCCAATTAATTTATAGGTTAGGGGTCATGAAGCATTGGTTGAGAATAATCCACAACACATATAAGCCCTGCAAAAGTCATAACAAGAATCGAAATTACATACTAGCACCTCACATGGGGTGTTTGGATACTCACATCTCTCGGGTGTATAAGTAATATAGCAAGTTGGAAATGGAAGATAAACACTCATTAACCGGTAATAGTAAATAGATTACCATAGGCTTGAGACTAGATCAAACCTCCATCGCTTTGGCGTAAGCACCTAGGAAAGACTATCAAAGAGGTCTTTTAAAGGGTTGTAATGTCACGCTTACGGTAGGGAAATAAAGGGTTTGGTGGGATAGGTTATTTAGTGGTGGCAAGTCAAAAATCTTTATGTTACAAGCATGTGAAGAATGGTGTTGCTGAGCCAAGACTCGACACTCTAGACTCTAGATAACTGAAACAAACAAACACAAATTTAAGGATAGATGTAGGATGGTAGCCCGTATGTTTTTTTTTTTTTTTCATAGACTTTTACTCCACCATCCTCTACGATAACATTAAAATGATAGGGATTTATAGGCACATCCCTACACTTGAGTTTTTATTACTCTAACACTAAAATGACCCGAATTGAAAAGATCAAAACACTTGGAGTACATTATTACGCAAATAAAGGGAATTTGAATTTAACGTTCCCTTCCCATATTTCATAAACTTTAACTTTTCCCATGAGTCCCAATCGTCCCAAAACTGTGTACAAAGGATATGACTCGACTTAGAAACTTATGGAAGCAACTAGATAATTGAACTAAGGGTTTAGTGTGATAACAATAATGCACAAAAAGTGAGTGCATACAAGGTAGGCTAAGGCGATTTGGGTGTACATTTGGGGGTGGGGTGTAAACAATTCTCTTCATTGATATTCCAGAAAATCGAAACATCACGAGAACCGCGAAAAGGATAGGCTCTGAGGGGTTAAATAGGGGTATCGTGTACTGAATATGAGTATAATGCAAAGGTGTGGGGGAATTACTCAACCGATGTGGAAGAAGTAATTATATCACAAGTATCAAACAAGGGTTATCCTAATTCCTCTTATCATTTAGTTATTCCTAACCACACAAGTGTAGTCTTACTAGCAATCTCGGGATGCATCACAAAACAAGTTCTATATTCTATTATACTACCGGTTCACACACTAAGCATTAAAGATGAATGCTTTAAATCCTACTAATCTGAGGGCGATCCTCACATTTAGGGTGGAATTTAGGTGGTAAAGGGTTTTTGTGCTAGTCATATAACTTCCTATCCATGAGACGCTTTTGTTAAGACTAATGGCCTACTACTATATGTCATGAAAAATTTTAAAATCAAGGATAAGCATAGTTTCAAAGTTCCCGTTTTATTTTCCCTCCCTACACTTAAACTTAACATTGTCCCTAATGTTCCCCGAAAGTATCAAAGTTATGATAATGGAAGATAATAAAAGATGAAAGAAACTAGTACTCCCCTGATTAGCTCGGTAGGATCCGTGTAAAGTGGTGGTTACATCTTTCTTCAAGAAGAACGTTTGCGTGAAAAGCTCCCTCTAATCTTATGTATCTTCTTCTTGGTAAGTTAAACCTGCACACTTGAAGAAAACAAATGAAACCTTCGCGTAAAATCGGAGGTAATAATATATATATGACTCTACTAAACTAGGATATAATGCTTGTAGAATGGATGTTTACAGAATTTCTGGAAAATTAAGACCTGAAAAATTCCAAAAAATTTATAAGTAGCTCAGAAAAAGGAGAAAAAGTAATCAGTTGTTTTTGCTCCTTCCTGACGCCGTCAGGTTATCCTGCAAAAACTGTTCTGCGATTTTCTAGAAAAAAATTCTGGAAAATTTACATCTTTAGAATCTTGAAAAATTTCCATATTTAGAATCTTGAAAAATTTCCTGCAAAACATCCATTATGACTCGATACAAGCATTTGACTAAAAAAACACACATGTATATCTTTTAATTAATTGAAATTCTCATGTTTATGTTTCTTTTGAAAACGTGTGTAATCCTCCCTACACTTATCCCTTATGTAAAATACCTTTATATGTAATTAAGACGAGGTTAAAAACAAAATAATGCATTTTTAAAAATTTAAACATGAGAATAAACAATCAATAAAAGATATATGACACAAACAAGTAAACAATTAAGCATGGGTTGCCTCCCACGAAGCTCTTTTCTTTATTTATGAGTCTTGTAGCTAGACTCGAAGTCGTGCCCCTACGTAACTTCATTACCGTCACCTTCTTCCTCATGACGGTCTCTAGTTGGTGGTTCCATGTTGTAGAAGTTCCCTATGATACACCACTCTAAAAGTTGGTCCTATCCCCACTCAGTTCTATATTCCGGTCTCAAGTTCAAGCAATCCTTATAGAAACCGAAAATCCTGGCCATAACATAATCTACTCCTTTCTCTTTATCCTCCTCATTCCTATAATAGACCGATAGTTTAAGTTCCTTTTCATCATTGGAGAGTGATGAAAACTTCTCAATCTTAAACGGCATTTGGTATGCTATATCATCGGTCTTATCCTTGAATCGCACTATTCCTAACAGGGGATCATAAGTCATCCCGGTGCTTTCTATGAAAGGTTTTCCTAGAATAACGTGGGACAAGCTAGGATCTATGGCCATACTAATATCATCCACAATTATGAAATCCGTAGGAAATGTGAAACTACCTACATAGATGGGCAATAACCCTACCAAGAAAATTGCAACTAACCCTAGGATTATTGGGATCTTGCCTAGTTGCGATAGGCTTCTTCATTACCCAACTATAGTAGATGCTAGTCATTGTGTTTATCAGGGACTTGCGGTCAATGTAGGCCTTTGCCACGAAAAGGTGTCCTATGCAACATGGTATGCTAAGATTCTTAGGGTTCCCAAACTTGATCCTAGGGCTTTTCCTAACATACATGTGACGGAGGTCACGCACTAAGTGAGGGTGGCGAGATAGTTCTTCTTTTGTAGGAAACTTATTGAAATAGTCATTGTCTACTTCATCCACTTCATTGGTTGTTTCATTCGTCGGTGCTTCACTAACCTCAAGTATCGTCTCATGGTTCGCTTCGTCATTTTTTCTAATGGGTTTCACTAAGGTGATGGTATTAACGAATTGAATGTGCTTAGCTAACTTACTTGGGTCCTTAATTTCTACACCGGAAGTTTCGGGAGTTGAGATAGCATTACCTATCACTATCGGTCATGGCTTTCAAGAGGTTATCTATCTTCCTATCCATTTCTGCTTGTTGTTGGTTAAAGCGATCTGAGAGCTTAGCTATTTGGGCTTCTTAGGATGCGACTAGGTTTTGCAACATCCCTTCAATGTTTTGTTGGTTAGGGCCGTAAGATGGGGGTCATGAGAAATCATTGGAAGTGAATTCTTTGGTTTGTCCCCAACAGAAGTCGGGCTTGCCCTTCCATGCTTCTCGGGCGTCATCAAAAGTCCTAGGTCCGGGTGTTGAAGGGAATCTTCCTCCCGTTCCATTAATACGCAAGGATGCGTAGTCAACGGAAGCTTGTTTAGGGAATCAGGTGCAATTGTGCGTGTCACTGCAAGGCTCACACGAGGAAGACTTTGGATTTTCATAGGAGCTCATTAGGAATTTAACTTGATCCCCAAGCTCGAGCATCCTACGGTCGGAAGATTGTAAGTCAATGGGAGGCAAGGAGATGGCCTTAACGGTTTTGGGCAACTGACGGGGGTCATTCCAACTTTCGTTGTCATAGAGAGCAAGGTCCTCTATTATACCCCACGATTCTTCCGCGGTGAGATCACTAAGTTTTCCACCGGCCGCTTGGTCAATGGATCACTTGGTGGGGAAGTTGACATGATCATAGAAGAGTTGGACTTGGAGTCAAAGATCAATGCCGTGATGAGGGACTTTATGAAGTAAGTCCTTGAATCGAGTCCATGCTTTGTAGAGAGATTCACCTTGACGTTGTTGGAATATCAAGATATCATTCCTAACCTTAGTGGTTCTCCTCGGTGGGAAAAATTGAGCAAGGAAGCGAGAGTTGAGATCATCCCAACTTGAGATGGAGGCGGTGGGAAGTCGCTCAAGCCAATTACTAGCTTGGTCCCGTAGAGAGAATTGGAAGAGACGCATAATCGTGGTCTCCCGAGTAGTAGCATCGAGGTAGATGGAATCGACAATTTTAAGGAAATCCTTAAGATGCTGATTAGGATCTTCAGAACAAATTCCATGGAATGCACATCCGTTTTGCACCAACCGGATGGTGTCGGATCATAAGGCTGTAGTTTGGGCTTGGTCGGGAAGCTCAATGGTGTTTCTATAGCCTAGGTGGCTAGGTCTGGAGTATTCACCAAGAGTACGGCCTCTTGGCGGGTCATTTGGTGGCAGGTTGATGAATGGTGGCTGGTTATCACCTTCCATGATTAAAAGTGATGGGGTTACGAACAAAGGTCACGAAGAAGTGGGATAGACTACGAGGAAGCTAAAAATGGGAAAAAAAATTACTTGATAGGAATTAAGCAACGAAACCTAAACACTTGATATTCTATTCCCCGGCAGCGGCATCAAACACTTGATAACGCTACACACGTCGTTCGGGGTCAAAGGAACTTCCTTTTCGTCGAGCAAGTTTTTCAACACCCTAGGCAGTGAACCTAATCGTTGTAATGTAGTATTAGGGTAAGCCACGAGAATTGATATCGTTCTCTAGGGGAATAGGAATGCTAGTGAGAAGTTACTACACTAAGGTTGGGGTTGAGGAAGATTATTTTTTTATCATTTTATGTTATTTAGGAAATGGAAAGGTATGAATCTCGGGGTTTGGATTTGGGGACTGGTATTTCTACCGATTACTTCTACTTATCTAATAATCTAACTAAGGTATATGTGGTATATGTCTAATTATTGTGTGCTCGTATGATGATTTAAAGATGTGTTTACTTAGGTTTTATTACTCCTTAATTATCTTCTATTGGTGGTTGAATTGTCACGTCCTTATTCTTAATCACCTTGTGTGTCTAAGGTCGTAGGGTATGCGTTTATCCCTAACTCTTTGAAACTACCAAAGGTTATCGCCTACAAAATCTCTAGGATTTATAAACTTAAATCTAAGGTACTCTTCGGATGTTTTAGCCTACAATGACTCTAGGTATTATAAGCTATGGTTCACAAAGATTAATCAAGCATTAACTACATAACGGATGACCTATAGCAATACTAGATCATTAACAATTAAGATAAGAGACAACTAATCAATATTCAATAATCAAGTTTCATATTCCCTAACCAAACACACAAGTAAATTAGTCGGAAATGGGAAACATGCAAGCGTACACATAAATAATTGAAGACATGATTGAATTAATGAAGTAAAACACTTATCTTGGTGTAAGATAGGGTATGGAACCCTAAAATACTGTACAAGACAGCCTTGGTTCGGTTTAGGTTTTTACTCCAAAAGTCTACACACTAAAAACTAAAAAAATT
This sequence comes from Chrysanthemum makinoi, assembly GCA_910596185.1. Taxonomy (NCBI): domain Eukaryota; kingdom Viridiplantae; phylum Streptophyta; class Magnoliopsida; order Asterales; family Asteraceae; genus Chrysanthemum; species Chrysanthemum makinoi. Next base: position 19,282,506 of record OU343218.1, read on the forward strand.
GGATTCTATATATAAAATTACAAGTGCGACGGCGTCACTTTTGATTTCTGACGCCGTCGGGTCGCCGTCATTAGGGTTTCATCTTGTCCACGTTAGTCTTGCAACGGCGTCACCTTATACTTGTGACGATGTCCCCTTTAGTCTCTGATGTCGTCTGGATCAAATCTAGGTCGTCTGGGCTGTGACGCCCTACTCTTTTAAAACCTGAAGCCGTCACTTGAAAATAAGAAATTTGGCTACTGTATCATCACAACACATGCTCTGACGGCGTCGCCATTATAACCAGACGCCGTCCCCTTCTGTTTCAGCAGCTTGAGTGTCTCGATTCTTAACTTTGGCCATTTTCTTCGTATATTCGCGCCTTTTCGTCCAAATAAGTGCCATTCCAGAATTTTGCCTTCAAGAGACCTAAAAAGTGAAAAGGAACGATATTAAGCAATAACGGATACAAAAGTGATCAAATAAGGGCTTAAACGACCCCTCAAAAAGGTACATTTTAAAACCTTATCAGTTAACCAAAGCCCAAAAGATTTGTAGTTCCATGAGCTTGGGATGCTCATGACCACTATCACGTCCGAAAACGCATTTGGCAATCATTATGTACAGGGTTCTCCATGGCTGAGGAATGTTCTTAAGATCCACGGATGAGTGCTTTGTAATTACCCCTGCAGCTTCGTCATAGCCAATGTCGACCATGAACTGTAGAACGACCTATTCAGTTGGAGTAGCATTGTATTCAGTAGGCTCGATGTCAGGAATAAGAAGAATAACCCATAAATCTGCTGGTGTGATGGTGACTTGTTTGTCGTTGAGAGTCACCGTCACAGCATTTTGACCTTTGACCTTTCACATTGTATGCCAGAATTGGTGAATGTAGATCTCCAGCACTGTAGCAGAATTGGTGAGCATGTTCTGATAAGGGTGAGTCTTCAGAATGTCCACAGCAATTTGACAAGAAGACTCTGAGCAGGTGAAACTATCAAAATCAACTCTGAGGTTGTTCTTTCCTATCTTCATTGGATAGCCATTAGGGAAGATTTCTTACACGGTGAGAACATTTGGTGCATCTTTGCATTTGAGCGTCCATGTCGTGATCTGAAAGATATTTAGCCAAAAGAACCAACATATCGAAAGACATTACATTAGTCAACAGTTGATTTTATTGTCTATTTATTGAATGTGATATGTCAATGATTGTTACGAGTCCAATGTCACTTGTTAGTCCAATAGTCCAAAGACGTCGTGATAAGTTTCATGAGTTGATTAACTTTGAGTTTTAAAGTCCATGTTTTCACTTATTTTTCACAAATTATTAAACATTTAAGCTCATTTGTGACATTTTGGTTTCGTGGCGTTATGATTTATTTATTTACAAGTTTGCACGTGTAACAATACATAATTTTGATTGATCTTAGACTTAGGCATAAAGTTCTAAGCTTATGCGTAAACATAAATGGTTATAAGCGTAAGCATAAGCTTATGCGTAGGATGTTGACTTATGCGTAGGAAAAGAGGTCCTTAGGCGTAAAGCTTACGCGTAAGCGTATATGGAACCTTACGCGTAAGGCTTACTCGTAACAGTGAACCTTATGCGTAAAGGTTACTGTTTACGCATATCCTTCACCGGATACGCGTAATTCCCATTGTAGAACCTTAAGCGTAAAGGTTACGCATAAGATTTCTCTTACGCCTAACTTGCTACGCGTAAGGTGATCCTTATGCGTAGAAGTTCAAGTAACCTTGATTCTGAATTTTCATGTGTAATAACCTGAAATAAATTCATCATATCACCAATATTAACACATACATTCAATCCTTTTCAGTTCTACACTTGAATTCTCTTTAAAGCAGTTATGCGTACAATGACTTATGCGTAAAACTCAAAACCCTAACTAGTCAAGAATTACGACTAAGAGTTTTAGCCATAGGATATGCACCAAAATTTTTTTTGGGTGATCTTAGATGCCTTGGGAGTTGTTCTAGAAAATTTTTAACACAAAAGGGCTTGTGAATCAAAAGTACCTAATTCTCAAGAACATAGACCCTAAATCTCAGTTTTCTCACAATTGATGTTTCTGGGAATGATCTAAGCCTAGATACTATCAATTAAACATGTAAACAACAACACATAACCATCCTTTTAGCCAGAAACTCTCACATTTGAAAACACCTAATTTACGCTTAAAAACCCTAACACAGAAAATCATTTAATTCATGTTTCTGAGTAGATTTGCTTGATGAAAACGTTTATGGTATGAACTTTTAAGCATTTTAACACCGTTTTTATTAACACAAACACACAAATGAAGAATTTATGTTCATGGCTTATGCGTAGAACACAAATCTCACTAAAACACGAGATTAAACCGTTGGATGTTTACGATATCAAAAACCTTTGTTTATAACCATGTTAAAAACGTAAAAACACTTACAAAATGATGATCAAAAACATGGATTAGAGGGTTGAATCTTAGGCGTAGGTCTTGTGTAGTTGGGAATTAAATGTGGTGTATTAAATGTGTTTTGATATGTTTTATTTAAAAATACTTTGAGCATTTGACACATTCAGTCCCTCCACCTTAACCATTTACATCCAACACCCATAACTTCCATTTTGGTTACCAAACGAATGATATTTGGAAACAAACTTGACGACACTCCCCCTCAACTTAATAAATAATGAAATTCTATAAATTTGAGTCCGAGGAGTTAGTAAACAAGAAATGTGACCACCATTAACAAAGACACAATCGGGATAGGGTAACATGCAAGTACAAGGTTTTATGAAATCGAAAAATATTTACTTTCTCCCCCTCAACACGTGTCTAAGAAAAATACTGAATTTTGAAATAGTAGAGTGTTTACGGAAGATTTGTACTTGCCATGTTACAAGAAATATAGATAAAAGAATACTTTTGTTGTTTTTGACAGATTTTATGTTTTTGTATTTTGTTTTTGAAAATATTTACAAAAGATGTTTTGGTGTTTGATTGGTTTTAAGATTATTTTTAAAGTTCTTCCTATTCCTCTGGAGTCAAACACCGCATACCAATCCGGTGGACCAACTCATTAAACCTAGTTGGAGCCAAGGCTTTGGTGAGAAGATCTGCCAGTTGGTATTCAGTACCCACAAAGTATAATTCAACGATACCCTTTTCCACGTGCTCCTTGATGAAATGATATCAAAGATCGATGTGCTTTGATTTGAGTGTTGAACAGAGTTGCACGAGATAGCAATAGCACTTCGATTGTCGCACTACATCAGGATTCTGTCAAATACGTAACCATAGTCTTTGAGTTGTGTTCTCATCCAAATGACTTGAGCACAACACGAGGACATGGCTACATATTCTGCTTCTGTGGAGGACAAAGATGTTCAATCCTTCTTCTTCGATTGCCATGACACCAATTTATCACCAAGAAATTGTAAAGCTCCTGAAGTACTTTTTCGGGAATCTGAGCAACCTACGTGATCAGCATCTGAAAAAGCTATTAGTTCAAAACCAGAATCCTTCGGATACCAGATCCCTAAATTAATTGTTCCCTTGATGTATCGGAGGATTCTTTTAGCCTCGGAGAGGTGGGTTTCAGTTGGTCTTGACTGATAATGGGAGCAAAGATATACGGCAAACACAATGTCAGGCCGACTAGCTGTTAGATACATGAGAGACCCAATAATACATTGGTATTTGGTAGGGTCCACCAATTTCCCATGCAAATCAGCGTCTAGTTTCTTGGTATGTGCCATTGGTGTGGCATAGGTGTCACAGTTTTGCATTCCATGTTTGTCAAAAATTTCCAGGGCATATTTGGACTGACTTAGGAAAATACCACGGGGTGATTGATGAACTTGCAATCCTAGAAAGAACGTCAGTTCACCCATCATGTACATTTTAAAATGTTGTTTCATCAGTTTTGCAAAAGCGATTGAGTAATTTTTATGTGTTGACCCAAAAATGATGTCATCCACGTAAATTCGAACAATTAAAATGTGTGCCCCGTGATATTGTAGGAAAAGAGTTGGGTCTACCGAACCTTTGGAGAAATTGTTGGCAATGAGGAAGGATGATAACTTATCATGCCACGCCCGAGGATCTTGTTTGAGACCATATAGAGCTTTGTTCAGTTTCTAAACATGGTTCGGGAACTCTGGATCAACGAATCCTTCTGGCTGGCTGACATAGAGTGTTTCCTTCAGTTGACCATTCAGAAAAGTAGTTTTGACGTCCATCTGAAAGACCGTGATGTTCATGTGAGCTGCGAACGCCAGAAATATCCGAACAGCCTCAAGACGAGCAACCAGAGCGAATGATTCTTCAAAGTAGATACCCTATTTGTAACATATTGGATTTCATAAACACACTAAACTAATGATCAAAGAGGCGTACACAAGAGGTTTTTAGAGAGAGAAATGTTTAGAGGTTTGGGAAATTTAGTTAGCGAAATAAAAATCTTATTATGAGCTCCAACTCTCTACCTTGGGAGGTAGAGAGTATTTATAGTACTTACAAAAATCGCCACCTACGGGCTGTGGATCAGGCATACAGTGGGTAAAGACCCGTCCATCCTCCACGGTGTTACTTAACTAAATACTACTGAATATTAAATAACTACGACTACGAGCTTTCTAACGATTACATATACTTGAGGTGACCGATACTTCAACTACTGGATTTTCCAAATCCTAACAATCTCCCCCTAAGGGAGGTCACCTCAAATTACATTGAATACAAACAGATATTGCATTTTAAATTGTTCTTGCATTCTTGATGTAGTTCTTTACTCAGTAGCTCGTAGTATTTGATTCTTCATTTTTGCATGTTTGGATAATCCAAGTGGAGGTATTTAACTGATCCATGTGATAATGAGTGTTGAACCAGCTTTGAGATCATCAACTATCATAAATCTCTGACTCCTCCTTTGTGGTTTTGGTAACATGTGATATTGTGACTTTTGGACCGACATGCTCATATTCTAAATCATGATTTCTTCTCGTCAGAGTAGCGGAAGCTTAGGTTAATTCATGATATTGGCAGCAGCGTAGCAGAAGCATGGAATGAAAATATCAGAGTCATTGATGCACTAATCATGATTTCTTTAGAAGTAAATGTGCTGAGTGAGCATACGGCTTATGGATTGACCGCTTCATTCTGATCAGCTGCAAACGTCGGGTGTACCTGCATACAACTATTAGCAATAAAGCGCACAAATGTGTCTTTGATCACTTTCGTTGATTTGAGGTACACGGCCCACGGTTCCCCGTTGATCAGTACAAGTACTGCCTGTGATCAGGTATAATTTCGAAGAATTTCCTTGACAGGGTTTCGCAGCTGCTCTAGATGTTCTCAAAACGAAACATCTCAAAGAAGACAAAACGGAGTCAGTAAACCAGCGAATAAAGATTCACTGATAGATGAAAAGAGATTTGAAAAACAATCGTGTATCACTCAATGTAAATTGTATTTGCAATACAATGAAGGTTTTAATGAAAATCAATTATCAATCATAAACACCTTTAATTTTGAAATATTAGTACACAGTCGATATGCTAAAGAAAAGAGTTTTTAAACACAATGACTGGTTTTTCAAAGGTATCCGTCAATCCATAACCTGAACCAGGATTGATTCAATAGATTGAATCGCCCCATTGTTTTTGTTCAGTTGTCACATGATTGATCTATTGGATAGATCTCACATGCCACGTACCAGATGTTCTAGCATTACCACGAGGATGAAGCGTAGGACTCTTGAGATTTAATCTCTCTTTCCATATTGTGTGAAACAGAGAGTCTTCTTTGACAGTGTCCTAATAAGATTTATAAGATGATCTCGTGGCTCTAGACTCATTAGTGCATATTACGTTCCTATGCTGGAGACTGGGGAGAGGGTCTCCTTTTTCAATATTAACAATCTCTAAGAGTAAGCCGATAGATTATGTGGGTTCCCCATGAGAATGAAAACAAGTTCTTTTAAGAGGAACTTGAGTAGCTTGGTAAGTTGTAGTGCAGTGCGTCACTAGGTCCATGACGTCTTGTATTCAATACTGGTGTTACCTTAGTAAACACCTGTAGCATATGAATTGAACCCGGTTTCTACCCTAAGGTTGAATTATTGGAGGGCTATTTCTTTTCAAAGTTATTTCTTTTTCATTCTTCAACCCCTTCAGTGCTTACCGAGACTTCATGACTAGAACCTTGTTGGGTTTATTCCAGTTCTAGCTCTATCTCAGTCCGCACTCTTCCCGTATCTCACTTTTCTCCTTTTTATCTTTTTCATCATACCTAAGGACTCTACACTAACTAGTGGATTGTCCCTGGGTAGATCCCTTCGGCTCTGGTGGGATCGTGGGAACGAATACCTAACCTAACTCCATGCATAAAGTAAATTTGGTCGTTCTTTTGGTATTGTTCTTCTGCCAATGGAACCAATTGAAAACCATTTGAAAATCAATCCAAGTACTTGGGATACATGATCAAAACATTTTGTACCTGAATTGTTTTTGATATTTTTAGAAAGAAGCTCCCCCTCAACATGTGGATCGCATATTTGAAATGGTTTTGGCACATGGAGGCAAGAGGACTTGCAAATCTTAGATTTTAAGAATGAGCAATTCGATTCTTTAATCATTGTTTTCTAAAAGATATCAACATCACATTCCCAATCAAACTTAGTATTCATCACACTTTTGGGAGCGGTTGTGGTTTTCAAAATATTTTCTCCCCCTCAATATGTGCTTTAAGATTCGAGAATATTTTAGCGCATATTAGATGGAGCTTGCACTTAAGACAAAGCAACCACGTTTAAATCATTTATGGTTTGATAAAGATTCTCCCCCTTAACATGTGCATGGAAAATCTGAAATCATTTGGCACATGTAGGGAGGAGAGCTTGTTAATCACTTATAAACCATTTGTCGATTTATCAGTTAAAAATCCAATTTAAATCATAAATTCTCCCCCGATCACAATTTTCAAATATTTGAGATTTTTTATCTCAATAGATTTAAATTGTTTTTGAGAGCTTTTAAGGAGAATTATGACTTGCTTATGAAAACATTTAACCAATAAGGATCACTTATGAGGCTTTAAACTCCAATAACATGCATCAATATCTTTTGAAAACATGACAAATAACCTTTTGATTGAATTGAAATCATTCTCCTCCTCAATCAATGACCTAAGTTGTTGATTGAGAGATTGAGATTTTGACCGATGTCTAGTCCAAATGAATTTCAAAAAATTTGTCCAAGTTATTTTGTTTAACATTGTTTTCATTAGATAACAAATATTTTTCAGAAGAATATATAGAAGGAAAAATATTTGTGAAAGAAACATTTGTCTTTTTGGTGACAAACATTTGTTTTTAGAATCAGAGCATGAGATTTGAAACCTACGTAAAAGCCTGACTCTATTCTTTCTTTAAAAATGGGTTATAGACTGAAATGACTATAAACCTTTGTTTTTCCATCTTTTTTAAAAAAAAAAAAAAAAAAAAAAACGTTTATTTACATTCGAACAATATCTGAGGACCCGTATCATTCTTCGAATGACAGCACAAGGACCTTAGATATAATCGAATAAAGAAAAACATGATGAAAACGACAATATTTTTTGGAAATTTTCGAGTTTTTCAGATTTTTACGGATTTTGATGATTTTATATTTTTCTATTTCTTTTTGTGGGTTTTATAATTTTGTATTTTGTTTTTTTTTTTTTTTTGAAAAAATATGTACAGAGAGAATAGATGAAGAGATGCTTTTACTCCTCTGTTTCCTCTTGAAGACGTTTAAGTGTCTCAGGTTGAAAACTCTTGAAGAATAAACTCAAAACGTTCTCGAGGGAGTGCTTTAGTGAAGATGTCTGAAAGTTGATATTCACTTCTCACAAAGTACAGTTCCACCACACCCTTTTCCACTTGTTCCCTGATGAAGTGATGTTGAATGTCGATATGCTTTGCTCTTGAGTGTTGAACGTTGTTGCAAGAGAGAGCAATGTCACTTTTGTTATCACAATACAGAGGGATTTTGTTGAAGTCAAAGCCATAGTCAGTTAGTTGGGATCTCATCCATAGGATTTGAGCACAACATGATGACATGGCGATGTATTCAGCCTCTGTTGAGGATATTAACGTACACATTTGTTTCTTTGACGACCAGCTAACCAACTTCTCTCCTAAGAATTGTGCACCACCTGATGTGCTTCGACATCTATCTTGACACCCTGCATGATCTGCATCTGCATATGCTGTTAGTGATATATTAGTGTCCTTCGGATACCAAAGTCCCATGTTATTGGTTTACTGGCTGTGAGGTACATCAGGGATCCAATCATACTACAATATTTCGTTTGATCAACCATGATCCGTGAGTGGTCCTCATCTAGTTTGGTACGCTCTATCATGCGAGTGTCAACAGGGTCACAAGTATCGAATCCAAATTTCTTTAAAATCTCATTTGCATATTTAGATTGATTTATGAAAATGCCTCCGGGATTCATAAAGCCTTCAGGTTGGCTGACGTATACGACTTCTTTAAGATCTCCGTTAAGAAATGCCGTCTTTACATCCATCTGATATACTACCATGTTCTTACTAGCAGCATTAGCCAAGAAGATTCTGATTGCCTCAATATGTGCAACATGAGCAAATGATTCTTCAAAGTCTAAACCCTCTTCTTAATTACATCACCGTGCTCATCAAGTTTTAGTTTGAAGATCCACTTCAGAGCAATGATCATAGCATAGTCCTAGGCTGGTACTAATTCCCATACATCTAAACGATCGAACTCATGTATTTCTTCCTGCATGGCATCGAACCAGTTGTCTTCAGTCATAGCTGCTTTAGCATCTTTTGGTTCGACCTTAGATAGTGCTGAGTTGAAGAAGCACCATAGAGCATCAGTTTCAAGTTTTCTACGTGTGGATACTCGACGAGAAAGGTTTCCAATGATGTTATCCAATGGATGATCATGTGTCCATTTTCTAAGGTGTTCGTGTGGTTGTTGTTGAAGAACTGAAGTTGCAGAGTCATTTTCTCCTGATGAAGATGGTTTTGTTGATGATTCAGGAGCAAATAAATTTTCAAAGGGTTCATCTTCTGGAGGAGCAAAAGGATTCCCATTATCTGAAGCTGCAGCAACATTTCCATTTTGTACACTTGATGATTGAGGAATTGATGATGAGACTGAGCAATCAGCAGTAGGCGCTTCATGACTTAATGACATAGAAACCGAAGAGTTATCTGTGTTGACAGGAATAGTAACAGCCTTTGTTGATGGAATTGACAAATCATTTGCATTTGGCTCATAGTGTTCATCAAACATAGGATCAAACAGTTTCTTCAATTCATCTTCTGAAGGTTGTACATATGGTGTTGCTGGTGAGGAATTAAGCACAACTGAGGAACTAATGGGACTATTTTGAATTGCGGGTCCAGAACTGGAATGTCCAGGAGCCATTTGACCGGTCAGCTCATCGAACGTAACGTGAATTGTTTTCATGATATTTTGGGTTCTCTTGTTGTAGATTCGATATCCTTTTCTTTTTGGTGCATATCCTACAAATACTCCAATGTCCGCTTTTGCTTTTAGTTTGCCTAAATCTTGACCTTCATTAGTTGGGTAACATAATGCACCAAACACGCAAAGGAATGATAAATCAGGTTTTCAATTGTGGACAAGTTCATATTGTTAGGAATTAGAAATTCCAGGTATAAAAGAGTCGGTCACCTCAAGTATATGTAATCTTTAGAAAGCTCGTAGTCGTAGTTCTTTTAAGTTAAGTACTATTTAGTTAAGTAACACCGTGGAGGACAGACGGGTCTTTACCCACTGTATGCCTGATCTACAGCCCGTTGTGTGGCATTTTATTGTAAGACTATAAATACTCTCTACCTTCCAAGGTAGAGAGTTGGAGCTCATAATAATATTTTTCTTTCTTTCACTAAATTTCTCTAAACCTCTAACTTTCTCTCTCTAGAACTCATCTTTATACGCCCACTTTGTGTTATGATTTGATGTGTATGTGAAATCTAATATCCTTCAATTGGTATCAAGAGCCATGGTTAGATCATCTCTTACATATATTTGGATTTCTAGTGGTTTTTAGGTGGTTTTTGAGTTTGAAAAAGTTTAGTGGCTTTTGCATCATTTGTTTGATTTCTTGTGTTAAAGCTTGGATTTTGTTAGTACTTTTGTGTTTATAATTATCACAAGTGTTTAGGTTTTGATTTGGTAAGCTTGAATCATCATGATTGGGTAGTTTTTGGGTTGAGAAGTGATGTTTGTGAGTTTTTCTAGCTAGCGAGTTGACCCACGATGTGTTTTTCTTGTTAGGGACTTGCTTTAGAAATTGGTAGCAAGTTGCAGTTTGAGTTGCTAGCGGTTTAGGCTTAGCGACTTGTCTAGTGAGACAAGCCGACAAACAGTACACTTAGTGGATTCTCCACTACGGGTAGCGACTTGGTGGAAGTTAGCGACTTGTACTTTTGTTCGTTAGCGACTTAGTGTTAGCGATTTGGTGCATAGCGAGTTGCTATTTAGCGACTTGACATATTAGCGACTTGGATCTTAGCGAATTGCTGTCAAAATTTTGCTAGCGACTTGAATCTTAGCGAGTTGTTATTTAGCAACTTGACATATTAGCGACTTGGATCTTAGCGAATTGCTGTCAAACTTTTGCTAGCGACTTGAATCTTAGTGAGTTGTTATATAGCGATTTGATTGTGATTTTAGCAACTTGGAACTATAGCGACTTAGCACTTAGCGACTTGGTTCACAGTTTTCCTAGCGACTTGGGAGATATCTTTTGAAAACGGTTTTCTCTTGATTCAGTAAAATCCCATGAAAGAATCTATTTCCCGGTTTAATCATAGAGTTTTAAAATCCCGTTTAATCTGTTAACATGTCTTCCAACGTTCCCACAATCATTTCCGCTGTTGCCAAGGATGTTCAAGCAGCTGGCTCGGATACTCGTCCACCAATGCTTGACAGAACTGACTACGATTCTTGGGCTCAACGAATCAGATTGTACTGTCTTGGAAAGGAAAATGGGGTAAACATTCTCAAATCCATTGATGAAGGACCGTACTGGGTTAAGACTACTAGAGATGTACTTGATACTGCTGAAGATGGAACTTTGATTTACGGAATGGACAGACCAAAGATGTATGATGAGCCTCGATGATAAGGAGAAAAAGAGATTAGATGCAGATATCCGAGCTTCTAACATTATACTGCAAGGCCTACCAAAAGACATCTACAAGCTTATCAATCACAACACCGAGGCAAAAGCTGTATGGGATAATGTCAAGATGCTTCTCTCTGGTTTTGAGCTAACTGTTGAAGACCGAGAATCGCAGCTATATGATGAATTTGAGCACTTCAAGATGAAACCAGATGAGAGTGTCTATGAGTAATATGTGAGATTTCATAAGCTGGTGAATGACATGAGGAACATCAGAATGACTATGCCTAACATTCAGCTAAACTCAAAGTTTGTAAACAACATGAATCCCGAATGGCACAAATTTTTCACTTCTGTGAAGCTCACTAAAGGGTTGAAGAATATGAATTATGAGCAACTCTATGCCTTCCTTCTTCAAAATGAGAGACATGCCATGTTTGAAAAGAGTATTCTTGATCAGTTCAAAGCTCAGGGAGAAACAAGCTCAACAAATGATTCAACTGCCTTTTACTCAAATGTTGGGATTACCACCAAAGCTTCTCAAGTTGTACCTATGGGTAATGGTAATCATAAACTCATTCCAGCTCCAATGTTCAAACAAGCTGATGATGATGCAGGCATGGGAAACTTCATCAATCAACTGGCACTTATGATAAGTCAAAACATGAATTCTCTCCCACAAACCAACAACAACCTCAGAACAGCATCTAACCCACACAATCAAGCTACTGTCAGAGATGGGAAGATTGTAGTGCAACCAGTTCAGGAAAGACAATATGATCAGGGAAGAGGTGGAGCTTGTAGAGGTTATGCTACAAATCAGAATCGGGGAAGGAATGGAAATCAAGGTCAAGCTAAGCCGATCAAATGCTATAACTGTGGTGGTGAGGGACACATTGCAAGGAACTACACATCTCCAAAACGTCCACAGAATGCTGAGTACTTCAAGGATAAGATGCTGCTAGTACAAGCTCAAGACAATGAAGCAGCTTTGGATGAAGAGGAGTTACTATTTCTTGCTGAAGGAAATTCCAAAACCTATGATGCTGATGTTGATGAACAGCCGATTCAAGAGATAGGTCATAATCATCAGAATGCCTTTCAAGTAGCTGATTGTGATGCATACGATTCTGATGTTGATGATGGACCTTCTGCACAAACAATTTTCATGGCTAGCATTTCTCCAATGGTCTCTCCTAAGGTCTTTTCTTCATCACAAACTGGACCATCCAAAGACAAAATCATCTCAGAGGTATTAAAACTATATGACGATATTGATGAGCGAAAGATGCATAATGAAGTACAATCTATTGAGACTTATGACTCAGATATTGATAATATGGGTAATAGTAATGTTGTCCCATACGATCAATATGTGAAACAAAGTGAAACTAAGATTGTACCAAGTAATGCATCTTCTTCAGTCAATGATGACTATGTCGTTGATGAATTCACTGCATGTACCCCTGATGATTCTATTGTCTCTGAACTGAATGCCTATAAAGAACGGGTTGCCATTTATGAACAACGAGCTAAGTTTGAGTTGACCACTCGTGAACAGGAAATGGATGACCAAGTGCGTACAATCATTAGAAAAAGTAATTTTAGAGAAGAAGTATTAAAACAAGAGTTAAATTCCTTGCAAGAAAAGCTTTCTAAAACTGCTAAGCAAAAACAAGAACTTCAAGAAAATGTGAAAATGCTTAAGCAAGAATTTAATGCTAAGGAATCAAAACTCATGAAAGATTTTTCTAATCTGAAAACATTGAAAAACAAACTTGAAAACAAGTTGTACATACAAGGGAACACCATTCAGACTGCTCACATGATCACTAACCATAGAGTCTTAAGCGACAAGCATAGCATTGCCCTTGTTGAGGGACCTAATCCTGAGGTCATTAAAAAGGCTAGTGATTCGCTCCAAACGGTCTATCTTTTATTAGTCAACCACTTGTGAATGGTCAACCATAAAATTCAAACAGCTCAGAACAAAATGCAATTAAGTCCAGAGGAGTTTAGTGTATCCCCGGGTCGTTAAGTCCCAACGAGGTGTGTAAACTGTAATACAACGAATCTGTGATCGGGTGAATATTGAACAGGAAAAGGTTATAATTGATTACACTAAGGAAATTAAATCTAATAAATACTTTGAAGTCATTTTAATTCTATATTTAAAATCGATTAACGTTTAAAACCTAAAACGTATGTTTAAATAAAATTACGTGAATGTACGAAATAAAACGTGAAAATAAAGAAGTAAAATACCTACGGATATGGAAAATACATTTTTACAATACTAATGATGCAAGAAAATTATTGGAAAAATAAAATTATTTTTATGACTATTTATTTAATTATTATTAATTATAAACTATTTTTAACTATTTAATAAAACCCTAAAATATAAGAAAATATGAAATAAAGCTAGAAAAGTGAAATTATGACTTAGAAAAATCTAAAATATTATAAAACTTATTTTAAAACTGAAAATATATTTATTACACTTTTTATCTATTTATTATTAATTAATTACTATTTAATGATTATTTAAACTATTTTAAATTATAATAAATACTAAATGAACTCTAATAAATATGAAACTTTTTCTATAAATACTATATGATAGCAGAATACTAGGAAAAATATAAAAAGTTAGATGAGCTCACTAATAAGCTGAATTGGGCAAATAAGCAGTTTAAATAAGCACTTGAAATAAGCAATAAGCTATCCAAAAGCTACCATAAGCTACTACAGCCTAAATCTAACCTAAATTGAGCTAATGCAACTGATTGGGACCTAAAAAGCACAAGCTACAAAAAAAAAAGCTCGAGACCATATTTCAAGTTTCAACACGCCAAATGGCCCTAACTGGCTACTTTAAGCTCCAAATAAGCTAGCTTAGAAAAATCACAAAAATAAAATAAAAATACCTAGTTATAGACCACCAACCCAAGTGCAGGTATCCAAAATTTCAGCTGATTTGAACTAAAAATAAATCTGTGAAAATTCCACAAAGTTTTGCAAAAATCACTTTTTCACTTATTTTTTTTTGTTGACAGAAGCAGGGCAAAACTGGGGGAATTTGCAGGCTTATTTTAAGCTATGAAATAAGTTAGGAAATGGAATCATGCACATAAACTAAAAGCTAGCTAGGAGAACTACTTAAAAACCAAAAATCAAGGTCCCAGCTTAACTGGATAAGCCAATAATAAGCTGAGAAAAGCAGCATCAAGGCTCAGATCTGCTCAGTATATACTGATGCAGCAGTTTGGATTTTTATGGCTAAAAACCTGTCAATGCATGATCAAATAGTACCAACTTTGGAACATGCACTTTAATCACTATATAGGACCTAAAATTACCAGAAATGAGAACTAAATAAGCTCAAGCTTGTGAGAAGCTTGTATGAGCAATCCACTTTCTAAAATTGCACTAAACAACTAAAATCATCAAAACGACTCAAAACAGCTTAAAAGCTTCTACTAACAACTGAAACATACTTAATTAATCATGATCAAACTTGAAGAAAGTGCAAATGAGCAGTGACAAGCTAGTTTGACCCGTTTGACTATTACAACCAAACAGTCCTTATAAAGGGCTGTTATGAGATTTTCAAAGGCAACAACCAATTATAACTTAGATTCTTGTTTATTACTGATTCACTAACTTATTTTAACTGTAATAAGCAACTTTCAAAATGTAAATAAGCACGAAATTAAGCTAAACTAGATATGGCTAATATGGACTGTTTTTAACTTTTAAAAGTGAAAATGAGATTTATGCTAACACTAACTATCAAACTGACTTAAATTAACTCAAATAACATAAATAAGTACTGGAAACACCAACAGCTTTTTGGAGCTTAGTTGACCATTTGTTGACTTTTCTTCAAAATGAAATTAGAACCTCAAGAACCTCTTAATACTTCTTTAATTACTTTAATAAGCTTATAAACGCTTATTTAAACACTTAATACAGATTATAACATCAAAACCAATGCAAAGCACATTTGGCGGGAAAACTGGTTAGGACTGAAAACATGAAATTGCTTAATGAAAACACTTGAATTATGATTAATATGATTTATACAATACATAATTAACAAAACCCAGAAGTCTTTTACATGAAACTTAAAAACACAATTTAATTTACACTACGAATTGGTCAAAAAAAACAGGACAACTCCTTTCTCTGTCTTATTTTCCTTTTAATAGTCATCAAAAAGCTTCTCTAAACACTCTCACTTGATCTTGGCCCTTGATTTCATCAATTTCATCATAAACGTCCATTTGGACTTTTTTGCGCAAAAATATCAAAAGCAGGTTTTAAGCAATTAAGGAATTTTGGGTGTTTGTCGAGGTGGAGGGGACAAAGTGGAGTAGGGGAGGCTGGAGGGTAGTGGGTAGACAGTTGGGGGTGTGAGGTGGTGAAGAAACCAGGGATGTGAAGGGTGGTTTTGGTTTTGGCGGGGTTGTGAGAGGAAGGAGTATAAGGGTGGGTTTGACCAAGGTTGACCCGGTTTTATTTATAAAACAAAGTGGGCTGGGGGTGGTTTGTAGTTGGGCCATGTTTGTGTTTGGGTTTGTATTTGTTTTGAGTTTGGATTTGGATTAAGTAATAATAACAAGGGTCCGTTTGGTTTGTAGTGTTTTAGAGCCCAAGGACCAATCTTGTACTTTCCTGAAACTTTAAGGACTGATCATGCCATCTTTCCAAACTTCCTTCCAAGTACCAAACCTGCCATATAATAATAACACAAGGACCAAAGTTGTAATTTTTTCTATTTTAAAACTTATAAGGACCATTTGTGTTATTTTTGGATTCTTAGGGGTAAAGTTGCCATTTTTGTGTAAACTTTCATCCAGGGACTATAGTAAATATATTTGAGTTCCCAAGGACTAAAGTTGACTTTTTATTCATTTTACAACTTTAGGGACTAGTTTTGCCATTTTGTGAAACTCCAGGGACTGAAAATGACAATTTTGTGAACTTTGATCATTTTTTACTTGTTTTCAATCTTTTTGTACCTGATTTATATAAAACACATTTTCATGATATTTGTAACATTTATATAGTCATTTGTATGTTTTTGGTCGTTTTTGTGGGTTTAAATAATATAAAATATATGTGTATTTAGACACATATCAAATCCCCCACACTAAACTATTGCTAGTCCCTAGCAATCTTTTATGAAAAATTTAATGGATTTAAGTCTCCTTACCAAAAGCCATTACTTCTGGAGTAGCCAATTGTTTCAGTTCATGTAAGAACTTTGGTACAATGATAACCAAATGATTTTGAGCAAATCACCAGCTTTCAACGGTTTTGATTTATCTTTACCAGAAGCCGTTTGCTTCTGGACTAGCCAACTCTTAACTAATTAAAGATATGGGGAGTTGATTACCATACAATTTTAGGCAAATTGTAAGCCATAAACGGATTTGATAAATCTTTACCAAGAGCCGTTTGCTCCTGGATTAGCCAGTCCTTATGTGGGTTAGACATGGTGGAGTGATTACCATTTGTTGTGTTTAGTACATAGTACTTCCACTAAAAAAAAATTTAATTTGGCCATTTTGGGGGACAAAGGGACTAAAAGGGTACATTTATGATCAAATTCGCCAGAATTTCCCCCTCACACTTAGAAATGAATATTGTCCTCAATATTCAAAGTCCCGGCTATTATGCCGAATCCATAAACGTAAAAAAAAAATAACATTACTAGCCAAGTGTGGAAACACAACAATTATTCTCTTTTTTAATATTTACAATTTTCATTCATTTTTTAGATCTATATACAACATGTGGGGCATCTCCCCCACACTAAGGTGGTAGAAAGGGGTAAGAAGACAGAAACATGGGTGAAAACCCATGTTGCACTACTGTTTTTGATTACCGAGTCGCTAGCTTGACTCGACCCGGAATTAATTTGTTCATGGGGAAGTAAGTGGAAGAGACAATCTCCATCGGACTTTCATTCAAGATGTTTGTATAAACATTGAAGTACGTGAAAGTTCCACACCGATGAGGTATACATAGAACCGGCTCAAAAATAATAAATGAAAATGCCGGGTCAAAATAGTGTCCTCATTCCCGAAGGAGAAAAGGGAACGAGAAACCACACCATCTCAAAAAATGGAATAAAGATGTGCATCACAATGCAATCCCATTCTTCATTAGTGAGGAGCAAGTCACCATTTGTTA
The DNA here is from genome assembly GCA_910596185.1 of Chrysanthemum makinoi. Taxonomy (NCBI): domain Eukaryota; kingdom Viridiplantae; phylum Streptophyta; class Magnoliopsida; order Asterales; family Asteraceae; genus Chrysanthemum; species Chrysanthemum makinoi. The sequence continues at coordinate 19,299,890 of OU343218.1, forward strand.
GATTTTTAAGCTTAGACTTGAAGCTTGTATGGTGATTGGTAACAAAATTTTCGGGAGGAGAGCTGAAACGGTTCTTCAATCAAGAGATTTTCCGAAAAAGGATGTCTCCTCCGAATCAAAGCAAGTATTGTCAATCCCGTCGCTGGAATTGACTCATCACTAAGAAAAGCATCGACCTCCTTCCAAAAGTTGTCATCTTCCTCATGCAGAGTGAGAGAAGGAATGGAAGAGTCGGAAATGGGACAAGAAATGAGTGAATGATCAGTATATAGGAGACTTTCAATTTCTCCAAGATCGGCTTCGAAATCAAAGAGATCATCGTCACTTTCGATGAAAGTGGATGATGTGAGTGAGTTCATCGGTGAACTCCTCAAGAAGAGGATCGAGGCGTGGAGTGATGCCTCAACATACTCGATGTTTCCATAAGAAGCACGATCGTCGCTAAAATCGGAGAAAGTTTCAAAATGATCTAGAGAATACTCAAGAGGGAGAAGAGAATCACACATATGCTCCGAAGTTCCCTGTGACTCTCTCGGGATTGGGACAAGGTTCTCAACACTAGACTTTATGAATTTATCCAATTCCTTTTTCAGAACAAGTGTCAAGATGCTCATCCCCATGTTCGTGAGATTGATGGGCATTTCGGTGTGATAACAATGCAGGACGAGGAGTTGAGAAGGACTAGCATACATATGTTTTACAATTTCCATTTGTTCTTCCGCTAGTAATTCCATCATAGTCTTTTCTCCCTGATTTTTCATGGAAGGAATTTCAACTGATGAACTTGATGAACCTGTACAAAATTGACGAATATCAAGGGTAACTTCATCATCAACTTCATCGAGAAGAGCAAAGATCGGAATATAGCACGGTTTTAGCCGCTTGTTCTTCGACAAGTAATTCCTCCATACTCTTTTCGTTTCTAGTATCTCGTTCTTTTCCAAGTAATTCTGCCATAGATTCCTCACGAGAGTTTTGAAACGACATAGCCGATTCCCCCTTAAGTTCTTTTAATAACTCTGCACTCTTCAAGAGAAGGTCCGTCGTAGTTTCATGAGGAGTTGCTTGAATCATTTGGTATTGTGGAGGTTGGTCTTGAAATGATGTGTCAAAATTGTCACAAGGAAATGTATTCCCCGTTTGACAATCTGAGCTGACGTGTGGACCTCCGAGTACTCACAACAAAATGATTGTTGTGGTGGTCATGTGAATAATATGGAATTTGGTAATTTCAAAGTCCCGAGTGTTACCGTAAAACTGTTCATAGACAAACGCGTTTCCGGATTGACACTCAAATCCTTGGTGAGGATCTCCACAAAACTCACACAGATATGTCAATATCTCATGATGTGGTGGTTGGTAGAATGAATCAGATGTGTCATGGTAAGGATAGGGAGCTTGGTTATAGACATGACCCATCTCGATTCTACCATGTTACAGCTGGGACAATTCCCACCATTATGAGGACCACCACACCATTGGCAACCAAAATGGTGTGGATACGACATAGGAAAGAATCAAAGGTTTACAGAGGGGTTGGGATGAAGAATCAAAGATGTGAGAGGGTAAAGATGGATATTTTTGGATTTTTGGATAAACATTTTGTAAAAATAAGAAAGAAAATCTTTTTAGGTTTTTGTGTTCGTTGAAAACTAATTTTAAAATGTTTTCGGGAACCGTTTTGTTTTTATATGATAATAATAAGAAAATATGAACAAGGATGGTAAATATACAATGGATGTATATTCAACAACATTGATGCTTCAAATTCGTGAGTACTGCTTAAAGACACCTCCCGCAGTAAAATTTGATTCGCTCCAAACGGTCTATCTTTTATTAGTCAACCACTTGTGAATGGTCAACCATAAAAGTCAAACAGCTCAGAACAAAATGCAATTAAGTCCAGAGGAGTTTAGTGTATCCCCTGGTCGTTAAGTCCCAACGAGGTGTGTAAACTGAATACAACGAATCGGATCGGGTGAATATTGAACAGGAAAAGGTTATGATTGATTACACTAAGGAAATTAAATCTAATAAATACTTTGAAGTCATTTTAATTCTATATTTAAAATCGATTAACGTTTAAAACCTAAAACGTACGTTTAAATAAAATTACGTGAACATACCTAAATAAACGTGAAAATAAAGAAGTAAAATACCTACGGATATGGAAAATACATTTTTACAATACTAATGATGCAAGAAAATTATTGGAAAAATAAAATTATTTTTATGACTATTTATTTAATTATTATTAATTAAAAACTATTTTTAACTATTTAATAATACCCTAAAATATAAGAAAATATGAAATAAAGCTAGAAAAGTGAAATTATGACTTAGAAAAATCTAAAATATTATAAAACTTATTTTAAAACTGAAAATATATTTATTACACTTTTTATCTATTTATTATTAATTAATTACTATTTAATGATTATTTAAACTATTTTAAATTATAATAAATACTAAATGAACTCTAATAGATATGAAACTTTTTCTATAAATACTATATGATAGCAGAATACTAGGAAAAATATTAAAAGTTAGATAAGCTCACTAATAAGCTGAATTGGGCAAATAAGCAGTTTAAATAAGCACTTGAAATAAGCAATAAGCTATCCAAAAGCTACCATAAGCTACTACAGCCTAAATCTAACCTAAATTTAGCTAATGCAACTGATTGGGACCTAAAAAGCACAAGCTACAGAAAAAAAGCTCGAGACCAGATTTCAAGTCTCAACACGCCAAATGGCCCTAACTGGCTACTTTAAGCTCCAAATAAGCTAGCTTAGAAAAATCACAAAAATAAAATAAAAATACCCAGTTATAGACCACCAACCCAAGTGCAGGTATCCAAAATTTCAGCTGATTTGAACTAAAAATAAATATGTGAAAATTCCACAAAGTTTTGCAAAAATCGTTTTTTCACTTTTTTTTTTTTTTTTTTGTTGACAGAAGCAGGGCAAAACTGGGGGAATTTGCAGGCTTATTTTAAGCAATGAAATAAGTTAGGAAATGGAATCCAAGCACAGAAACTAAAAGCTAGCTAGGAGAACTACTCATAAACCAAAAATCAAGGTCCCAGCTTAATTGGATAAGCCAATAATAAGCTGAGAAAAGCAAAGATCATGGCTCAGATCTGCCAAGATATATCTGATGCAACAGTTTGGATTTTTATGGCTAAAAACCTGTCAAAGCATGATCAAACAGTACCAACATTGGAACATGCACTTTAATCACTATATAGGACCTAAAATTACCAGAAATGAGGACCAAATAAGCTCAAGCTTGTGAGAATCTTATATGAGCAGTCCACTTTCTAAAATTGCACTAAACAACTAATATCATCATAACGACTCAAAACAGCGTAAAAGCTTCTACTAAAAACTGAAACATACTTAATTAATCATGATCAACCTTGAAGAAAGTGCAAATGAGCAGTGACAAGCTAGTTTGACCCGTTTGACTATTACAACCAAACAGTCCTTATAAAGGGCTGTTATGAGATTTTCAAAGGCAACAGCCAATTATAACTTAGATTCTTGTTTATTACTGATTCACTAACTTATTTTAACTGTAATAATCAACTTTCAAAATGTAAATAAGCACGAAATTAAGCTAAACTAGATATGGCTAATATGGACTATTTTTAACTTTTAAAAGTGAAAATGAGATTTATGCTAACACTAACTATCAAACTGACTTAAATTAACTCAAATAACATAAATAAGTACTGAAAACACCAAGAAGCACATAAATAAGCAGTTGTACAGAAACTTAGAAAATTAAATAAAACTTGGAATTTGGCTTACAACTGAAAGAGCTTATGGAACAAAGAAAAAATGACCAGAACACATCTAGCTTGTTAAATGCAAGCTAGAAAACCCCAGAAAAAGCCTTCTTGATCAGCTTATACCACCCATAACAGCTTTTTCGAGCTTAGTTGACCATTTGTTGACTTTTCTTCAAAATGAAATTAGAACCTCAAGAACCTCTTAATACTTCTTTAATTACTTTAATAAGCTTATAAAAGCTTATTTAAACACTTAATACAGATTATAACATCAAAACCAATGCAAAGCACATTTGGCGGGAAAACTGGTTAGGACTGAAAACATGAAATTGCTTAATGAAAACACTTGAATTATGATTAATATGATTCATACAATACAGAATTAACAAAACCCAGAAGTCTTTTACATGAAACTTAAAAACACAATTTAAATTACACTACGAATTGGTCTAAAAAAACAGGACAACTCCTTTCTCTGTCTTCTTTTCCTTTTAATAGTCATCAAAAATCTTCTCTAAACACTCTCACTTGATCTTGGCCCTTGATTTCATCATAAACTTCCATTTGGACTTTTTTGCGCCAAAATATCAAAAGCAGGTTTTAAACAATTAAGGAATTTTGGGTGTTTGTGGAGGTAGAGGGGACAAAGTGGAGTAGGGGAGGCTGGAGGGTAGTGGGTAGACAGCTGGGGGTGTGAGGTGGTGAAGAAACCAAGGATGTGAAGGGTGGTTTTGGTTTTGGCGGGGTTGTGAGAGGAAGGAGTATAAGGGTGGGTTTGACCAAGGTTGACCCGGTTTTATTTATAAAACAAAGTGGGCTGGGGGTGGTTTGTAGTTGGGCCAGGTTTGTGTTTGGGTTTGTATTTGTTTTGAGTTTGGATTTGGATTAAGTAATACTAACAAGGGTCCGTTTGGTTTGTAGTGTTTTAGAGCCCAAGGACCAATCTTGTACTTTCCTGAAACTTTAAGGACTGATCATGCCATCTTTCCAAACTTCCTTCCAAGTACCAAACCTGCCTTATAATAATAACACAAGGACCAAAGTTGTATTTTTTTCTATTTTAAAACTTATAAGGACCATTTGTGTTATTTTTGGATTCTTAGGGGTAAAAGTTGCCATTTTTGTGTAAACTTTCATCCAGGGACTATAGTAAATATATTTGAGTTCCCAAGGACTAAAGTTGACTTTTTATTCATTTTACACCTTTAGGGACTAGTTTTGCCATTTTGTGAAACTCCAGGGACTGAAAATGACAATTTTGTGAACTTTGATCATTTTTTACTTGTTTTCAATCTTTTTGTACCTGATTCATATAAAACACATTTTCATGATATTTGTAACATTTATATAGTCATTTGTGTGTTTTTGGTCGTTTTTGTGGGTTTAAATAATATAAAATATATGTGTATTTAGACACATATCAGCTAGAATTGCGCATAAGGTAATTTATGATGGTAATGAAATCCTTAAACCTAGACAGAAACCTAGTTGCGTTGAGTGCAAAGAGGAAGATAAGAAATCAGATGAAGTCACTGGGGAAAAGATGAACAAGAAACTAGATGATCCAAAATGTAAAGAGAAGAAAGTAATTATCACACCCCATGATTACAAAAAGGAGAATTGGATTGCCTTAAACAATTTTAAGCCTCCGACATTGTTAACTCCTGAACAAGTGTTCTGAAAAATGGACTTAGATAAGCAGAAAATATTGTTGAAACCAACCCTCCCCTTAGGAAAATGCCTAGAGCGACTGTGTATCCTCCTAATACACCAATGCATCTAGCTCCTAGAACAATTGCCACCAAAAGCAAGACCTTAATCAGTCAATATGTTATCTTTTCAATTATTTGTTGATTTTGAGAAAACTTGCAAGAAAAGGATCACACCAACTGGTATAACTGAAGGAGAAAGGGGTTTTGAGCGAACTAAAGAATGTTACTTAACTGAAGTCATGCCTTTCTTTAAACAACTAAAAGATCATTTTGAGAGTCTTAAAAAGGGAATGAATTCAGACATTAAAGAAATGGAAAAGGAATTTGATGCAATGATGGTTGAGGTTAGTGATTATGAGCGAGCATTAAAATATAATTAGATTGAGAGGAAGAGCTTGCATACACTGAATGAGAATATGATTTATGTATGTATCGCTCAAGATGTGTTTTTCACTGCTACAAATTGTTCCATTAATGCTTCTCAATTTCATGAATTATATGTTGCTCTGAAAGTCTCCCATGATCGTGTCATTGAGCTTGAAAAGACTAATTCTAAACTAACTGAGAAAATTGAACTAGATGATCACGACAATTTAGTTAAACATTTTTCTGAGCTAGAGGTTGAGCATTTTAATTTACAACTAAAATATCAACATCTTAAAGAAAATGTAAAAACTTCAAATATCAAGACATCCTCAGATGCTCCAGAGTTTGATGCAGTTTTTCAAATAAACAAACGAGATGAACAGATTCAGGCTCATTGTAACACGATCAGAAAGTTGAAAGCCCAAGTCTCTCAGTTGAAGGGTCAAAAGAACAATGTGACTGGCTCCCAAATGCCTCCTCCTTTAGATTCTCAGAATTCCCAAATGTTTCATCTTCAAAACTTAGTAAACACATTACAACAAGAAAACGAAAGTTTTCTAGAAGAAAATGAAAAAGTTAAACGTCATTTCAATGAGTTATTTGAATCAATAAAGGTCACTCGTAACAAAAATAACGAACAAATAGCTTCATTGTAAAAGGAAATTGAGAATCAAGAGCTGTAAAGGGAAAATGCCAATGACCAATGGGGAGAATGATGGACCAAAGGTACCTATGGATAACAAATATGCTTTGTCTGTGAAATATGTCCCTCCTCATCTCAGGAATAAAACTTGCTATTCAAACATACTTCTCATCCCATAAGGATTTTCTAGAATGTCTACGTGAGATTGTTGAAGAGGATAAATTAAAGAAACCACGTGACAATGCAATTGGGCATGCATGCTTATATGCCAAACGATCTCAAGAAATTTTAGAATGCCTAATCACAATATGCCCTAAGTCATTAGGTGAGAGAGTTAATCCTTTGATTCCATGTTCTATGCCTAGTGCCAAGTATGACATTCATTCGATGCCCGATGTTTTGAACATGAACTCTAGTGTGCCTTCTAGAAGTTCAAATCCTAGAAATTCTAGTGATAAGAAAGTGAACCTTAGTGTGCCTGCATGTAGTTCAGATCCCAGCACATCTAAACAGGTGAAGCAAAGAGTCGTAAAACCAACTAAAGTTCTCATTCCCTCTACAGGAGTAATCAGTGACAGTAAAGGAAGCATGTCAAAGTCTCAAGACAATAAAAGGAATGATAGGACCTCGTAAGATAAGAATGTGCATTGGAAAAGAGTAGAAGAACAACCTAGGAACTTTATGTTTGAGCTGAATAAAATGAATCGTGTTGATTCTAGTATTAGCCTTAGGCGTACTGTAATTAATTCAATTCGATACTATTTGCAAACCTTGTAATGATGTTTGCTTGAATTCTGTTACTAATCCTGAATGTGGTATGAATGTTTTGCCTAATGCTGTCAATTGTCCTGTGAAAAGTGTTGATGCTAAAAAATGTGCTAAGAAGGCTAAAAGGTAAAAACGAAAGAAGGCTAGAAAACAAAGAGAAACCCACAGGAAGAACCTTCAGTAAGATAGGATATAGATGGATACCTTTTGGTCAAAAGGATACCTACTAGAAAATGGATGCCTACTGGAAGAACTATCCCTTTAAGAAGTGAACATACTTTGAATAGGTCAAATACAAACACCAGTATTGCATCTGTTACTAATGATTCCATTGCCTCTATCTCTGATTTAACTGTTTCCATTTCTGATGTGGGTGTTCCAATCGCTGTTACTAACCAAATGGAACCCATTCTTGCATGGGGATCCCAATTATCCAGTTATCCATTCTTGTCTGTGTTCAACTACATGTCGTTCAAATCATTCGTGGTACACGGACTCAGCCGTTCCAAGCATATGACTAGAGACCGGTCGCGGCTCATGAACTTCATGAGCAAATTCATCGGGACAGTTAGATTCGGAAATGATCATTTTGGTGCAATTATGGGTTATGGAGATTATGTTGTTGGTGATAATGTTATCTCTAGAGTATACTATGTGGAAGGTCTTGGTCATAATTTGTTCTCTGTTGGTCAATTCTGTGATTCTGATCTAGAAGTAGCCTTCAGAAAACATACTTGTTTTGATTAGAGAACTTGATGGTAAGGAACTGTTAAGAGGAACTAGTGGTTCAAATCTTTACACCATCTCTATCGATGATATGATGAAGTCTTCTCCAATCTGCTTGTTGTCAAAGGCTTCGAAAACAAAGTCATGGTTATGGCATCGTCGTCTCAATCACTTGAACCTCGGCACCATCAATGATCTCTCCAGAAAAGACTTAGTTGTAGGTTTACCTAGACTAAAGTATGAAAAGGATCATCTTTGTTCAGCATGCCAATTGGGAAAAAGCAAAAAGTATGCCCATAAACCCAAACCTACAAACTCAATTACAGAAGTTCTTCATACAATTCACATGGATTTATGTGGTCCAATGAGAGTGCATAATATCTTTGGGAAGAAATATGTGTTAGTTGTGGTTGATGATTACTCTAGATTCAACACTGGTCAAGTTCTTAAGGACAAAGGATGAGACTCGATATCATCATCAAACTCATCAAACAGTTGGGTTCGACTTAACAAAATAGTCAAAATTATCCGAACAGACAATGGAACTGAGTTTGTTAACAAACAACTTAGTGAATTTTATGAAAGCGTTGGGATCAGCCATCAAAGAAGTGTTCCACGAACTTCTAAACGAAGTGTAGTTGAAAGACTAAATCGAACTCTTGTGGAAGCCGCTAGAACAATCTTTGATTTACTCAAAGGTTCCAATGTTTCTCTGGGCTGAAGCTATTGCCACTGCATGCTACACACAAAATCGTTCCCTGATTTACACTGTTCATGGAAAAACTCCATATGAACTTGTCCACAACAGAAAACCTAATCTCTCTTTCCTTCGTGTGTTTGGTGCATTATGTTATCCAACTAATGAGGGTCAAGACTTAGGCAAACTTAAAGCTAAAGCAGACATTGGAGTATTTGTAGGGTATGCACCAAACAAAAAGGGATACCGAATCCATAACAAAAGAATCCGAAATATCATGGAAACAATTTACGTTACGTTTGATGAGTTGACCGGTCAAACGACTCCTGGACAATCCAGTTCTGACCCGACTTCAAAAACAGTCCAATTGGTTCATCCCTTTTACCAAATCCCTCCCCAGCAGCTCCATATGTACCTCCATCAAAAGATGATTTAAGAAAATTGTTTGATCCTATGTTTGATGAACAGTATGAGCCAAGTGCTAATGATCTGTCAATTCCTACAACAGAGGCTGCTTCTATCCATGTAAATGATGTTGATCCTTCAATCTCAATGTCATTAAGCCAAGAAGCGCCTCCTGCTCACTCTGTCTCATCAACAAATCATCCATCATCGAGTGTACATCAGGGAATGGTATCTGGTATCAACAATGAAGAAAATCCCTTTGCTACTCATGAAGATGCTCCGTTTGAAAACATATTTGCTCCTGAATCATCCTCAGAACCGTCTTCATCAGGAGAAATCGATTCAGCTACTTCAGTTCCTCAATTACAACCACATGAACACCTCAAAAAATGAACTCACGATCATCCATTAGAAAACATCATTGGAAACCCCTCTCGTCCAGTATCCACACGAAAACAACTTGCAACAGATGCCTTATGGTGCTTCTTTAACTTTGTACTATCTAAGATCGAACCAAAAGATGTTAAAACCACCATGGATGAAGATAGCTGGTTTAATGCCATGCAAGAAGAAATTCACGAGTTTGATCCACTTGATGTATGGGAATTAGTACCTGCTCCAGATTGTGCTATAATCATTGCTTTAAAATGGATCTTCAAAGTAAAACTTGATGAGCATGGTGATGTGTTAAAGAACAAGGCTTGATTGGTTGCTAAAGGATATCATCAAGAGGAGGGTATTGAATTTGAGGAATCATTTGCTCCTGTTCCTCGTATCGAGGCAATCAGAATCTTCTTGGCAAATGCTGCTAGTAAAAACATGGTAGTCTATCCGATGGACGTAAAGACGGCATTTCTGAACGGAGATCTTAAAGAAGTCGTCTATGTCAGCCAACGTGAAGGCTTTGTGAATCCCGAGCATCCTACTCACGTTTATCGTTTGAAGAAGGCTCTATATGGTTTAAAGCAAGCTCCAAGGGCATGGTATGATATGCTATCAAAGTTTCTTCTATCTACAGGATTCAAAGAAAGGAGCAGTTGATCCAACATTGTTCACCAGGAAGTCAGGCAAACATTTAATTCACTTTCAAATTTATGTTGATGATATCATCTTTGCCTCGACTGACCCCAATGAGTGTGGCCGTTTTTCAAATGAAATGAGTTCAAAATTTCAAATGTCAATGATGGGACAAATGTCATTTTTCTTGGGATTACAAATTTCACAAAGTCCCGGAGACATTTTCATAAATCAATCTAAATATGCAACTGAGATCTTAAAGAAATTTGGATTTGATTCAAGTGACCCTGTTGACACTCCCATGATTGATCGAACCAAACTATATGAGGACCACTCAGGGATCATGATAGACCAAACGAAATATCGTAGTATGATCGGATCCCTGATGTACCTCACAGCTAGTAGACCAGACATCTTGTTCGCTGTTTGTATGTGTGCTAGATACCAGGCTAAGCCTACTAAAAAGCACCTTGAAGTAGTTAAACGGGTCTTTCGGTATCTCCAAGGAACCATCAATATGGGACTTTGGTACCCGAAAGACATTGGTATGTCACTAACAGACATATGCGATGCAGATCATGCAGGGTGTCAAGATACTCATCAAAGTACGTCTGGAGGTGCTCAGTTTTTAGGTGATAAGCTTGTGAGCTGGTCATCAAAGAAGAAAATGAGTACTTCTATTTCCTCTACAGAGGCGGAATACATAGCCATGTCATCTTGTTGTGCGCAAATCCTTTGGATGAGATCTCAATTAACTAACTATGGCTTTGTATTCAACAAAATCCTCTCATCTTGTGATAATAAAAGTGCTATTTCTCTCTCATGCAATAACGTTCAACACTCAAGAGCTAAGCATATCGACATTCGACATCATTTCATCAGGGAACAAGTGGAAAAAGGTGTGGTGGAACTTTATTTTGTGAGGACTGAATACCAGTTAGCAGACATCTTCACCAAAGCTCTTCCAAGAGAACGCTTTGAGTTTATTCTTCCACGACTTGGCATGAAAAGCCTTCAACCAGAAACACTCAAACGTCTTCAGGAGGAAGACGAGGAGTAAAGGTCTATCTTCATCTATCTCTTGTATATATCTATTCAAAAAGCAAAATACAAAATTACAAAATCTTCAAAAAAAAATGTTTTTTTTCGGTTTTCTCGGTTCGATAATATCTATGGTCTTTGTGCTGTCATTCAAAGAATGACACGGGACTTTAGATGTTGTTCGAATTTTTCAAAAAAAAAAAAAAAAAAAAATGGGAGAAAGAGAAACATTGGTTTATTGTCATTTCAGGCCGTAACCCGTTTTTCAAAGAAAGAACAAAGCCAAGCTTTATCATGTTGTTAAATTCCATGCTCTGATTCTATAAACAATTATCTGCTGAAAACTAATTGTTTTGAAACATAACTCGCACTCTATTTTTGATAATCATCTGGACTTATTTGTCAAAATATCTATCTCTCAATCAACAACCTATGTCATTGATTGAGGGAGAGAATGATTTCAATTAAATTAAAATGTTGTTTGTCATTAAATTGTTTTTAAAAGATAATCATGCATGTTCAATCAATGGAGTTTAAAGTCTTAATATCCGATCCATATCAGTTAAAACGTTTTCATAATTAAGTCATAATTCTCCTTAAAAGCTTTCAAAATCAATTTAAATCTACAGAGATCACAAATCTCAAATGATTTGATAATTGTGATCGGGGGAGAATTGGTGATTTAAATTGGATTTATACTGATAAATCGGTAAATGGTTTTATAAGGATGTACAAGCTCTCCTTCCCACATGTGCCAAACGATTTTAAATTTTTCATGCACATGTTGAGGGGGAGCATCTATCTTAAACCAAAATGAGTTGAAACGTGATCATTTATCTCAATGTGCAGGTTCCCTCTAGTATGTGCAAAACTCTTTTCAAACCTTGAGGCACATATTGAGGGGGAGCAAAATCATGAAAACTTCATCCTTCCCCAAAATGCTTTATCTACTTGATTCGATTAGGGAAGTTATGTTGATATCTTTTAGAAAATAGTAATCAAAGAAGTTAATTCTTTCTCTTGCCTCCGTGTGCAAAACAAGTTCAAATACTTGATGCACATATTGAGGGGGAGTTCTTATTCTAAAAATATCAAAAACAATTCAGGTGCAAAATGCTTTGATAATATATCACAAGCACCTAGATTGATTCTCAAATGGTTTTCAATTGGTTCCAATGGCAAATGAACAATACCAAATAGACCGACCAACTTTACTTTATGTATGGTGATATAAGGATGATAAGGTTAGGTATTTGTTCCCATGATCCGCCAGAACCGGAGGGATCTACCCAGGGACTATCCACTAGTTAGTGTAGAGTTCTTAGATATGATGATAAAAGGAGAAAAATGAGATATGGGAAGAGTGCGGACTAAGACTGAGCTAGTACTGCAATAAACCCAACAAGGTTCTAGCTATGAAGTCTCGGTAAGCACTGAAGGGGTTGAAGAATTAAAAAGAATTGAGTGAGAAAACGGTGAAAACAAATAGCCCTCCATTGATTCAACCTTAGGGCAAAGACCAGGTTCAATTCATTTGCTACTGGCGGTTACCAAGGTAACACCAGTATTGAAGACAAGACGTCATGGACCCAGTGACGTACTGCACTACAACTTTCCAAACCACTCAAGTTCCTCTTAAAAGGACTTGTTTCATTCTCACGGGGAACCGACATTATCTATCGACTTTCTCTTAGAGATTGTTGATATTGAAGAAGGAGACTGATGAGTGTCTAAATACTCATCATTTTTGTACCAATTAAACTGCAAAAACATCTGAAAACACTCAGAAATGCATCAAAATGATAAAAATATCACAAATAAGTGTTTTATGTGTTTTAAATGCAAAAAATATCAAAATCTGGTGAAAACGTATCAAATTTGCATAATTGGCAGTTTTAGTCCCCCAAGTTTCAAAAGTTGTCAAAAGCAGTCCCTGGTAAAACAAAATAAAGAAAAATGTTATTCAAGGTCCCTGAAATATTCAAATTTGTCAAAAATGGTCCTTGAATAAATCTTTTGTTAAATGGCAGAAAAGGTCCCTGAACTTTTGAAATTGTCAAGTTTGGTCCCTGGAAATTTGAAATTGTCAAAACTAGTCCTTGTACTATTGAAGTTTGTCAGTTTTAGTCCTTGTGTCAAGTTTGGAAAATTACAGGAATGGCCCCTCAAGTTTGGAAGAATTACAAACAAGTCCTTATTTATAAACCAACAAACCCTTGTCAAAAACCTTTTGACCCCTGCCATTTACACCTGTTTTGACCCCCTTTCACACCATTTTGAACTGCCCAGGTCAAACCACCCAAGTCAAACTAGCCTGTTTCCCTCCTTTATGGGTTTCTTCCTCACCACTTGCCTGCTGCAATTGCAACCCCTCTCCCATCACCCACTCCTTATCCCAACACCTCTCACCACTCATCATCACCCCTACAAATCCACCCCCCCTAGTTGCTAGCTGAGAAGTCAACAGAGGTCAAAAAACCTTTTCCCGCCAAAACCATAAAATGGCCAAAGTAACCTCTACTCATTCATTGGCTCAAGAGGGTGGTGGGAAACACTCATAAGGACACGTAGAAGCTTCTGGGAGCTATAAAAGAAAGAGAAGAAAAGGGAGGAGTGTAATTCATTTTTTTAAGCTTATGTCGATTTTAATTTTTAAAAAGTTATACAGTGTATGTTTAAGCTTGTAAAACCTTTGTATTTGTATTTGAGTATGATAAAAACTTGTTTGCATTTTCAATTTCAAGAAAAGTTTACATATCAAGTTTATGCAAATTTTGAGCCAAAATCTCAAAATTGGCTTTTGTTGTTTATGGTTGTTGTTTTGAGCTCAATAAGCTTATATAAGCTCTTAGTTGCCTGTTTAAGCCAATGAAATCATTTATAACTCAGTTTAAAGTTTTAACTCAAAAATTCTCAAAAATACCAAAAGAATTAGTGTAAATTCAAAAATCATGGGAATGATGATCAAGAGCTGAAGCAGAGCTGGAATTGGACTGCTATTGGGTTTAGAGCTTCTTGGGAAGCAATAGGTGTGATCTCAGTTCTCAGTTTGCTGTTTTGAGCTTTAACTCATTTTGTAAGGCATTTCTTTAAATTTGGCAGTTCTTAGTTTAAGTGATTGAATAGTATTAATTTCAATTCCAATCTGTTTTATTATAGCTAATGTAAGTTACTTAATAGATTTCTTGGTATAAATACTTATTTTAGTAATAAAAGCTTCAAAACAGACTTTAAAAGGGGTGTTTGGATTTGTTAGATAATCTGTGTTAGAAGCTTGTTTTGTTGTCCATTATTGTTGTTCTGAGTTGTTTAGGCCCCTTATAGTCAAGATAAAGTATAAATATTAGTCCTAGTTAGTAAAAAGTCAAAATAAGCTTAATCTCATCCTCAACAGTTAACTGTTAGGATTTTGGGATACAAATCTCATCAAATCTGCTTATAACTAGATAATATAGCTTAATCCAACCTTAGTATAGCTTAATATAACATATAAGTCCTTTAAATCAGTTGCAAAGTTCAAATTAGTCAAACCTTTCAAATCTTTCAAAAAGTCAAATGTGGAAAAACCAGTTTTTAGCTCTACTAGAAGGATTTTTATTGGACTCATTTCTAGGTCATTTCAAGTGAGACTTGTGGTTTTAAAAAGTTCACTTGGTCTAGTTTATGGTTGTGATTTTTGTCAAATTTTATAAATTTCTCTTAAGCACCAAACTAGCTTGTTAAAATGATACCAAATCCCCTGTGCAGGGCATCAAGTCTGCACAGGGGTTATGCAGAGTTTGCAGAGCTTGTACAAAGCTTAGTCTAGCTTCTCAAGGTCTGAGCTTTGGTTTGCATGGTCTTACCCAGGTCCTTTTGAGGTTCCAATTTGTGGTTTTCCTTTTCAGCTTATTTTGGAGCTTATGCATAAGCTCAAAGTAGGCAACCCAGATTCTGTTTTAGCTTAAAGCTCAACACATCAAATCTGTTCAACTTGCATAATCAGTGGTTGTAGCTTGTTGATCTTTGTTGCATTTTAGTTCTATCAGCAGCTTATATCTTCTGTTTTGGTTTGGTGGCTTTTGGACCCTATTTGCTTATTTTAGTGCTTATTTCAATAAGCACTTGGTCATCAGTTTCATATTCCTCTACATAAGCTCATGTTTTTCCATTTTTCCTAGCTTCCTCATGTTATTTTAGACTTTTCCTGAAATTTTCAGATTTTTCCTAGCTTGTTTGCTATTTTTCTTAATTTAAATTAGTTTTTAAGCACTTTTAAATAGCATTAAATACAAATAATTAAGAAAAGTCTAAAAAAAATAATTTTTCATTTTTCTTAAGTTTAGATAAATATAAAAAGTCAAAAAAATATTTTTCCATATTTTTCTTAGTTAAATTTGTATTTTTAAATAATTTAATTAGTTTTTAATAGTTTAAAATTCCTAGAAAATGGAAAAATAATCAGAAAATTACAAAAATAGTTTTGAAAATTCTATTTTGATATTTTAGATTTTTCTAAGTCTTAATTTTATTTTTCTAGCTTTATTTCCTATATTCTTGTAATTTAGGTTATTATTAATTAGTTAAAAATAGTTTTTAATTAATAATAATTAGATAATTAGTTATAAAAATAATTTTCTTTTTCTATAAAATTTCTTTTATCATTAGGTTTATAAAAATGTATTTTTCATATTTTTAGGATTTATATTTTATAAGTTTCACGTTTTTATTTGTACGTCGCGTAGTTTTTAATTCAGTTTTTGAAAAAACATAAAACCAAAAACATCATTTTGCAAATAGTGATAGCGTTTATTTAACATTTTTTATCTTTTTAACTTTCTTTAATTTGCATTTAAGCCCCTGTAGTTTATGGGCTTTCTCTTTAGGTATAAATCAACCACAATCCTTTCCCGTTCAAATCCTCTCGATCACTTTACGTCTGACTATTCTCGCACAGCTCGTTGGGACTTAACGACACGGGAAACACTATACTCCTCGATCTTCATTGCATTCGTGCTTGAGCAGTTTTAAGTTTGTTACGGTCGGCCATTCACAAGTGGCAGGCTTGAGTAATAAAACTTGACGGTTCTGCGCGGATCAAATTTTGGCGCCGCTGCCGGGGAGCAGTGCTAATAGTCTTACGTTTAGCAGATTAGTGATTTGGATATTCACTCCTTGTTTATACCATCTATAGGTTTATATTTTCTTTTAAAAATCAAAAACCCAAAAAGATTTTCATTCTTAGTTTTTACATCATGTTTTTCAAAAATACCAAAAATATTCCTCTTTACCCTCTTACCCTTTTTGATTCTTTATCCCTTTACCCTCTATCCATTTGATTCTAACTTCTTCTATTCTCATGGAATCTCTCGACTACGACGAATTCTGGGACGAAGCTGAAAAGTTTCAGACTTTATCACAAATGTCAAGAATTCGTGTTGTTCGTGATGATCCATTAATTCTGCGTAGGGAAATAGAACGAGAAACCGGGGTGACAAAGGACCAGGTACTTCCCTCTGATAATGGAAGTACTAAATACGTCCAACCTACGGTTATCCAAAGATCTAATCCCGCAATTGCTCCTAAGCCGTCTAGAATTGATCCTAAACTTTCACGATTTACGGTTAAAAGCAAACATGCAGAATTCAGATCGGTGACTCGCAAGAATGACTTGCCTAATCTTCACGCTTCTCAAGAACCGTAACCGGAGACCATAACGGAAGTGGTGGAAATTGCTAGCTCTCAGAGCACACCACTTGTCCCACCTCCGGATTTTTCAAAATGTTCTTCGAGACTTGATAGTCATTCAGATCACCATGTTGGTTTTGTTGATTCTTTGAATGAACCGATTCTTTCTCATAACTCTCAAATAGAATCGTTTATTCCTTGTGTCGGTTGTGGTGAGCCTCTTTATGGTTCACCCTGTCGTTGGTGTACGTGTGTACAATGTGGTAATGATATCCGTAACGGAGTTGTTTGTTTTGTGGTTCGAGGAATTCATTTGATTATGATCCTAATCAGAACTCATTTAACGACCCCTCAAACTTTTCCAATTACCCACCACAGCCCGACTTATCTTCATATAACCAACATTACTGCTGTGAATTTTGTGGAGGTCCTCACCAAGGATTTGAGTGTCAATCCGGAAACACGTTTGTCTACGAACGTTTCTCGGCAACACTCAGGACTTTGGAAATGACCGAATTCCATATTATTCACATGACCAGCCACAACAATCATTTGTTGTGAGAACGTGGAGGTCCCCATTTCAGCTCTGATTGTCAAACAAGGAATCCATTTCCTTGTAACAATTACGACTATCCATATCACGACCAACCTCCACAGTGCCAAATAACTCAAACTCCTCAACAAACCCAACAAGACACTTATCTAGAGCTTCTGGAGTTACTGAAAAGAGGTGAGGAGTTCAATAAAACTATACTTCATAATATTCCCAGTTTTTCTTGTGTATATTGTGGGGGTCCTCATGATGATTATCAATGTCAACCTTCCGGTTTTGACAAATCTCCACTCCCACAATGTCCTGTAATTCAAAATTCACATGAGAAATCCATGGAAGAATTGCTAGGCTGAAGAGCAGTGTCTGCTAAAATAAAATCCCAAATTGCGTTTGAAAAATCTATTAGGGAATCAATTGCAAAAGAAAAAGCGGATCTAGCTCTCGGTTTGCGTTTTATTCCTGATGACAGTGATGATGAAGATACACTTGATTCATCAAGTTCATCGATGATATCCCAGCTTGAGATTCGTCTCAAACAACTGCTATCACACCCGAAGCTCCCACTCACTCTCTGACTATGGGGGACGAGCATCTTGACACTGTTCTAAAAGGAATCGGACGAATTCATAAAGTCTAGTGTTGAGAACCTTGTCCCAATCCCGAGAGTCACAGGGAACTTCTGATCATGTGTGTGATTCTATTCCCCCTCTTGAGTGTTCAAAAGATCATTTTGAAACTTTCTCCGATGTTAGCGACGATTGTGCTTCTCATGGAAACATTGAGTATGTTGAGGCATCACTCCCACAGTCTGATGTTGATCATCATCTTGAGGAGTTCACAGATGAACTCACTCACATCAATCCACTTTCATCGGAAAGTAATGATAGTTGATCGGTGTATTTTACATACCCCTCATTGCATGTTAATTACGCATTATTGCATCATTATTCATTGTTATACATGTACTTTGAGGATGTTTTGTGATTATTCAGGTTATGCGTAAAAATGAGCTAAAGTTGTGATTTTATAAGCTTAAAATGAAGACATGCAAGTTTTGAATGTTGCCGCGCCATTTTGCTCGTGGCAATAGAGCCCACGTCATCAAGAAAGAAACGTAGTGTCTTTTTGTTGGGCTTTAATTTGAATGTGCAAAAGATAAAATAAAAAGCCCAAAGGCTGTTATGGATCGTGGAGTGAACAAAAAGAAAAATAATAGGCAAACCCTATTATCATTAAAAAAAAACGAGGAGCTGACATTAAGGAGGAGCCGCAACATTTGATAGACGGACGCCCCATCTCAAAAAGAAAAGGAATTGATTCGTGTGGTTGGAGCATCTTTCCTGACACCAACTATAGTCTTTGCTTTAATTCATTTGTTTTGAATTGAATAGCCATGTTACTGTAAGTTGGGAAAGAAAAAAATAAACATATATCATTGGCCTTTGATAATTGGTGGTAGCATGCAATTCTTAAAAGTCATGAGATCCATCAACATGATGCGCGGCTAAGCCTTTTGTAATCTCTCCCGGTAAAAGATATATTTGGTTTGATCATGTTTACGGATTATAATTTATTTGTCAAACATTAATTCATATGATTTTATTGCATATCATTTGTTTGAATTTAATATTTTAGTATAATTATTTTATTGAATTATTGTGAGACATTTTATTGCGAGTCAACGATTGTGCCAAGCCTAAGTAGCATAAGGGTTAAGACGGTCGTATGTTTAACATAATTTGTTCCCATAATTGTTCGTTAAATAATTATAAAATTAATTAATAGGATTATTAGAAGACATGTTATTGCTAGTCAACGAATTGTGCCGAGTCCAACTAGTTTAGGTATTAAGACAATTTGTGTGGTAAACATAACTTGTGCCCAAAATTATCCTTTTCAATTAATACAAAGCAAGCATTAGTAATAATCCGTAACTTAGTCATATCAATATATCCGGAGCCGGGAGGGATTGCTTTTCACTCAATTGTTCACAACTTCGCTCTTATTTGCTTATTTAATTTTTATTTGTTTATTTGCTTTTTAGTTAATTAGTAGTTTTATTATTAAGTCTTAAATCAATTATTTATTTCATAGAATTTAGTTTAATTAGTAATTTAGTTATTAAGATTTCAAAACCAAAACTTTTATTGATCAGTGATCACCTCAAAACTTAAATTAGAACCACATACTCCTCGTGGATACGATACCCGCTTGCCCTATCTAGTATAAGGTAATTAGGTTTATTTTTTGATTGGTACAACTTGAGCCATCAAATTTTGGCCGCGGGGAGTGAGTGCGCTTTTGATTTAAGTTTTTGTTAATAGTTTTAAAAAAATAAAAAAATACAAAAAGATTTTATTTTCTTTTGTTTTGTTTGTTTGTTTGTTTTGTTGATTGTGAGTGTGCAAGTTAGTGTATGCCTTGCAGATCGGACGTACATCACCGTTAGCTTACGATCCCGAGGTAGAGAGAAGCGCAAGGTTGAGGAGGAAAGCAAATAGACAGTTTCTACTAACCTTGATTTTGCAGGTTTAGAAGAGCTTTTCACGGAAATGCCAGTGTGACGACGATGCCGGGTGCAGTAATCCCCACCACTTGGTGTGGATTCCTATTATAGAGGGAACTTCGATGATCCCTCCCCATTGTCTATCCGACTACCGCTAATGGGGTCATGAGCAACTTCAAGATCCACCGAACCTCATAGCGATCTTACCCGTGTTTAGAGGTCATGAGGAGCCGTATGCACATCTGCGCGAGTTTTTCTCCATTGCAGATACAAATCGGGGTTAATAACACCACTAAGGATGGGGTAAGACTTCGCCTTTTTCCTTTTTCTCTTAAAGATCAAGCTAAGGCCTGGTTCACATCTCTCGAACCAAGTAGTATTAACTCATGGTCTGAAATGCAATCCGCCTTTCTTGATGAATTCTATTCTATAAGCAAAACTGCTGCCATTAGAAAGAAGATTAAATCCTTTCACAAATCCCAAGCAGCAGTTTCACGAAGCTTTTAGTAGACTCAAAGAGTTGTTAAGAACTTGCCCTCACCACGATGTTCCAAAATGGGAGCTTGTCAAAGTCTTTTATGACGGGTTGGATTATCATAACCAACAATTTGTAATGGCAACTAGTGGGGGAACGTTTTTCTCACAGCCCATGGAGGAAGAATGGGAGTTCTTTGAAAAGCTGAGCAAGGGTTCCAAGACCCAAGCTTCAGTGGATCGAAACAACAAATCTTCCGCCAATTCTGTGTCTAACCAACATGGCACAAATTCTGAAATTAGTGAGTTAAGTAAGAAAGTTGATCTTTTGTTGAGAAATCTAGGAAAAGGTGCTTCAAATGTGTTGCATGTGTCGCATGACGCTTGCTCAATGTGTGGTGATCCGAGTCATTCAGTCAATAATTGTCAAAGTTGGGGGGCGCCACCGAATGCGGAGGTAAATGGAGTCTATGGAAACCATCCACGAAACGACCCATTCTCCAATAGTTACAATCCGGGATGGCGTAATCACCCCAACTTCCGTTGGAAGGATGACGACATTCGCCCTAACAATTACCAACAAAGGCCACAACAATACCAAAGTCAAGGGCAAGGTTCAAACAATGGCCAACAATCCAATGTTGACCAAAAGTTTGACTTGATCCTAAGTGAGTTGGCCAAGTCTAATCAAGGTGCAAACCTAAAGTTTGAGTCCCTTTCCAAATCTATAGTAAATCTTGAAAGACAAGCTGGGGCAGTTGGTAGAAGAGGTGCACAAACGAGAAGCGGGTAAGCTTCCAAGCTATCCCACTCTTAATCCAAAGCATAAGCCAGATGGTCCTGAGCATGTGAATATGGTGACATCTCTTCGAAATGGTAAAACCTACAACAATGACATCAAAATTCCAAGTGTTCATGATTTTTCGCATGATGTCGATGATTTCGTATCTTGATGACGAAATTGTTGTTAAAGGTAAAAAAGCTGAAAATGTTAAGTTCGATTATGAGTTAGTAAATGATTTGTCAAATGATTTTCCAAAACCACCAACTCAGAATCCTAAAGCTACTGAATCACCCAAAGTTGGGGAGGCTGGTGTGTCAAGCACAACCACTCCTTACCCCGCAGCTTTGGAAAAATCGGCATCTGCTAGATTGGCTAAAAAGGTTCCTCATTCGAGGATATGTGGGAGACTTTCAAGCAAGTAAAGATCAATCTCCCCCTTATTGATGCTATCAAGCAAATTCCTGCATATGCCAAGTTTTTAAAGGACTTGTGTACTCAAAAGAGGAAGTTAAAGGCAATTGTGCCTAAAAAGGTTGACCTAACTGAGCACGTTAGTGCAATCTTATCTAACTCTCTTCCTCCCAAATTCAAAGATCACGGAGCACCATTGATTTCAGTTGTGGTGGGAAATATTGCCATTAAGAAGGCGCTCCTTGATCTCGGTGCTAGTATCAACATCCTTCCTGCTAGTTTGGTCGATAAGTATGACTTAGGAACCCTTCGTAAGACTGACACTATAATTTCCTTAGCCGATCGATCTACCAAAATTCCTAGAGGTATCTTAGAGGATGTTATTGTGAAAGTTGATGACTTCTATTACCCAGTTGACTTCTTTGTTATGGACACCGAGACACCATACAAGGATGTTCAACCAACCATTATCCTTGGGCGACCATTCCTAGCCACGATAGACGCTAGGATCAATTGTCGAACTGGAGCCATGGATATTGCGTTCGGTAATAAGAAGTTAAGATTGAATGTGTTTAGTTCCGTGAATTCTCCTACTATGAATGAATGCTACCAGGTGGACGTAATCGATGAGGAAGTCCAAAAGCATGCACCCCGTATGCTTAAGGTTGATCCTTTAAACTTATATTTAACTGGTGAGAATAAGGAGATTCTTGATGTTGCTGAAGTTCAAGAGATTCAAGAGTGTTTGGTCAGTTCTTTAGACCATCAAAAACCACCTTGGTCTTATAAAGTGGAGCCCTTTCCTGCTACTTTTGACACGGCCACAAAGCCGTCGCTGGAGGTGCCTCCAATTCTTGAGCTGAAACCTTTGCCATCTAATCTCAAATATGCTTTTCTAGGTCCTAACAATACTTTACCCGTTATTGTTGCTTCCGATCTTTACTGGATCACAAGAGGAATCACTTTTGAAAGTTCTTTCCAAGTATAAAGCAGCAGTGGGATGGACAATTGCGGACTTAAAGGGATTAGTCCTTCATTATGTATGCACCGAATTGTTACGGACCCAGATGTTAAGCCATCAAGAGATGCGCAAAGGCGCTTGAATCCTAATATGAAGGAGGTAGTGAAGAAGGAAGTTCTCAAGTGGCTAGATGCTGGTATCATTTATCCCATCTCAGATAGTAAATGGGTAAGTCCCACGCAAACGGTGCCTAAAAAGGCCGGTATCACCGTTGTAGAAACCGAGAGCGGGGAAAAACTCACCACCCACCGATGGCTGGAGAGTGTGCATAGATTACCGTAAGCTGAATGATGCTACATCTAAAGATCATTTCCCACTCCCTTTCATTGATCAAATAGTTGAGAAGCTTTCCGGTCAGAAGTTCTATTGCTTCTTGGATGGGTACTCCGGGTATAATCAAATACCCATCCATCCCGATGACCGAGCCAAAACCACTTTTACATGTCCATATGGGACATTTGCATTTCGTCGAATGCCGTTTGGTCTGTGTAATGCACCCGCTACCTTTCAGCGGTGCATGATGAGCATCTTTTCTGACATGGTTGGAGAATCTGTAGAGATATTCATGGATGATTTCTCCATCTTTGGTCAATCATTGAAAGTGTTTGGGTCAGCTTGAAAGTGTGTTAAAAAGATGCACCGAAACTAATCTAGTGCTTAGTTGGGAGAAGAGCCATTTCATGGTTCGAGAGGGAATTGTATTAGGACACGTCGTTTCTGAAAAAGGATTTGAGGTTGACCGTGCCAAGGTGCAAATAATTTCAACCCTTCCTCCTCCCACTAACACTAAAGCTGTGCGATCTTTTCTTGGTCATGCGAGGGTTCTACGGCGATTTATTAAGGATTTCATTGCTATATCAAAGCCTCTTTGTAATCTACTCTCAAAAGAGGCACGATTTGATTTTAATGAATCATGTCTTAAAGCATTTAATATGCTTAAGCAAAAGCTTGTAGAAGCCCCGATTCTCATGATCACCCGATTGGTCGAAGCCTTCGAGATCATGTGTGACGCGAATATACTGGGCGGTTAAGGACAACGGATCGATAAGAAACCCGTTGTGATCTTTTATGCTAGTAAGACTTTTTCAAAAGCTCAAATGAATTACACCACTACTGAAAAGGAATTGCTAGCCGTGGTTTTTGCTCTCGATAAGTTTCGTTCATATATTTGGGGGCATTCTAAGGTGATAGTATTTTCAGATCATAGTGCCTTGAAACATTTATTAACCAAGAAAGAGACAAAACCGAGGTTGCTTAGATGGATTCTGCTGTTACAAGAATTTAATCTGGAAATCCGGGATAAGAAGGGGTCGGAAAATGTGGTTGCCTTGACCATTTGTCCGTGATTATCCCTCCTCCGTTCAATCCATCTGACGTGATTAAAGAAAGCTTTCCTGATGAAAGCTTATTCCAAGTTTCTAAGATCCCTTGGTATGCAAACATTGTTAACTACATTGTAGTTAAAAAGCTTCCGATTCTTGGTCCAAACAACAAAGAAAATACTTCTTTTCTCAATTGAAGCATTATTTTTGGGAGGATCCGGATCTTTATAAAGTGTGTGCTGACCAAGTTGTTAGGAGGTGTATTCAGATGACGAGCATATGGACATATTGGCTCATTGCCATTCTTATGCGTGTGGGAGACACTTTGGTGCGACGAAAACGGGCACAAAGTCCCAGAGCGGCTTCTTTTGGCCGACTATATTCAAGGATGCACGCTCTTTTGTGAAAGCATGTACTCGTTGCCAACAAGTTGGTGGGATTTCAAGGCGTGATCAGATGCCTATGAATCCAATACTTGTTGTTGAGATCTTTGACGTGTGGGGTATTGATTTTATGGGACCATTCCCTACCTCCCATGGTAATATGTATATTTTGGTGGCAGTTGACTATGTCTCTAAGTGGGTAGAAGCTGAGGCTACAAGAACAAATGACCATAGTGTAGTTCTTAAGTTTGTTAAGAAAAATATCTTTGCTAGGCATGGAATCCCCAAGGCCATCATTAGTGATGGGGGTTCCCATTTTAAGAACTTCAAATTTGGAAAGTTATTGAAACACTATGGGGTTAATCATAGAATAGCTACTCCTTATCACCCACAGACTAGTGGATAGGTAGAAGTATCTAATAGGGAGATTAATATTAGAAAAGACCGTTCGTAGTGATAGGAAGGATTGGTCCCTGAGGTTAGATGATGCCTTGTGGGCATATAGGACGGCTTTTAAGACCCCTATTGGAATGTCACCGTATAGGTTGGTATATGGCAAGGCGTGTCATTTACCGGTTTAGATTGAGCATAGGGCTGAAAGGGCAATTAAGCAGTTAATATGGACTTAGATAATGCCGGTAATTCTAGGAAACTTCAATTATCTGAATTAGATGAGATTAGACGCGATGCTTATGAGAGTGCCCGAATTTATAAGGAGAAAACTAAGGCTTTTCATGACCGACACATCACCAAGAAATCTTTCTCGGTGGGTCAAAAAGTTTGGTTATTCAATGCTAGACTTAAGCTCTTTCCCGGAAAATTAAGAAGTAAATGGACGGGTCCATACGTTGTGACTCAAGTCTCTCCACATGGAGCCATTGAAATAAAAAATATGGTGGGTGGAGAGCCGTTTAAAGTCAATGGACACCGTTTGAAGCCGTATGTTGTGTTGGAGAGTGATCATATCGCCACGGTTGATGTGGTTTACTTGGAACCACTCCAACCGTCTCAATAGCTCCAATGAGTTATGTCGGGCTGACGACGTTAAACCTAGCGCGGGAGGCAACCCGTGGGTTGTAGTATGTGTGTTAAAAACTTTGTGGGTGTGTTAACTACAAACCCTCACGAGACTAAACTCGTCCACTCGGGCTACCGAGGGGTTTAAAGGCTTGTTGCATGCGCTAAATGCAACCGTGATTCCTACGAAAGTGAGTTAGGTTTTTGTGTGTGTGTTTGTCAAAGTGATTTTTAACCAAAATTTCAACTTAAAGTTTTTACATTGGGGACAATGCAATGCTTTAAGTTGAGGGGGGTGTCACATGTGTTACATGTTTTTGTGTGAAATTGTGGTAAAAAAAATATTTGATTTTTGTGCTAATTGGATGTGGAAGTTTCTTCTACATATATTTGTTGAGTGTTTGCAGATTCTGAAGATTAGCTTGTGGATGACTTATTGGAGCAAACCAGAAGAACCAACCATGATTATAAGGTGCACCCGATTTCATTGTATAATTTGGTTATAAATTGATTTGATAGTTTGCATGTAGTTAGGTATATGTATATTTAGTAGATGATCAAACCATACCCGATTGAATTCCCTCACTTACTTTTGCTTAGAACGGGAAGAGAGTTAAAATAATATAATATGAAATATAATAATGTAATAGTTGGGTTATGACACTTAAATTGATCTTATCCGCTTGTCACCAAGCACGGTGGCCATAGAAAAAAGTTGGAGAACTGTCATAATTATTGGTGGTAGTCATATGTTGGGCTTGTCTATCGATTCGTCACCCGCGCAAGGTGATATTTTAGTTGTTAGCATGGGTCGACGTCAATTTTATGATGGATAGCATTGCACTTAGCTGAGACAATTTTATGTGAAATAACCCAATCCTTGTATTGTTGTTATGAAATTAGGAAGGTTGGTTTAATTTAGTGCATTAACTAATTAGACTATGTGGTAGATAACTCCATCATATGATATACCAACAGGCACGAAGCATAGTTGTTCCCATTTAATTAAAACGGACTAAATTAACCGGTTCCCGTATGCCGATGTGTCTTAGTATGCACCTATAGGATAGATATTCATACTCTCAAATGATTGGTCTTTATATCAACCTTAAAAGGAGTGTATAAAGCATTCGGGATGACATGTATAAAAACGGTCCCGATGGCTAAAAAGGAGCTTATGTATGTTATGAGCAAAAATGCTTGAAATGCGAAGTGAAATTCATGTGCAAAAAAAAAAAAAAAAAAGCAAAAAAGTGAAAATATGTAAGTTGATGCATGATGGCTAAAGTGCTCTTAAAAAGTTTGCTCCTATGGTATAAAAACTCCGGTATTATAAAAGGTGTAAGGTATTCTCACCTCTCGTTTTGGATCTATGTTTAGATTGATTATAGGGGTGTACTAAGTATGTTGGGCACATGGTTAATTATATGAAACATAAAGTAAATGGAACCAATGGGAACGGTTATGCTAAGTGTTTAAGAAGGACAAAAATATTGGTAATCATTTTGGATTATTTGCTACATAGGATGGTTATTAGTGTACTAGGTTGAATTTAATCTTTTTGATGGAATTTCAATGGTATGATTAAAAATTATGTAATTAACATGCTAAGATATATTAGATTTCTTCCTCGGAGAGTAAGAGTTAAGTTGAGGGGGTTTGATCGGTGTATTTTACATACCCCTCATTGCATGTTAATTACGCATTATTGCATCATTATTCATTGTTATACATGTACTTTGAGGATGTTTTGTGATTATTGTAGGTTATGCGTAAAAAATGAGCTAAAGTTGTGATTTTATAAGCTTAAAATGAAGACATGCAAGTTTTGAATGTTGCCGCGCCATTTTGCTCGTGGCAATAGAGCCCACGCCATCAAGAAAACGTAGTGTCTTTTTGTTGGGCTTTAATTTGAATGTGCAAAAGATAAAATAAAAAGCCCAAAGTACCAAAAATATGGATCGTGGAGTGAACAAAAAGAAAATAATAGGCAAACCTATTATCATTAAAAAAAAAACGAGGAGCTGACATTAAGGAGGAGCCGCAACATTTGATAGACGGACGCCCCATCTCAAAAAGAAAAGGAATTGATTCGTGTGGTTGGAGCATCTTTCCTGACACCAACTATAGTCTTTGCTTTAATTCATTTGTTTTGAATTGAATAGCCATGTTACTTAATCATTGTAAGTTGGGAAAGAAAAAAATAAACATATATCATTGGCCTTTGATAATTGGTGGTAGCATGCAATTCTTAAAAGTCATGAGATCCATCAACATGATGCGCGGCTAAGCCTTTTGTAATCTCTCCCGGTAAAAGATATATTTGGTTTGATCATGTTTACGGATTATAATTTATTTGTCAAACATTAATTCATATGATTTTATTGCATATCATTTGTTTGAATTTAATATTTTAGTATAATTATTTTATTGAATTATTGTGAGACATTTTATTGCGAGTCAACGATTGTGCCAAGCCTAAGTAGCATAAGGGTTAAGACGGTCGTATGTTTAACATAATTTGTTCCCATAATTGTTCGTTAAATAATTATAAAATTAATTAATAGGATTATTAGAAGACATGTTATTGCTAGTCAACGAATTGTGCCGAGTCCAACTAGTTTAGGTATTAAGACAATTTGTGTGGTAAACATAACTTGCGCCCAAAATTATCCTTTTCAATTAATACCAAGCAAGCATTAGTAATAACCGTAACTTAGTTCATATCAATATATCCGAGCCGGAGGGATTACTTTTCACTCAATTGTTCACAACTTCGCTCTTATTTGCTTATTTAATTTTTATTTGTTTATTTGCTTTTTAGTTAATTAGTAGTTTTATTATTAAGTCTTAAACCAATTATTTATTTCATAGAATTTAGTTTAATTAGTAATTTAGTTATTAAGATTTCAAAACCAAAACTTTTATTGATCAGTGATCACCTCAAAACTTAAATTAGAACCACATACTCCTCGTGGATACGATACCCGCTTGCCCTATCTAGTATAAGGTAATTAGGTTTATTTTTGATTGGTACAACGAGCCTGTCATTAAATTTTGGCCACAAGCCGAGTGAGTACCAATTAAATCTGAAAACATTTTGTACCAATTAAATCAAAAAACATCTGAAAACACTCATAAATGCATCAAAATGATAAAAATATCACAAATAAGTGTTTTATGTGTTTTAAATGCAAAAATATCATAATCTGGTGAAAAACGATCAAATTTGTTCATAATTGGCGCTTTAGTCCCCAAGTTTCAAAAGTTGTCAAAAATGTCCCCGTAAACAAAATAAAGAAAAATGTTATTCAAGGTCCCCTGAAATATTCAAATTTGTCAAAATGGTCCTTGAATAAATCTTTTGTTAAATGGCGTAGGTCCTGAACTTTTGAAATTGTCAAGTTTGGTCCCTCAAATTTGAAATTGTCAAAACTAGTCCTTGTACTATTGAAGTTTGTCTGAGGTTTAGTCCTTGTGTCAAGTTTGGAAAATTACGGAATGGCCCTCAAGTTTGGAAGAATTACAAACAAGTCCTTATTTATAAACCAACAAACCCTTGTCAGCTCCTAAAACCTTGACCCCGCCATTTACACTGTTTTGACCCCTTTCACACCATTTTGAACTGCCGAGTCCACCCACCCAAACTCAACATGAATTGTTCAAGCTCTCCTTATGGGTTTCTTCCTACCACTTACTGCTTGCATTGCAACCCCTCTCCCATCACCCACAAGCCTTATCCCAACACCTCTCACCACTCATCATCACCCCTACAAATCCACCCCCTAGTTGCTAGTGAGAAGTCAGAGAGGTCAAAAACCTTTTCCGCCAAACCATAAAATGGCCAAAGTAACCTCTACTCATTCATTGGCTCAAGAGGGTGGTGAAACACTATAAGGACACGAGAAGCTTAGGAGCTATAAAAGAAAGAGAAGAAAGGAGGAGTGTAATTCATTTTTTAAGCTTATGGATTTTAATTTTTAAAAGTTATACAAAGGTATGTTTAAGCTTGTAAAACCTTTGTATTTGTATTTGAGTATGATAAAAACTTGTTTGCATTTTCAATTTCAAGAAAAGTTTACATATCAAGTTTATGCAAATTTTGAGCCAAAATCTCAAAATTGGCTTTTGTTGTTTATGGTTGTTGTTTTGAGCTCAATAAGCTTATATAAGCTCTTAGTTGCCTGTTTAAGCCAATGAAATCATTTATAACTCAGTTTAAAGTTTTAACTCAAAAATTCTCAAAATACCAAAGAATTAGTGTAAATTCAAAAATCATGGGAATGATGATCAAGAGAAGCGAGCGGCATGGTGGACTGCTATTGGTTTAGAGCTTCTGGGAAGCAATAGGTGTGATCTCAGCCTCATGTTGCTTTGTTTGAGCTTTAACTCATTTTGTAAGGCATTTCTTTAAATTTGGCAGTTCTTAGTTTAAGTGATTGAATAGTATTAATTTCAATTCCAATCTGTTTTATTATAGCTAATGTAAGTTACTTAATAGATTTCTTGGTATAAATACTTATTTTAGTAATAAAAGCTTCAAAACAGACTTTAAAAGGGGTGTTTGGATTTGTTAGATAACTGTTAGAAGCTTGTTTTGTTGTCCATTATTGTTGTTTTGAGTTGTTTAGGCCCCTTATAGTCAAGATAAAGTATAAATATTAGTCCTAGTTAGTAAAAAGTCAAAATAAGCTTAATCTCATCCTCAACAGTTAACTGTTAGGATTTTGGGATACAAATCTCATCAAATCTGCTTATAACTAGATAATATAGCTTAATCCAACCTTAGTATAGCTTAATATAACATATAAGTCCTTTAAATCAGTTGCAAAGTTCAAATTAGTCAAACCTTCAAATCTTCAAAAGTCAAATGTCAAAACCTTTTAGCTCTACTAGAAGGATTTTTATTGGACTCATTTCTAGGTCATTTCAAGTGAGACTTGTGGTTTTAAAAAGTTCACTTGGTCTAGTTTATGGTTGTGATTTTTGTCAAATTTTATAAATTTCTCTTAAGCACCAAACTAGCTTGTTAAAATGATACCAAATCCCCCTGCAGGGCATCAAGTCACAGGGGTTATGCTTGAATTGCAGAGCTTGTACAAGCTTAGTCTAGCTTCTCAAGGTCTGAGCTTTGGTTTGCATGCAAATCAATCAATAAAGATTATTCAATAATATATTCTTACCCAGGTCCTTTTGAGGTTCCAATTTGTGGTTTTCCTTTTCAGCCTATCACACCGTATTTTTTGGAGCTTATGCATAAGCTCAAAGTAGGCAACCCATTCTGTTTTAAGCTTAAAGCTCAACACATCAAATCTGTTCAACTTGCATAATCAGTGGTTATAGCTTGTTGATCTTTGTTGCATTTTAGTTCTATGCAGACTTATATCTTCTGTTTTGGTTTGGTGGCTTTTGGACCCTATTTGCTTATTTTAGTGCTTATTTCAATAAGCACTTGGTCATCAAAGTTCATATTCCTCTACATAAGCTCCTGTTTTTCCATTTTTCCTAGCTTCCTCATGTTATTTTAGACTTTTCTTGAAATTTTCAGATTTTTCCTAGCTTGTTTGCTATTTTTCTTAATTTAAATTAGTTTTTAAGCACTTTTAAATAACATTAAATACAAATAATTAAGAAAAGTCTAAAAAAAATAATTTTTCATTTTTCTTAAGTTTAGATAAATATAAAAAGTCAAAAAAATATTTTTCCATATTTTTCTTAGTTAAATTTGTATTTTTAAATAATTTAATTAGTTTTTAATAGTTTAAAATTCCTAGAAAATAGAAAAATAATCATAAAATTACAAAAATAGTTTTGAAAATTCCATTTTGATATTTTAGATTTTTCTAAGTCTTAATTTTATTTTTCTAGCTTTATTTCCTATATTCTTGTAATTTAGGTTATTATTAATTAGTTAAAAATAGTTTTTAATTAATAATAATTAGATAATTAGTTATAAAAATAATTTTCTTTTTCTATAAAATTTCTTTTATCATTAGGTTTATAAAAATGTATTTTTCATATTTTTAGGATTTATATTTTATAATGGGCTTGGCCCGTTTCACGTTTTTATTTGTACGTCGATAGTTTTTAATTCTTACATGTAAAAACATAAAACCAAAAACATCATTTTGCAAATAGTGATAGCGTTTATTTAATATTTTTATCTTTTTAACTTTCTTTAATTTGCATTTAAGCCCCTTTAGTTTATGGGCTTTAGGTATAAATCAACCACAATCCTTTCCCGTTCAAATCCTCTCGATCACTTTACTCGACTATTCTCGCATGCTACCGTTGGGACTTAACACCTGGGGAAACATATACTCTCCTGATCTTCATTGCATTCGTGCTTGAGCAGTTTTAAGTTTGTTACGGTCGGCCATTCACAAGTGGCAGGCTTGCGTGATAAAACTTGACGGGTCTGCGGATCAAAACCCTCTCCCTAGTCTCCGATATAGGATCCAAATATGCACAAAACTGAGTCTAGAGCCACGAGATCATCAATAAATCTCATTAGGACACTTTCAATGAAGACTCTCTGTTTCACACAATGTGGAAAGAGAGATTATATCTTGAGTCCTACGCATTATCCTTATGGTATTGCCAGAACATCCGAGTGATATTCATAATATTCATGATGAAGATGGAAATCCTTCTAGAGCCAACATCAAACAAGCTCTTGGTGGGTGGTATATGAGATCAATTAATTAGATCAACCATGTGACAACTGAACAGAAACAATGGGGCGGTTCACTTCTTGAATCAATCCTGGTTCAGGTTACGGATTGACGAATACCTTTGAAAAACCGACCGTTATGCTTAAAAACTCTTTTCATTAGTACATCGACCGTGTACGAATATTTCAAATTAAAAGGTATTTTAAGATTGATAACTGATTTTCATTAAAACCTTCGTTGTATTGCAAAAACAATTTCTATTGAGCAATACGCGATTGTTTTTCAAATCTCTTTCATCAATCGCTGAATCTCTATTTGTTCGCTGGTTCACTCACTTTGTGTTGTCTTCTTTGAGATCCGTCCGGTTTATTATATATAATAGAGTACAAGGAAATTCTTGAACTATACCCGATCACAGGTAGTACTTATCCCGATCAACGGGGAACCGTGGGTCGTGTACCTCAATTCAACGAAATTGATCAAAGACACTTTCGTATATATATATATTTATTGCTAAATGTTTTATGTGTAATTTGTTCTACGCTTGCGTGGTTGATCGAATGAATGTCAATCCATAGCCGCATGCTCACCCAACACATTCATCTCGAAAGAAATCATGATTAAGGCATCAATGACTCTGATATTTTCACTCCATGCTTCTGCCAATATCATGAATCAACGAAAGCTTCGCTACTCATGAGAAGATATCATGATCCTAATGTGAGCATGTCGGTCCGAAAGTCACAATATCACATTAAACCAAACCACAATGGATGTCTCGTGAGATTTTTGATAAGATGATCTCAAAAGCGGCTCGAAATTATTATCACGTGGATCGAAATACCTCCACTTGATTAACCAAAGATGCAATGAGAAGAATCAATGACTACGAGCCGAGCATAGTACTACATCAAGAATGCAAGAACAATTTTAATGTAATATCTGTTTGTATTCAATGTAATTTTAGTACATGATTGAGGTGACCTCGAGATTGTTAGGAATTAGAAATTCCGTGTATAAAAGAGTACCACCTCAAGTATATGTAATCTTTAGAAAGCTCATAGTAGTTAGTTCTTTTTAAGTTAAGTAGTATTTAGTTAAGTAACAATAGTGGCCCGGGAACTTTACGGACTCAGTTCTTTACCCAATGTATGCCTGATCCAGTTACTGGTTGTGTGCTTAGTGTAAGACTATAAATACACTCTACCTTCCAAGGTAGAGAGTTGGAGCTCATAATAATATCTTTCACTTTCTCTCACTAAGTTCCCTAAACCTCTAACTTTCTCTCTCTAGAACTCATCTTTTATACGCGCCACTTTGTGTTATGGTTTGATGTGTATGTGAAATCCAATATCCTACTGTTAGGAATTAGAAATTCCATGTATTAAAGAGTCGGTCACCTCAAGTATATGTAATCTTTAGAAAGCTCGTAGTCAGTAGTTATTTTAAGTTAAGTAGTATTTAGTTAAGTAACACCGTGGAGGACGGACGGGTCTTTACCCATTGTATGCCCGATCCACGGCCGATGTGTGGCGTTTTATGTAAGACTATAAATACTCTCTAACTCCCAAGGTAGAGAGTTGGAGCTCATAATAATATCTTTCACTTTCTCTCACTAAGTTCCCTAAACCTCTAACTTTTCTCTCTAGAATTCCATTTATACGCCACCTTGTGTTATGGTTTGATGTGTATGTGAAAAGTTATATCTTACAATTGGTATCAAGAGCCATGGTTAGATCATATCTTACACATCTTTGGATTTCTAGTGGTTTTAGGTGGTTTTTAAGTTTGAAAAAGTTTAGTGGTTTTAGCATCATTTGATTGATTTCTAGTGTTAAAGTTTTGATTTTGGTTGTACTTTTATGTTTAGAATCATCAAAAGTGTTTAGGTTTTCATTTGGTAAGCTTGAATCATCTTGGTTGGGTTGTTTTGGATTGAAAAGTGAGGTTTATATGGTTTTTCAAGCTAGCGACTTAGCTCACGGAATAGTTTCTTGGTAGCGACTTGCTTCACATTTTTGTAGCGACTTACGGTGTTGGAACTAGCGAGTTAGATCTAGCGAGTTAAAGTACAAGTAGTGGATTCTCCACTACAGGTAGCGACTTGTGGTAGCTGACTTGGTCAAGCGAGTTGCTCTTTAGCTTAACTTGTGTCTCTAGCGACTTGTGTAGCTTAATTGTCACGAATTTGTTAGCGACTAGTCTCAGAGTAAGTTACTACTTAGCGACTTGTATTTCTCGTAGCGACTTGGGACTCTAGCGACTTAGGGGTGTAGCGAATTAAGGGTTAGCGACTTAGTGCATTAATTTCTAGCGACTTAGTGCACTAATTTCTAGCGACTTAGTGCATTATCTTCTAGCGATTTAGTATTTTATCATCTAGAGTCTTGAGTGATTGTTTACTGTTTTCTCTTGATTCAAGAAAATCCGTGAAAGAATCCATTTCCGTTTAATCATAGAGCTATAAAATCCGTATAACTGTTAACATGTCTACCAACGTTCCCAATCGTTATCTCCATCATGTCGAAGATGTTCAAGCAAATTTCAGATACTCGTTCCACCCATGCTGTGACGTGAGAACCGACTACGACTCTTGGGCTCAACGAATTGGACTGTATTGCCTTGGAAAGGAAAATGGTGTCAACATTCTCAAATCCATTGATGAAGGACCATATCGAGTTGAGACGACTAGAGACATACTTGATACAAATGCAGATGGTACTCGCTATTTTACGGAATGTGAGACCTAAGATGTATGATGAGCTTGATGATAAGGATAAAAGAGATTTGATGCGATATCGTGGCTTCAAACATTGTTCTTCAAGGTCTTCCTAAAGACATCTACAAGCTGATCAATCATAACACGGATGCTAAGGCAGTTTGGGACAATGTTAAGATGCTTCTCTCGTGTTCAATTAACTATGGAAGACAGAGAATCCCAACTCTATGACTAATTTGAGCATTTCAAGATGAAACCAGATGAGAGTGTCTATGAGTACTATGTGAGATTTCATAAGTTAGTTAATGACATGAGGAACATCCGAATGACTATGCCTAACATTCAGTTGAACTCAAAATTTGTGAACAACATGAATCCCGAATAGCACAAGTTTGTTACACGTGAAGCTCACTAAAGGATTGAAGAATACAAACTATGAGCAACTCTATGCCTTCCTCCTTCTGAATGAGAGACATGCTATGTTTGAAAAATTAATTCTCAATCAGCCTCAAAACCAACCAGTGGAGAGACAAGCTCGTCTAATGACTCTACAACTTTCTACTCAAACATCGGAATCACAACCAAAGCATCACAAGTCATACCCTTGGGTAATGGTAATCACAAACTCATTCCTGATCCTATGTACAAACAAGCCGATGCTGATACTCACGTGGGTAGCTTCATTAATCAACTAGCTCTTCTCATCGGTCAAAACATGAATACTCTCCCACAAACCAACAACAACCTCAGGAATCGCATCTAACCCACACAATCAAGCCACTATTAAAGATGGAAGGATCGTGGTGCAACCAGTCAGGAAAGACGATGCGATGATCGGGACGAGGTGGAGCTGGGAGAGGTTATGTTGGAAACCATAATCGAGGAAGGAATGGTAACCAAGGTCAAACTAAGCTCATCAAATGTTATAACTGTGGTGGAGAGGGACACATTGCAAGGAACTGTACATCTCCAAAGCGCCCACAGAATGCCGATTACTTCAGAGAGAAGATGCCGCCGGCTCAAGCTCGTGACAATGGTGCTACTCAATGAAGAGGAATTGCTATTTCTTGTGAGGGCAATGCCAAGACCTATGATGCAGATGTGGATGAGCAGCCTATTCAGGAGATAGGTCACAATCATTAGAATGCCTTTCAAGTCACGACCGTGATGCATACGACTCTGATGTGGATGATGGACCTACGGCACACACAATTTTATGGCTAGCATTTCTCCAATGGTTTCTCCCAAGGTCTCCTCTACATCACTAGCTGGGCCATCCCATGACAAGCTCATCTCAGAGGTATTAAAACTATACGATGATGCCGATGTGCACCAGATGCATGACAAAGTACAATCAAATGAAACTATTGAATCAAATATTGAAAATATGGGTAATATCAATATTGTCCCATATGATCAATACGTGAAACAAAGTGAAAGTGAAGTTGTACCAAGTGATGCATCTTCTGCAGTCAACGATGATTATGTTTTTGATGAAATACCATCGCATGTGCCCGATGATTCCATTATTTCTCAACTAAATGCCTATAAAGAACGTGTTGCTATTTATGAACAACGTGCTAAGTTTGAGTTGACCACTCGTGAGCAGGAAATGGATAACCAAGTAAGTACAGGAATTAGAAAAAGTAAGTTTAGAGAAGAAATATTGAAACAAGAATTAAATTCCTTGCAAGAAAAACACTCTAAAACATCTAAACAAAAACAAGAACTTCAAGAAAATGTGAAAATGCTTAAGCAAGAATTTAATGCAAAGGAATCAAAACTCTTGAGAGATTTTTCTAATCTGAAAACTTTGAAAACAAACTTGAGAACAAGTTGTACATACAAGGAAACACCATTCAGACCGCCACATGGTCACTAAACATCGAGTCTTAAGCGATAAGCATAGCATTCCCCTTGTTGAGGAACCTAATCCAGAGGTAATTAAAAAGGCTAGAAATGCTCATAAGGTGCTTTATGATGGTAATAAAATTCTTAAGCCTAGCGTAAAACCTAGTTGCGTTGAGTGCACCGAGGAAGATAAGAAATCAGATGAAGTCACTAGGGAAAGGATGAACAAAAACTAGATGACCCGAAATGCAAAGAGAAAAAGATTATTATCACTCCCCATGACTACAAGAAGGAAAACTGGATTTCCTTGAACATGTTTAAGCCTCAAACATTGCCGACCCTCGAACAAGTGTTCGAAAAAGGATATGGACTTGCAAAAAGTCAAAATCTTGTTGAAAAGAATTCCCCTTGTAGGAAATTCCCTAAAGCAACTGAGTATCCTCCAAATACACCAATGCATTTAGTTCCTAGAACTATTGCCACTAAGAGCAAGACCTTAATCAGTCAATATGTTATTCTTCAACTATTTACCGATTTTGAGAAAACTTGTAATAAAAGGATCACACCCAATCGGATAACCGAAGGGAAAGGGGTTTTGAGCAAATGAAAGAATGTTATTTAACCGAGGTCATGCCTTTCTTTAAACAACTAAAAGATCATTTTGAGAGTCTTACAGAGGGGACAAAATCATATTAAAGAAATGGAAAAGGAATTTGATGCAATGGTAGTTGAAGTTAGTGATTATGAGCCTGCACTAAAATATAATGAGATTGAGAGGAAGAACTTGCATACCTTAAATGAGACTCTTATTACTGAATGTGTTGCTCAAGATATCTTTTTCACCGCTTCAAATTGCTCTATTAATGCTTCCAAATTTCATGAACTATCTGTGGCCCTGAAAGTCTCCCATGATCGTGTCATTGAGCTTGAAAAACTAATTCTAAACTAAACGAGAAAATTGAACTTGATGATCACAACAATTTGGTTAAACATTTTTCTAAACTGGAAGTTGAGCATTTTAATTTACAACTAAAATATCAACATCTTAAAGAAAATGTTAAAACTTCAAATGTCAAGACATCGTCAGAGGCTCCAGAGTTTGATCAGATTTTTCAAATTAACAAACGTGATGAACGATTCAAGCTCAAGGTAACACGATCGAAAAGTTGAAAGCCCAAATCTCTCAATTAAAGGGTCAAACGAACAATATGACAGGCTCCCAAATGCCTCTTCCTTTAGATTCTCATAATTCTCAAACTTTTCATCTTCAAAACTTAGTTAATGCCTTTCAAAAGGAAAACGAGAGTTTTCTAGAAGAAAATGAAAAGTTAAAGCGACATTTTAAAGAGTTATATGATTCAATGAAAGTCACCCGTGACCAAAACAACGAAAAATAACGTCTTTACAAAAGGAAATTGAGAATCTAAGAAGTCGTGAAATGGGAACCGCCACTTGTTTTCAATAAGAATGTTGTCTCAAAGTCACCCTTAGACCAAGTAAATACACTTTGATGCTTAAATATATTCCTCCTCATCTTAGGAATAATGAACATGCTTTTCATGAATACCGTGCTCACCTTAAGGATAGTCTAGAATGTCTCCGTGAGATTGTCGAAGAGGATTTCATTAATAAACCTCTTGATAGTGAAATTAGGTTTGCTTGCCTCCATGCCAAACGATCTCAAGAGTTGCTAGAATGTGTAATTGCCACATGCCCAAAATCCTTAACCTTAGGTGAAAAAGGCAAAGCCGTGATGCCCTGTTCTATGCCTAGTGCCAAGCAGGAAATCCGTTCTATGCCCGCCTTAAAAAGGAAACACTAATGTGCCTTCAAGTAGTTCAGATTCCAGATATGTTAGTGCTAATAAAATGAACTTTAGTGTGCACGCAAAAGCTCAAATCAGCCTTAAAGTATACACTAATGTGCCTTCTAGTACTCGGATCCTTGCACATCAAGTTCGGGAATGCAAAATTAGATCAACCAACTAATGTTCCCATTCCTCTACAGAGTAATCGGTGACTTTAAAGCGAGAGGTCAAAGTCTCAAGACAATACAAGGAATGATAGGACCTTGCAAGCTAAGAATGTGCATTGGAAGAGAGTAGAAGACCAATCTAGGAACTTTAGGCTTGAGTTGAATAAAACGAATCGTGTTGATTCTAATATTAGCCTTAGGCGCATCGTAATTAATTCAATTCGATACTATCGCAAACCTTGTAATGTGCATGCTTGAATTCTGCTGCTAATCATGAATGTGGTGTGAATGCTTTGTCTAATGCTGTCAAATGCCCAGCTTAAAATTGCTAATGCTAATAATCGTGCAAATAAGGCAAAAAGGCAAAAACGAAGATGTTAGAAAACAAAGTGGAAACCCACAGAAGAACTTTTATAAAGATAGGTTATTATTGGATACCTTTTGGCCATAAGAATAATCAGTTTGTTCTCAAACTGCTAAGATTATGCCCACTAGAAAATGGATGCCTACCGGTAGAACTATTCCCTTAAGAAGTAAACATACTTTGAATAGGTCAAATAAAGACACCAAGATTGCATCTATTCCCAATGATTCCATTGCTTCTACGCTCGATATGGATGTTTCGATTCGATGTGGGTGTTCCAACATCGTTACTAACCAAATGGAACCCATTCTTGCATGGGGATCCCAATTATCCAGTTATCCATTTTGTCTGTGTTGTTCAATCGCAGATCGTTCAAATCGATTACGTGGTACTCGGACTCAGTCGCTCCAAGCATATGACCGAGACCGGTCGCCTCATGAACTTCGTGAGCAAGTTCATCGGACTGTTAGATTTGGTAATGATCATTTGGTGCTATATGGGTTATGGAGATTATGTTGTTGGTGATAGTGTCATCTCGAGAGTCTACTATGTTGAAAGGTTGGGTCATAATCGCTTTCCGCTGGTCAATTCTGTGACTCGATCTAGAAGTTGCCTTAAAACATACGCTTTGTTAGAGATCTTAATGGTAAGGAACTGTTAAAAGGAACTCGTGGGTCAAACCTTTACACCATCTCTATCGATGACATGATGAGGGCTTCTCCAATCAGCTTGTTATCAAAGGCTTCAAAACAAAGTCATGGTTATGGCACCGTCGTCTCAATCACTTGAACTTCGGCACCATCAACGATCTTTCCCGAAAGGACCTAGTTGTAGGTTTACCTAGACTAAAGTATGAAAAGGATCATCTTTGTTCAAAGATGTCAATTGGGAAAAAGCAAGAAATATGCCCATAAACCCAAACCTACTAACTCTCGTCAGAAGTCTTCATATGATTCATATGGACTTATGTGGACCAATGAGGGTAAAAAATATCTTTGGGAAGAAATATGTGTTAGTTGTGGTTGATGATTACTCTAGATTCACATGGGTCAAGTTCATAAGGACAAAGGATGAAACTCCTGATATCATCATCAAACTCATAAACAACCGCAGTTCGACTTAACAAAACGGGCCGTAATTGTCGCATCGTATTAATGGAACCGAAGTTTGTCAACAAACAACTTAATGAATTCTATGAAAGCGCTTGGAATCACCATCAAAGAAGTATTTCACGAACTCCTCAACGAGCGGTGTAGTTGAAAGAGCAATCGGACTCTGTTGAGAGCCGCTAGAACAATGTTGATTTACTCAAAGGTTCCAATGTTTCTCTGGTGAGGCAATTGCCTTGCATGCTACACAAAAATCGTTCCTAATCCAGCGTACATGGAAAAACTCCATATGAACTTGTCCACATGAAAGAAACCTAATCTCTCTTTCCTTCGTGTGTTTGGTGCATTGTGCTATCCAACTAATGAGGGTCAAGACTTAGGAAAACTAAGGGCTAAAGGCGACATTGGAGTATTTGTAGGATGCACCAAACAAAAAGGATACGAATCTATAACAAAAGAACCGAAATATCATGGAAACCATTCCGTTACGTTTGATGAGTGACGGTCAAATGGCTCTGGACAATCCATTTCGGGACCTTCAAGACAGTCCCATTGGTTCATCTCTTGTTCCAAACTCTACTCAAGAAACTCCATATGTACCTCCATCCGAAGATGATGTAAAGAAATTGTTTGATCCTATGTTTGATGAACTGTATGATTCATACACTAATGAGGTAATTCCCGCAATGAGCTATATATGAATGAAGTCAATCCTTGGTCTCAATATCTTTAAGTCAAGAAGCACCTGCTGCGATCCTTGATCATCAACAAATCATCATTCTTCAAATGTACATCATGGAAATGTTTCTGGCATCAATGATGAAGTTAATCCCTTTGCTACACCTGAAGATGCTCCATTTGAAAACATATTTGCTCTGAATCATCATGAACCACATCTTGAGGAGACATCGACTACGCCTGGTTCCTCAACAACGCCCACATGAACACCTTAGAAAATGGACTCACGATCATCCATTAGACAACATCATTGGAAATCCCTCTCGTCCAGTATCAACACGGAAACAACTTGCAACCGATGCCTTATGGTGTTTCTTCACTCCGTACTCGATCGAACCAAAGATGTTAAAACCGCCAT
Source organism: Chrysanthemum makinoi (assembly GCA_910596185.1). Lineage (NCBI taxonomy): Eukaryota > Viridiplantae > Streptophyta > Magnoliopsida > Asterales > Asteraceae > Chrysanthemum > Chrysanthemum makinoi. The sequence continues at coordinate 19,340,986 of OU343218.1, forward strand.
GAATGAAGATAGCTGGTTCAATGCCATGCAAGATGAGATTCATGAGTTTGATCGACTTGATATATGGGAGTTAGTACACTCGGGCGTGCTATGATTATAGCTCTCAAATGGATCTTCAAAGTTAAACTTGATGAGCATGGTGATGTGTTGAAAAACAAGGCTCGTTTAGTTGCTAAAGGATATCGTCAAGATGAGGGTATAGACTTTGAAGAATCTTTTGCTCTGTTGCCGAATGAAATGTCGAATCTTTCGGCTAATCTTGCTAGTAAGAACATGGTAGTGTCGGATGGATGTGAAGGCGGCATTTAGGCGGAGATCTTAAAAGTCGTCTCGTCGGCCAACTGAAGGATTTGTGAATCAAGAGCATCCTACTCACGTTTATCGTCGAAGAAGGCTCTCGGTTTAAAGCAAGCAAGGGCATGGTATGATACCTTTGTCAAAGTTTCTTCTATCATCGGATTGATAAAGGCAGTTGATCCTACATTGTTCACGGAGAAGTCGGGCAAACATTTAACTCATGTTCAAATTTATGTTGATGATATTATTTTTGCTTCGACTGACCCAATGGAATGTGATCATTTTCTAATGAAATGAGTTCTAAGTTTCAAATGTCAATGATGGGACAAATGTCATTTTCTTGGGATTACAAATTTCACAAAGTCCCGGAGGCATTTTCATAAATCAATCTAAATATGCAATAGAGATTTTAAAGAAATTTGGATTTGATTCATGTGACCTGTTGACCCCCATGATTGATCGAACCAAACTAGATGAGGACCACTCAGGGATCATGATTGACCGAAAATATAAGTAGTATGATTGGATCCACGATGTACCTCCAGCTAGTAGACCGAGACATCTTGTTATTTGTTTGCATGTGTGCTAGATACCAGGCTAAGCCTACTAAAAGGCACCTTGAAGCGGTTAAGCGGTCTTCGGTATCTCCAAGGAACCATCAATATGGGACTATGGTACGAGAGGACACCGGTATGTCACTAACCTATCAGAGATCTTGTCATGCGAGGTTGTCAAGATACCGTCGAAGTACATCTGGAGGTGCTTTCAGTTTTGGGTGATAAGCTTGTGAGCTGGTCTTCAAAAAGCAAATGAGTACTTCTATTTCCTCTACAGAGGTTGAATACATAGCCATGTCATCATGTTGTGCTCAAATCTTATGGATGAGATCTCAATTATCTACTATGGCTTTGAATTCAACAAAATCCCTACATCTTGTGATAATAAAGTGCTATTGCTCTCTCATGCAACAACGTTCAACACTCAAAAGCAAAGCATATCGACATTCGACATCATTTCATCAGGGAACAAGTGGAAAATGGTGTGGTGGAACTATATTGTGTCTGAATATCGGTTAGCGGACATCTTCACCAAAGCTCTTCCAAGAGAGCGTTTTGAGTTTATTCTTCCACGTCTTGGCTTGAAAAGCCTTCAACCAGATACTCTCAAGCGTCTTGAGGAGGAAGGCGAGGAGTAAAGGTCTTCTTCATCTATCTCTTGTAAATACTTATTGAAAAAAAAAAATAAATACAAAATTATAAAACCTTCAAAATCCATAAAAATGAAAAATTGAAAAATCTTCAAAAATATTGTCTTTTTGTCATGTTTTCTCGGTTCGATAATATCTCGGTCTTTGTCTTGTCATTCAAAATGACAGGGACTTTAGATGTTGTTCGAATTCAAAAAAAAAAATCAAAATTATGTTTGAGAAAAGAAAACAATGGTTTATTGTCATTTTAGAACAATAACCGGTTTAAAAGAAAGAGAGCCATGTTTTACCATGTTTTCAAATTCCATGCTCGATTCTATAACATTTATCTATGCTGAAAACTAAATGCTTTGAAAAATAACTTCGGTCTCTATTTTTGATAATCATCGGACTTATTATCTGTCAAAATCTCTATCGCTCAATCAACAACCTATGTCATTGATTGAGGGGGAGAATGATTTCAATTAAATTAAAAGTTATTTGGCATTAAATTGTTTTCAAAAGATGTACATGCATGTTTAACCAATGGAGTTTAAAATCTCAACATCAGATCCTTATCGGTTAAAAGCGCTTTCATAATCAAGTCACAATTCTCCTTAAAAGCTTTCAAAATCAATTTAAATCTATGAGAGATCACAAATCTCAAATTTGATAATTGTGATCGGGGGGGAAGTTGTGATTTAAATAGGATTTAAGCTGAATTGATAAATGGTTTCTTAAGTGATTAGCATGTTTGCCTCCCCGTAAGTGACAAACGATTTCAAATTTTCCATGCACACATTGAGGGGGAGCATCTATATTAAACCTATGATTTGGCGTGATCACTTATCTCAATGTGGGTTCCCTCTAGTATGTGTAAAACTCTTTCAAATCCTGAGGCACATATTGAGGGGGAGCAAAATCATGAAAACCTCATCCTTCCCAAAATGCTTTATCTACTTGATTCGATTTGGGAAGTGATGTTGATATTTTTTTAAATGGTAATCAAAGAAGTTAATTCTTTCTCTTGCCTCAGTGTGAAAACATTTCAAATACTTGATTCACATGTTGAGGGGGAGTTCTTCTTCTAAAAATATCAAAAACAATTCCGGTACAAAATGCTTTGATAATATATCACAAGTATCTGAATTGATTTTCAAATGGTTTTCAATTGGTTCCAACGGCGGATGAACAATACCAAATAAACCGACCAACTTTACTTTATGTACGGTGATATAAGGATGATAAGGTTAGGTATTTTGTTCCCATGATCCGCCAGAACCGGAGGGATCTACCGAGGAACTATCCACTAGTTAGTGTAGAGTTCTTAGGTATGATAATAAAAGGAGAAAAATGAGTTATGGGAAGAGTGCGGTGAGGCCAGCTAGTCTTGGAATAAACCCAACAAGGTTCTAGCTATGAAGTCTCGGTAAGCATTGAAGGGTTGAAGAATTAAAAAGAATTGAATGAGAAAAGGGTGAAAACAAATAGCCCTCCATTTATTCAACCTTAGGGCAGAAACCCGGTTCAATTCATATACTCTTGATGGTAACATCGGTATTGAAGACAAGGCGTCATGGACCCGGTGGCACTTCAACTTCCCAAACCACTCAAGTTCCTCTTAAAAGGACTTGTTTCATTCTCTCAGGGAACCGACATTATCTATCGACTTTCTCTTAGAGATTGTTGATATTGAAGAAGGAGACCCTCTCCCTAGTCTCAGATATAGGATCCAAATATGCACAAATTGAGTCTAGAGCCACGAGATCATCAATAAATCTCATTAGGACACTTTCAATGAAGACTCTCTGTTTCACACAATGTGGAATGAGAGATTATATCTTAAGAGTCCTACGCATTATCCTTGTGGTATTGCGGAACATGCGAGTGATGTGTTTACATATTCCTTTGTGAAGATGGAAAGCCAGAGCCAACATCTAACAAGCTCTGGTAGGTGGCATGTGAGATCTATTGAATCAACCATGTGACAAGCGAGCGAAACAATGGGGTTCAATCTTTTGAATCAATCATAGTTCAGGTTATGGATTGACGGATACCTTTGAAAAACCGGTCTTTGTGCTTTAAAAAAAAAACTCTTTTCATTGCACGTCGGCCAGTGTACTAATTTTCAAATCAAAAGGTGTTTATGATTGATAATTGATTTTCATTAAAACCTTAGTTGTATTGCAAAAACAATTTCTATTGAGCGATACACGATTGTTTTTCAAATATCTTTTCATCAATCGATTGGACTCAAATTATTTGGTTCACTCACTCCGTGTTGTCTTCTTTGAGATGTTCGGTTTGAGAAACGGCTAGGCATTTCGAAACCACAAGGAAATTCTTGAATTATACGATCCGGGCGTGCTTATCTTGATCAGCGAGGAAGGTGGGCGTGTACCTCAATTCAGCGAAAGTGATCAAAGACACTTTAGATGCGGCTTCTATGCTTGTCTTATGCGAGGTACACCGGCGTTCTGTTGTCGAGAATGAAGCGGTCAATCCATAGCGCATGCTCACTAACACATTCATCTCAAGAAATCATGATTAGTGCATCAATGACTCGACGATATTTTCACTCCGTATGCACCTTTCTGTGCTTTGCCAATATCATGATTCAACAAATGCTTCCTTACTCGATGAGAAGATATCATGATCGAGAATGTGAGCATGTCGGTCCGAATGTCACAACATCACATAATACCAACACCAATGGATGTATCGAGATTTTCTACTAGTGATGATCTCAAAAGTGGCTCAACATTATTATCCGTGGATGATAAAGACCTCCACTTGGATTAACCAAACATGCAATGTGAAGAATCAATGACTCTGAGCTTGGAACAAGGACTACATCAAGAATGCAAGAACAATTGTTAATGTCATATATGTTTGTATTCAATGTAATTTTAGTGCATGATTGAGGTGACCTCCCTTAGGGGAGATTGTTAGGAATTAGAAATTCCGGGTATTAAAGAGTGGTCACCTCAAGTATATGTAATCGTTAAGAAAGCTTCGTAGTCATAGTTATTTTAAGTTAAGTAGTATTTAGTTAAGTAACACCGTGGAGAACGGACGGGTCTTTACCTTTGTATGCACGATCCACGGCCCGATGTGTGGCGTTTATGTAAACTATAAATACTCTCTACCTTCAAAGGTAGAGAGTTGGAGCTCATAATAATATCTTTCACTTTCTCTCACTAAGTTCCTAAACCTCTAACTTTCTCTCTCTAGAATTCCATCTTAAACGCCACCTTGTGTTATGGTTTGATGTGTATGTGAAAAGTTATATCTTACACCTTCACATATGGAGTCTTCCCATGAGTTGTGTGTATTAGGGATCGATTTTGAGTGTAGCATCTTGATGTGATAACTTGAGCCCATAGAAACATTGACCTTGTACCTGCGTTGAGGTCAAAAGGAACTACCTTTTTAAGTGAGCAAGTTTTCAACACCTAGGCGGTGAACCTAATGCGTTGTAGTTTTAGTATTAGGGTAAACCACGGAGGTGATATGGATTCTCTGGGGAATAGGAATGCTAGTGAGAGATTACAGCTAAGGTTGGGGTTGAGGAAGATTATTTTTATATTTTTATGCTTTCTAAGAAAGGAAAGTGCAAAGAATCTGGGGTTTGGATTTGGGGGTTGGTATTCCCACCGATTACTCTATTATCTAATCATCTAATCTAAAGTGTTGGTAGTCTATGTCTAATTATTGTGTGCTCGTATGATGATTTAAAGATGTGTTTACTTAGGTTTTAATACTCCTTAATTATCTCCTATTGATGGTTGAATTGTCACGTCCTTATTCTTAACACGTTGTGTGTCTAAAATTAGTAGGGTATCGTTTATCCCTAACTCTTTGAAACTACCAAAGGTCTCATCTACACCAAAATCTCTAGGAATTTATAGCTCCAACTCTAAGGTACTCTTTGGATGGTTTAGCCTACAACTACTCTAGGTGTTATAGTCTAAGGTTAACAAAGATTAATCAAGCATTAACTACAATGAATGATAATCACATTACTAGCTCATTAACAATTAAGATAAGAGACAACCAATCAATATTCAATAATTAAGTTTCATATTCCTTAATCAAACACACAAATAACTTAAATTTTGGACATGGAGAACATCTGAGCATACACACAAATGCTTGAAGACATAATTGAATTAATGAAGTAAAAAACTTATCTTGATGTAAGATAGGGTTTGGAACCTAAAATCTGATACAAAACTGACCTTGGTTAGGTTTAGGTTTTACTCCAAAAGACTACGCACTAAAACCGAAAAAAATTGATTCTATATAAGATTACAATGTGAAAAGCGTCACTTTGAATTGTGGCCTTACGTCGGTTGCCGTCATTAGGGTTTCGTCTTGCCGTAATTTGGTCTTCGCGTCACCTTATGCTTGTGGCGCCATCCTCTTCGACTTGGCAAATGCGGATCAAATCTAGGCGTTTGAGTTCGACGACCTACTCTTTTAAAACGACAGCCGTCACGTAAATAAAGCAAATTGACTCTGAGCCATCCTGAAGTGCTCCGAAGCGTTGCGAGGTATCACCTCATGCCGTCTCCTTGTATTTTGGCTTAGGTGTCTGATTCTCGAGGTTTGGCTATTTTCTTCGGTATATCCAGCCTTTTTCGTCCAAATAAGTGCCATTCCATCAATTTGCCTTTAAGAGACCTAAAAAGTGAAAAACGACCCCTCTAAAAGGTACATTTTAAAACCTTATCAAATATCCCTACACTTGGTACTTGCTTGTCCTCAATCAAATGTGCTTTTAGCCAATTAATTTATAAGTTAGGGGGTTATGAAGCATTGGTTTAGAACAATCCACAACACATATAGGCCCCGCAAAAGTCATAACAAGCACGGAAATTACATACTATCACCTCACATGGGGTGTTTGGAAACTCACATCTCTCAAGTGTTTATGAAATATACCAAGTTGGAAATGGAAGATAAAACTCATTAAGCAGTCCTAAGTACATAGATTACCATGAGGCAGAATAATCAAACCTCCATGCGCTTTGGTAGCACAAGTAAGACTATCAAAGGGTCTTTAAAAGGGTTGTAATGTTGGAAACTACGGTGAAACAAAGGGTTTGGCATGACTGTTTAGTGGTAGCAAGTCAAAATCTCTATGTTACAAGCATCTCACCGAAGAATGGCGTTTGCTAAGCCAAGACTACGAGCACTCTAAACTCTAGATGGCTGAAACAACAAACATAAATTTAAAGATAGATGTAGGATGAAAGGTATGTGAATTAATAGGTGAGGATATATAAGCACATCCCTTACATGAGTTTTATTACTCTTTCTAATTGGCCGAATTGAAAAGATCAAAACAGGTACATTATTACACAAATAAAAGAAATTTGAATTTAGCGTTCCTTCCGTCCCATTTCATAAACTTTGCTTTTCTATGAGTCCCAATCATCTAAAAGCTGTATACAAAAGATGACTTCGACTTAACCTCATTGAAAGCAACTAGATAAGTTGAACTAAGGGTTTTGGGTGATAAAATGCACTAAAAAAGTGAGTGCACACAAGGTAGGCTAAGAATGATTTAGGTGTACATTTGGGGTGGGGTGTAAACAATGCTCTTCATTGATATTACGAAAAGCCGAAACATCACGAGAACAAAAGGATAGGCTCGGGGTTAACTAGGGATATCGTGTAATAAAGATAGAAATTACCAATAGGGTGTGGGAATTACTCAACGATGTGAAGAAATAATTATATTCTGTGAGATCAAACAAGGGTTATCCTAATGCCTCTTATCATTTAGTTATTCCTAACTACCCAAGTGTAGTCTTACTAGCGATCTCGGGATGCATCACAAAACAAGTTCTAGATTCTATTATACTACTGCAGTTTCACACACTAAGCATTAAAGATAAATGCACAATTTCTATAATCTAAAGTGATCCTCGCATTTTGGGTGGAATTTAAGTGGTAAAGGGTTTTTTCTAGTCATATAACTTCCTATCGTTGAGCATTTTTGTTAAGACTAATATTTAGCTCATAATATGTCATGAAAAATTTTAAATTGGTGCCAAAATTACCATATGAGCATTTTCTCATGGTTTTATTACACAAATGCAATGGACAAACCAAATAATCAAGGATAACATAGTTTCAAAGTTCCGTTTATTTTTTCCTCCCACTACATTCAGTTGAACATTGTCCCCAGTGTTGAAAATATCAAAGTTATAAAATGGAAGGTAATAAAGATGAAAGAAACTAGTACTCCTTTATTAGCTTCGGTAGGATCAGTGTAAAGTGGTGGTTACATTTTCTTCAAGAAGAACATTTTGCAGAAAAGCTCCTTCTCCATCTTATGTATCTTCTTCTTGGTAAATTAACACGCAGGAAAACAGACAATGCATCCAGCAGGAACAAAAGTAAAATCACAACAAGATGTAGTTCCATACTTAAATAAGATATAATGCTTGTGGAATGGATGTTCTGCGGATTTTCTAGAAAATTAAGAGCACGGAAAATTCCAAGAATTTATAAGTTACGACAGAAAAGGAGAAAAAGTAAACTATTTCTATTCATGCGGCCTTCGTCCGGTCAGAACGACCATGATGCCCGTCGGAGGGTTATCATGATAAAGCGGTGGAATTTTCGGAAAAAAAATTACGAAAAAATTTATATCTTTAGAATGCGGAAAAACTTCTTGCAAAACATCCATTAATGACTATGCAAACACGATTGCATTTCGCCTGAAACACATGTATATCTTTTAATTAATTGGAATTCTCATGTTTATAATTTCTTTTGGCGTGTGTAATCATCCACTTAATCATATATAAAATACCTATATGTAATTAAGATGAAGTTAAAGACAAAATAAAAGCATTTACACAATTTAAACATGAGGAATAAACAATAATAAAAGATATCGACATACAAATGAAAATGAAAAATAAATACACATGGTTGCCTCTGAGCTTGTTTTTGTTTGAGTCAAATACGACTCTCTACCCTTATTTAACTTGATAAAGGGAGGTTTCCCTACCTTAGTTTAGAGAGTCACGAGGTGATATTATGACCATCTTAGGGTGGAAATTTTCGTGAGAGGGTGATAAAGGTGATTTATAATATGAAGGAAATTATACTCCATTCATTATAACCTTACCTAAGTCTATTGGTATAATTAGGTGAATC
>OU343218.1:19349747-19385499 GCA_910596185.1 Chrysanthemum makinoi
ATTCCGAATCTCACGGGTGTGATAAAAGTGATACCGGGAAAGTGATTTCCCAGGGTCGTGTCCCAACGAGGTGTGAAATTGACGGATTCGTTGAGTTTTGTGATTTACAACTTGAATTGGTTTTGATGATTTTGATTTTTGATCTAAACTACGGGAAATGGGAAAGCATAAAAGGGAAATTACACTATGGGGAATCCTAAATACGCAAATTAAAACGTAGTAAAAGAAACGTAAATAAAATACAAATATGCCTAACCTAAGTCCTAATTATGATCTAAATTCATTTTTAAACTAAAAATGATATTTGAAAACTATTTAAGAATTAAAACTAATTTTTAGGATTTTTCTTGATTTATTTTGAATTAAAAACTAATTTTAAACATTTAAAATATAGCTTAAAATGCTAAAAATTAGGAAAAGATGCAAGAAAATTACAAAACTATTTTTCAATAATCTTAAATAACAAAAAAGAATTTTAGAAACTGGAATCACAATTTTTTGACTTTTTCTCAATTTATTATGAATTTAACACTTTTTAAAACTAATTAAAATGCTAGAAAATCTATTTTAACTAATAAAATTCAGGAAAAATGCATTTTATGGCTTTTTGAATATTCTAAAACTTATAAAATTGAAATTGTATTTTTCTCGAAATTTTCTAATTTATTTGAATAAAATGCTATTAAAAAATGCTAGAAAATGAATAAAAATGCAGAAAAATTGAAGATGAACAGGAAAAAATATGAAAATCTCCAGAAAACTATAAAATAGTACTGAGAACAAGGGAAAATTAACATAAACCAATTTGGAGCACAAGAACAATGATTTGGGCACACTACTAATATGAATAAGCAATAAGCTATCCAAAAGCTACCATAAGCTACTACAAATTTAAATCTAACCTAAATGAACCATCGCGAAACTGATTGGGACCCAAAAGCACAAGCAAAAGAAAAGTCTGAGAGCGATTTCAACTCTCAATATGCCAAACTACTTTAATCACCTACTTTGAATTACATTGCTAGCTAGAAAAATTCCTAAAAATAAAATAAAATGGTCATGATGTCCACAACCAACCAAAGATCTTAAGTCCTAAATTTCAAATTTAATTTGAACTAAAACTCATCCAGAAAATCAACAAAGTTTTGCAAAAATCACTTTTTCACTTTTTTTGATGTAAGCTGTGGCAAAACCGGTCTGGCTTGGACACCTTTTATTTAGTGCTAATAGGAAATTCCTAAAATTTCACAAAATCACTTTGAAAACTTGACCAACTGGTTACTTATCCCAAAATTTCAAAAATTTTGATCGTAAATGAGCAAATGCAAAATCAACAAAGTTTTGTAAAACCACTTTTTCCACTTTTGATTTTTTTTTTGGTACGAACAAAACTTGACTTTTCTAAATTTTGCTCACCTAAATCTGAATAAAAATGATGTTTGAGGATAAAATAAGACTAAATTATGCTATGTTAAACTACTTTGCATTTATATTAAATCAAAAATCACTACGCCAGTTTCAAGTGGAGAATTGAAACCGAATTTGACTTTTAGAAAACTAAGATGCAAATGAAATACCTAATTGACTCTAATGAACCTAAAGGAGACTCTAGCAATGAATCTTAACCAATGAACAAACCTCCTACTCGGCTTTGGATCCTAATGCCAAACACCGGTTGAGAAACCGATGTAAACGCTAATGACAGATCAAAATGAAAACACAAATAAGCTACTGATATCACTAGATTATACTACATAGCACACTAATTAAGCTGCTCTATCAATTTATAATAACTAAAACACATTAAGAAGGTAAATGAGTACTCACAGTTGGTCCAGCCACAATGGCTTGCATAAAGAAACTTAATGAACCACTATCCTAGCTGATATCCACCCAAATCCAGCTGAGAATCAACCCAAATCTGCTGCAGATGTAACACGCCATTCTTGTAGTGACTGAGCTATATGACTGCAGACTTAAAATGAAATTGGGGTGCTTGTTTGGAGCTTATTTGTAAGCTGCTAGATGAACTCCAAAGCTAAAAGCAAAACAACTTTAAAAATGGTTTCAAGTTAAGATGCTTGCTTGCTAAGAAGTAAAACTTAAAATGGTGAAATAACAATTTATCAAATCAGACATCGAGATAAATCTAAAACCAACTTTTTCATTATCGAAAGATAAGTTTACAAATAAAATAAAGAAACGACTTTTAAAACTCAAAAACTAGCAGTGCCTTATCAATGGCTACAAGACATCTATTTATACTAAGTGCTCTAGGGTCTTCTCTGGTCTTGTGCCTCTCCGCTTTGTGTTTTTTCTGTGAGTGGGAAACGTGAAAAGTCCAACTTTGCAGCCATGGGAAATAGGGAAAGAGTGGGTGAGCAGGTTTGGTATGGACAGGGTAATGGGGTTGAGTGTTTCAGAGATGGAAGAAAAGAGAGGAGGAGGAAAATGGACAAGTGCGGAAAAGAGGGACAAGAATATGGGTTTTGTGGGTTTTTAAACTAAAAATGGTTTTTGAGATAAGGAGGATGAGTTTTAACAAAAATGGTTATTAAGGATGAAATAAAGATTTTTTGATTTTTGTTTTGACGGGCAAAATGGTCATTTGGGTATAAGGGAAAGGTAATTAGGTAATTTTGGGTTCTTGGTTAGGTTTTAAGATGGTTTTCCCAAACCCACTCTAAAACGTGTCCGGTCTTCATTGATCAATGATCGAGAAAATCACATCCAGGCAAGACCGGCTTTCAAAGACTTTTCTGATTTTGGCTCGATTTTTCTCGCTGCTTCCTCAGCTTTCAATCCTTTGTACCTGCAAGACATAAAACACACTCCGAGGATATTTTTGACATATTTTGATTGTATTTGGGTGTTTTAGTCATTTTGAGGCCTTAGGCGAGTAAAACATGAGTGAATAAGCACTCATCAAATTCCCCTACACTAGGCAATTGCTAGTCCCTAGCAATCAATCATGTGAAGTAATGAAAGACTCAAGAATACCAAGACTACCCGCTTTCGACTTTTTTTATTTTATGCTTATAAATTTAAACTATACCAAAAGTAAACAACATGCTTTTAAAGGTTGAAACTTCCAAGATGTTTGATAATATCCAATGATTTTCTTGCATGATTAACATTTCAAAACACCCTCACTAAAAAGGAACTAAATATAATTCACTCAATCACTCAATTTTAGTGGAGTAACAAGATAAATCACACTCATTGCTCAGCCATGATTAGATTATTACCATAAGCTTGTACAAGAAATAAAACTCCACCGACGTATGGCGTGAGTACTCCAAGCAAAAACATCTAAAGAGGACTTTTATTCGGGCTATAATGATAGGCTTCGGGTTAAGGGTGTGGATAAGGCATGGGAATATTTATGAAATTGGTGTTAAAAATAAAATAAAATTATCAAGTCTATCACCCATGTTACTAGCTACCAAACAACACCAATCCAATAAATTATTACAACTTCATTTTTTTCTTTTCTTCGCTTTCCACAACTTCTTCGCTTGTTTCCATGACAATTTTTCTTCTAACATAGCACATTGGCTAAATACATTCATTTTTTTTTTTTTTTTGTGAACATATTAACTCATCCGTGAAATGGCTCAATCAACTAATAAGATGAGGTACTCATAATCATTTGAACAATCTTCACTTTCCTAGTGACTAGCAACCAACCGATTAGACATTGACAAGGGTAAGGCCAAGCGGCTTAGTGTAAAATATTTTGTATTTTCCGGGTGAAGCAAAATGAACGGATGGCTCGAGGGTGTAACTATGGTATCTAGTGCTAAAAATGAGCACTCATAAACGTCCTTGCGTGGTTAACTAATCGATGGCCAACTAATATAGCATGATATGAAAATGAAAGGCCATTTGGGCAAATCCTAAGGTGCCTCTTTATCACATCAATTCACTTATATCGCATCACGCGATCTCAATCGCTGTATGGTAATGATTTACAAGTACAATTTCTAGAATAAATAAAATCACCTAAGACACTCATAGTAAAAGATCCAAGCATAAAAGATGTATGCTTTATATAGATGTGCTTAAATCCTCACAATTTAGTGGTAAGGGCTATAATTTGTGCTAGCAAATGTTTATCGATCCCATAATGGATTGTAATATTAATCTAACACATCTCAAGTATTTTCCTGAAGAACTTTTTGCAAAATTTTAAATTTGGGTCGAAACGGGGTACTAGGGACTAAAGGTACAAATGTGACAAAATCTGCATTTCCCCCACACTTAGAATTGAATATTGCTCCCTCAATATTCAAAGTCCCGGCCAAGGTTTATACTATCATCAATAAAAGGTAATACCACTAACCAAGTGTGTGGACGAAATCTATCATTTTACACAAAAGGATTTCGAGAACATATCCCCGTGAGCAAACGTTAGTAACATGATCGGATATTGGGCCAGATTAAAACAAAGCGCATCAATCATCACACCAAAGGGATACCGAAAATAAGAGCAAACACATAGAAGTAAACACCGTGGAGGTTTCCCACACTTTAGTCATAGAAAAATAGAAAGAAGTCAAAACATGGGTGGACACCCATGAAATGCTATTTTGTTAACCGAAGTCGCTAGGCTTGACTCAGCTCAATTCCATTGGTTCATGGGGAAGGTTTAGAGATCCGGACAATCCATGGATGGTATGTCCCTCCAAAATAATGTTTCAACCGATGTCCATTAACCTTGAGTTTGGTCCATTTACCAGAGATAACCTGACGGTGCCATATGGAAAGACTTTGCAATGGTGAATGGGACTCAAATTCAACGGGTCTTAAGTTTCGAGAAGAATTTCAATCTAGAATTGAAAAGAAGGATTCCGGGTCACCACGCTGAAAATCGGTTCTAATCTTTGAGTCATGGATCTTCTTTGTCTTTTCCTTGTAAATCAACGAAGTTCCTCGTAGTTTGATCAAGGAGTTCATTTAAATCATTGAGTTGAACTTTCTAGTGATCACCCGCGGACTTTAGGTCAAAATTGACATGCTTCAAGGCCCAATAGGCTTTGTGCTCGAGCTCTATCAGAGATGACACTTTCCGTACACAAGCTTGAGGAGTACACCCGATGGGTGTTTTGTAAGCGCACTAAGGCCCAAAGTGCATCTTCAAGTTTTTCCACCAAGAGGCAACATTTTCACCTATACCTCTCTAAGATTCCTTTTAAACCACGATTTGAAACTTCCACTTGCCCACTAGTTTGTGGGTGATACGCAGAGAAAGACTCATGAGTGACACCGTACTTTAAGCATGACTTTTATGGTCATTGCAAAAGTGTGTACCATCACCAATGATGGTACGCGGAGTTCAAACGGGCAAATAGAGACTTCAAAAATTTCACAACAACTCTGCATCATAGGAGCGCCCCACCCATTTAGACAAGTAATCGAATCACTATTAGTATATACTTGTTCCCTCTAGAAGACGGGAACGTCCCTACAAAGTCACATGCCCCATACTTCCAAAGATATCGCACACTTGAATGGTATTTTGAGGCATTTCATCTCGCTAGAGATGTTGCTATGACGCTGGCAAGAGTCGCAAGATTTGACGAGGTCATGGGCATCTTTGTAAATCGTGGGCCAATAGAAACCAGAGTCAAACACCTTTTAGCGCTATAGTTCGGGCCATGATGTCCCCATGGGTCCATGATGACAAGCCTTGAGAATTTCATCCTTGGCCGTGTGAACACACCATTTAATGACTTGATCCGCATGATTTTGAACAAGTAGGGTCGCCCCGTAAATAATGCTTAACATCTTTGAAAATTTGTTCTTTTGTTGGGACGCACATCCCTTTCACAAACAAAGTTCCCGATGATAGTTTGGTGTCGGAAAACCATGGGGTACTCGAATCTCACACGCTGAGATTTCATTAAGTGTCTCGAGAGGAAATGTTTTTTATTCTCCTTCTCGAAAGCACCTTGATGAGGATTTTCAAGACGGATATGTGATCGTACCGCTAGGTTCTCCGGCCTTTTTTTATCACAGATGATGATATCAAATTTTTGTAGGAGGAGAACCCATCAGAGCAACATCGCTTAGCATCTTGCTTAAAAAAGATATTTGAGGGCCGAAAGTGATCCGTATACACTATGCTTTGGACAAGATCAAGTATGGCGAATTTCTCGAAAGCATACACCACGGCTAGTAATTCTTCTCCTCCGTCAGAGTGTAATGTGCTTGAGATCTCGTCAAAGTTTTGCTAGTATAATGTATAGGCTAGAAATGTTTTGATTTATGCTGTTCCAATACGCACCTATGGCGTAAATCACTTACTACATTATAAGTTCAAATGGTAATTCTAACGGGGCAACTAGAATTGGTGCCAAAGGAGCTTCTTCTTAAGAGTTTGAAAAGATTCAATGCACTCACTAGAGAAGATGAAAGGAGTATCCTTTTCAAGAAGTTGGGTCATTGGCCAGGAAATTTTTGAGAAATCTTTAATGAAACGACGATAGAAACCGGCATGACCAAGGAAACTTCTAACTCCTCTGTGGATAGCGGAGGAGGTAGCTTTGCAATAACATCAATTTTAGCTTTGTCCACCTCAATCCTATTCTTAGAGATCTTAAGTCCGAGGACAATTCTCCTTTGACCATAGTGACATTTCTCCCAATTTAGACAAAGATTTATGTTTTCACAACGCTCAAGCATCTCTGTCCAAACGGGAGAGACATGTTTGAAAAGAATTCCCAAAGACCAAAAAATCATCCATAAAGACTTCCATAGTCTTTTCGATCATATCATGAAAATGGCCATCATACACCTTTGGAGTGTACCGAGCATTGCATGTTTTAACGCAGATGCGCCAGTAAGCAAATGTTCCATAAGTGTAGGATCGTAATATTTATTGTGTTGATGATTCGGGTGGTCTTGGATGATCAATGCATATGCTTACTTACCTAGAGAGAGAAAGTAGAGAGGTAGGTGTTCTTGCCTGAGGTTTACACAAAGGAAAGATTAGATTAAAATGAAGCACCACCCCTTCCATGGATGGAAAGGGTATTTATAGTTACAATGAAACCTCCTCCCATCGGACAGCTGTGGATCAGTGGATACGCTGGGTAAAGACCTCCTCCACTCCACTTGTTGCTCTAACCTAAACTATGCTACAAACTAACTAATAAACCGTTAAATAACGAACTAATGACAAATCCATGAGCAATTATGCTAGATAATATTTGGGGTGACCGACTCTTCACTATGGAATTTTCTAATTCCTAACAATCTCCCCTAAGGAGGTTACCCCATGTTTTACATTTCAATCCTAGCATTCTATTCTTTGTCTTTGTTCTTGAGCTCAGACTTGAATTCTTCACTTCTCGCAATCTTTGTGCTTAGCAGGATTCTTCAAAGTCCAATTACTTTGTACTTTAAGTGGAGGTCTTTGATCCATCCACATCTTGATGATCTTTGAGCTTTGAGATCATCACCACAAAAAATCGATAACCCATTATTGTTTGCCATCATGGAATTTGTGACTTTCGACCACATGCTCACACTTTCTCGATCATGACATCTTTCCATCGAGTAGCGGAAGCTTTTATCGACTCATGATATTTACAAAGCCAGAAAGGTATATAGTATAGAAATATCGTAGCGTGTTCGTAGATATGCACCACCATGATTTCTTCAATTATGGTTGCGGGAGCATGCGGCATTGGATTGACTGCCTCAATTTCGACGCGAACCATCCCAAATGTACCGCAAAACAATAAAGAAGACAGAACACACGAAGTGTCTTTGATCACTTTCGCTTGAATCAGGTACACGCCACGGTGCCTCGCTGATCAAGACAAGTACGCTCATGATCGTAGGATTCTAAGAATCTCTTGATGTGGTTTCGTAAATTGCCTAGCTATTCTCAAACCGAACGCCTCAAAGAAGACAACACGGAGTTAGTGAACCAAATAATTGAGATTCACCATTGATGAAAATGATTTGAAAAGTGCCATGTATTGCTTAAGATAGAAAGTGTTTGCAATACAACGTAAGTTTTATGGAAAATCAATTATCAATCATAAATACCCCTTAATTTTGAAACATTAATATACGATGTGCTATAGAAAATAACTTTTAAGCACAATGACCGGTTTTTCAAGGTATCCACAATCCTTTTCCTCGACCAAGGTTGATTCAAGATTGAATTGCCCCATTGTTTCTATCCAATTGTCACAAGCTTGATCTTTTGCAAGATCTCACATGTCACCCACCAAGAGCTTTTTAGATGTTGGCTCTAGAAGGATTTCCATCTTCATCGCGGAATATTTTCATATCACTTGATGTTCGCAATACCACAACGATAATGCGAGGGACTCTTAATTATATACTTACTTTCCACATTGTGTGAAACAGCAAGTCTTCATTAATTTTGTGTCCTAATGAGATATTGTGATGATCTCGCTCTAGACTGACACATTTGGTTCCTATGCCGAGACTGGGAGAGGGTCTCTTCTTCAACATCAAAGAACTAGAGAAAGTCAATAGATAATGCCGCCTCCCGTGAGAATGAAACAAGCCCTTTTAAGAGGAACTTGAGTAGCTTGGGAAGTTTAGTGCATCACCGGGTCCATGATGTCTTGTCTTCATACCAATTGTTACCACCAGCAGTATATGTATTGAACCCGGCTTCAGCTCCCCTAAGGTTGAATTATTGAGGGCTATTTCTTTTCACAGCTTTTTCATATTCAATTCTTTTCATTCTTCATCCCTTCAAGTTTACCGAGACTTCATAACTAGAACCTTGTTTGGTTTATTCTAGTACTAGTCATTCACCACTCTTCCCATTTCTCATTTTTCTCCTTTTTCAATATACCTAAGGACTCTACACTTTCTAGTGGATTGTCCCCGGTAGATCCCCTCTCCTTCTCAAGTGGATCGTGGGAAACGTAATACCTAACCTAACCATCCTTATAACTCCATACATAAAGTAAACCTGGTCGGTCTTTGGTACAGTTCATTCTTCCTTGAAACCAATTGAAAAATCATTTGGAAAACAATCAAAATTTTGTGATACGAGATCAAAGCATTTTGTACCTTAATAGTTTTGATCATTTAGAAATGCTCCCCCTCAACATGACATATGATTTGAAATTGTTTAGCACATGGAGGCAAGAGTTCTTTGAAATAATTTCTTTGAAATAATTTCTTGATCACAATTTCCTTAGAAAAAACCATTTGATTTTCATTGGTAAATTCTCCCCCTCAATATGTGCGTAAGATATTTTAAAAACATTTTTATCACATAGAGGCAAGAGATAATTTGAAGCACATCCACAATCACAAGCGCCATTAAGAAACTATTTTTAAAACTCAATCAAGGTACTTTATAAATTACTTTAAAAATCTTTCAGACTGATAGTTTGTTTGTCTCCCCATATCCGCTTAAAGATTCGAAAGCGCTTAGCACATAATAGAAGAGCGCAACAATTAAATCACAAAACGATCATCATTTATCAAATTTCATTATTAAATCACAAATTCTCCCCCGACAAAAATATCAAACCCTTTGAGATTTTGGATCCCAAGTGATTTAATTAGGTTTAGAAAACATGGGAGAAAAATGTGGCCTTGTTTAAATACTCATCCCGTTTGGATAAATCCTCCTCCTCAACATGTGCATTATGTATATTGAAATCTTTTGGCACATGGAGGCAGGAGTGCCTTTAAAGGACTAAAACAAATTCCATTTAAAATGATTTGAGATTTAAATCACGCATCTCTACCTTCGATCGTAAATATCAAACCATTTGAGATTCGTGATCCCAACTGATTTAAATCATTTAGAAAAAATTGGGGAAAGACGCGGGTGATTCAATTTTGAAAGATGATGATAAGGACCATTTTAAGACATTAAAGATTGTTAGTGTGTCGTATGATAGTTTTAAGAGATCTTTTAAGTAAAACAAAACAATTTCACAATCAAACAAGAAATAAAAATTTCATTTTGAAAGACCTTGATTCTAAAAAAAAATCATACCATGACATAACATTAAATCTTTAGATCACCACTCATTAACGTACAAAATGGAACTTTAGTGAAGAAATATCATTTGAAAATATTTTATTTTAAATCACTCTCCCCCTCAATCCATGAAGCAATAATATTGAGTGACTTAGGTTTTGATAAAAAGAAGTCCGTTGATTTTCAAAATTTAGTTCAATTTATTTTCAAAACAATATTTTTCCATTTTCAAAAACAATTTAATCAAATTAATCAAAATTGTTTAAAAATGGTATCCTGCACAAAGATTCGTTAGGTGGTTGAGACGCTGTTGTTGCCGGTAGGGTTTGAAGAAAACCGCTCATTGATGCAATGAGACTTCTTCTTACGCTGCATTTTGAATGCCAACCGAGGTCTAATTAAGCCCGCTCTTCAATCACTTAGAAGAAAACCAATCATCATGCAAAGGAGACCTCTTACTGCATTTATGCCAACTCCATAGAAGTCCAATTAAGCTCCGCTTCTTTCATTTGTCAACCCAAGAAATAGTTACCCTTTCCTTTCGGCATCCAATCATATTCATTAGTGGGATCCGGATCGGGAACATTCTTATATCCATGATATATGCATACGTTAGTGAACATACATACAAATATATGGTGGTCGACATCACCCAAGCAACAATCGACTAATAAAAGTCAATGCAACATATCAATCATATCATATAGATGTATGGGAATAATGAATTCATCAAACACTAATCATCTAATCCTGGCAATCATATCCTAGGCACCTAGTCCTTCAACATAGGTTGACATCATTTTTAATTAAGCAAATTAGGATAATTAAGAAAGCCCGTTAGATGATGTAGATTTGAAAAACATTATCCCCCTCAATCCATGACTCATTTTATGAAAGGTTTAAAAGCGCTGAAGTCATTGATTGAGTTTTCAAATTTTATAACAACTCAATCATTGTTTTTAGCAACTCATTTACTACCATTTTTGAAAACATCAAATATTTTTCTCAAGAATTTTAGAGAAAAACATTTGTGTAGGAATGATCCTTCACATACTTTCCTCATTTTGTTTTTAGGATAAGTGCATAAAATATTTAAAAATTGGTTTAGCGCAAAGACTTTTCTTGAAGAGCTGTTGCTATCTCAAATGATAGCAAGCCATAGTTTTAAGCATCGTCAAATCAAGTAAATCAAAGCCATATTTTTAGGTTAAATCCAAATAATCAGTAGTTTATATTTTTGAGACATGTTTGAAAAGAATATTTACACCTCCGCTTTAACTTCATCTATGGTCCTGCGCCATTGTTGAATGACATTTCTAAGACCGTGATGTTATCGATACTGTAAGACATGTCTTGAGAAAACATATTTTTGGTCTTTTTCAAATTTCTCTGATTTTTATGGGTTTTTGAGGTTTTATATTTTTCTATTTTGTTTTTGGTTGATTTTATATTTTTCTATTTTGTTTTTGTTGGTTTTATATTTTTGTATTTGCTTTTTGATAGATATATGCCAGAGATAGAGTAGATGATAAAATTTAAGAGATGATGATACGAAAGTACCGTAGATAAGGATATCAAGAGCACGTCGTAGAAGATAGAATACGTCATCTCTTAAACTTCCACCACCAAAGCTTGAGGCTCCGGACTAGAAGATAGAACCCAGCCTTGAGAAAGAGACTTTGGCAGTTCCCCAAACCAAAATCCTTTAGCCAGGATTAAAAACTTTCTTTCAAGCTCCATTAGCTGCCTGTAGAAGCACACCATTATCATAAAACCCACTCCTTTTAAGAATAATCACCGCTGATTCTTCGCTCGAGGTTATATCATCCAATAGAACAACAACAATGTATCATCCCACATGTAAATAATTCTCTCATTCCTTCTCCATCAAGTCCGGTTATGCATCCCCAACGAAGTTGTCAAGAGACCACTTCCCCAAGTGGATGAATTGATGCAATACCTCTTAGACTAGAGCTCACGAACCCAATACACATACCCAAGACAAAGAAACTTATAACATCATGCAGCATTAAGTCCGATAGCCAAAGAATAAGTCGATGAATACTTTTCTACTTCAAGAAAGTGTATAAGCTCAAGAACCCGGAAGTACCCAATGCCCAAAGAAAGAATAACCTATAACACTAAAGAAGCATGTCAATCATCGATTATCTCTGATGACAATCTCATGGATGTCAACTCGAATAAGTGATTATATCTCTCAATCACCGGTTAAGCCCTCAAGTGAAATAAACCGAGCATCCCCATTGTACATAATCTCCCTGATGATTGCGATAACATCAAATCATCACACACAATGTACCTCTTTCATCATTAAAACTAACTTCCATCTCTTCCCCACATAGTTGGAATAAGAACACTAAAGCCAACTATGAGTCAAACCTGAGTTTCTCCTCACAGAATGATAGTCTTCCCGGATATCTTCAATCACTTAGAAGAGTTAAGTACATCAAGTTTACTCGCTTTGTGTTTAGATGTGTGTCTCCTTCCCCTTTGCCTTTTGACTTCCGTAATCAACATATTATAAGCCCAAATACTAGAAATCTGATGAGAAGAACGCTTGAAGTCTTTGTGAGAATCAACTTGCTGAAGAACAGAATGAAGTCTTTAGATAAACAAATGCAACTCGTCTTTTAGTCTTCTAATCATGAGAATAGACTGTAGACTCGACCTTCTTCAAGATTGTGCAGCTGGGGAATAGGTAGTTAACATCTTCAACACACACCAAAAAGCATCCCAACAAAAAGCATCCCAATTAACTTACATCTTGCAAATCCCCTTAACATAAATCCCTCCCAATCAAACAAGAACAGAAAGATGTTCATCAAGGAAATCAAAGAATCAAAATAACGGGATACACACAAGATGGTAACCCCAAACTACCAATCACATCAAACAAGAACAGAGATTGTCCAATCATCATGTTGATGTGCGTGACGTGATTAACCGGAAGCACTTTGTCGATAAACTCATCACCCGTGAAGATGTCAACTAATGGCTCTTAGAAGAACAACTCCATGTAAAGATGACCCGATGTGAAGTTAAGCTTCCTTTCTACATGAGTTAGGAGCCGTATGACCATATATTCTCATAAATCCATCAACCATGCAAGAATTCACACTTCTTTTCCCCTCAAGAATTGCATATGAGATGCCATTCTTGATTAAAACAAGTGAATATTATCCAAATGTAGTCTATTCACACTTCTCCCCTAAAATTAGCACAGATGTTGCCATCGCCATTATAGTTGAGAAAGTGGAATCGAAAAACAATCCACGCAGGCTGTAAAAAAGAGAGAAAGGGCGTATCTATTCTGAGTCGCTTCGGTTGTATGCCACGAGGTCCCTAGAACTGGTTCCTTGTGCCGAAGAAAGTCCGTTAGTGGGGAGTGAACCGAGATTCGCCAATCAATTCTTTCTTCCGAAACGACTAAAAAGAGCATGGCTTGTCCGGGCGGATGCGGTGTATGAAAGATGAAGAACAAGAGTCTGTTCACTTGATGAATGAAGCGCATGGAAAAAGTATGAAGCATGTTGATGAGAATGGTCATAAATTAGAAGATTTCTCTTCCGGAAGATAAAGCGACCACACGCATACTTTTCTTTCTTTAAGAACGAGGCATGAACCGATATGTTCAAACGCCATAGTATGGCTGAAGCACAGGCCTGAACGATGCGTGAACACGCCATAATCTCTTTTCAACTCTCTTAGCAAAACATGTAATCATCACCATTATCATTCAAGAGGCTTTTTGTCGTGATAAATGGGAGATAACCCAACTCATGACTTAAACTTGCAAAGAGCGGTGCCAGAAATCATGCTCCATTGAATCTCTAAGTACTCTACTCTTCAACCAACCAACCATCAAGTAATAGACGTACATCACCTCTTGAAAATCCATAATTGAATGTGACATCGAGCACTACAACGAACTCCTTAAAGTGATAGTTATTTTGTGGTGGTATGAGCCTAATTCACCAAGGTAAAAGAAAAGGTAAAAGTCACCCAACAATAACTAGATTTCCAAGTCTTCGCTTATGATAATAAGCTCGAACAAGGATCATGAAGAATCTTCATCCAACCATCCCCCATACCTTCAGAGATAAAAACACTTGATAATTCACCTCAACCTCAAATAAATAATATTGATTAATTGTCACATCCTCCTCGTTAATCAGCCAAATCTAGCCTTCTTTGACATTTAAATGAACTCGATAATGGTTTCATCCCACCATGGTTAAAAGCACATAACCTCGAAACCATGTAATAACCAAACCGCCATGACATATCCAAACACACATCCAATTTATGAAGCACACCTTTTATCCATTTCTTTGAAGCGTAAACCGTAGCATCAAGATCAAGATCCCGAAATACTTTCCTTCCTCCGTGATGAATCCATCAATAATGGATTTTACAATTCTATAGTTCAAACCGAAATAGTTTTTCATGGACTTTACAAAACCAAGAAACCGTAAGAAAGATCCGAAATGCACTTTACTTTACCAGATGTTTCCATTGTCACGGATTTACAAGTCTATTATTTAAACCAGAAATAGTTTCATGGATTTTACAAAATCAAGACTAAACCGTAAACAACGCCGCCTTGAATGTGTTGTGACAATTATGGTTTCGGTGAATATTTGTTTTATGGGAACATGTAGCGGTTCATCAATGGTTCAATATCCAACATCATCAACCATCCAATCAACACTTTGGTAAACACATCAATCATGCATTCTGTCGGCTATTGTAGTGACCACATGGAGAAGTAAACCCGATATACCAAACTTGATCATGAAGTAGAATTCCCAGATTTGTTACTTAAACTTGTACTCATCCTTGTGAAGAAGAAACGGTGTACCCCAATGTACAAAACCTCGACATTCTCAATCGAGTGAGACAATCAAGTGATAGCTATGTTGTGGGTTAAGTGAGAAAGAATCACAAACGTAACTAAAAAGCCAAGTCTTTATCACCCTCTATAAATGCCCAAACAAGTCATCTTCATGGAAGGGTAGAAAGAAAGCACTAAATATAAAAACACGGAAAAACCTCCTTCAAAGATAAGAAATAATTGACACAAACAACCCCGTAGTCAACCTTGTTCAAATATCAATTCAAGCCGTGACATAATCTCCTTTGTGAGAATGTATAAACCAAAGAATCAAGCCCCATAACACAACAAATCTCATCATCAACACTCATAACCAATCAAATCTCATCGTCAAATCTCATAATTAGATCTCATTATCACCAATAATCATCCATCTAAAATCCATTAAGCCCGATTCAAATCATTCAAGCCCAATTCATCTCAAAATGTAAGTCCATTAAACATTTTAGCATTAGAAGACCCACGACATTACCAAAATTTAGTCCAACAAAGACTAATACATCCATTATTTCAAGTTTGGCACAAGAACAAGCACTAATTAAAAACCCAAGTTCAACTAAGTTAAATGATGCATCACAAAGCGCATGCCCCGGCCCAACATTATTCCAGAAATCCAACTTAGTATTCGATCATACCACAATTCCATGATTTTTGTGATAAACGAATTGTTCCATTATATTCCAACTGAGTAAACACATTCCTGGGCCCAACGATATTTCGTGACTTTTGTGATAACGTATGACCCTTAGTAAGATGCATGCCCGGGTCCAACATGGGAGACGTTTTCCAATAAAACACATTTATGTTTTCTATATATGATAGATATGCAAGCAGGTCCTAAGGGCCCATTCCAGTCACTCCAACCGATCCAAATACATAAGAAAGCCCATGAAATCAAACAATGTTATCTAATACTCGGCCCTTTAGCTGGTGAAACCCATTACACACAATAGCTGCCCAGACAGCACGGGTATATAACATACATAAACTCCATCATTTACCCTAAACATTCTCACAGACAACAAACCCTAATCCAATAATTCATCCGCCTCCCACATCAAACTTTTCCTCTTATAGCAGCTTAATCTTCCTTCCTAGATCAAATCAAAACTCATAACATCTCGATCCATCATCATATCCGAAACACCTTACAAACAACAAGTTGAACACAACCATACTCGATCTACATGATGTGCTTGCATACGAATCCAGAAATAATCAAGAAATAATTTTGAAGGCTTCAAGATCCTTTAGTAGTCTAAGGTAGGTTCCATTGTTTTTGTTGAAAGGTTAATATGAACGAACCAAAGGCAAGAGAGTAACATACATGTTATTTTTCTTGTCTTTAATGTTTTGAATATAATGAAAGAAAAAAATCAGTGATGATAAATTACGTGGGTTTGATCTTTAGAGGTCTAATGAGTTTATGAATCCCACGAAATGAAATCTGAGATTAATTGATCTTTTCATATTGTCCGAGTCTTGATTGATAATAGTGGGTTATGAAGAGTAAAAGTGATGAGTTTGGTTGAGTAAAATTGTAGGATTGGTTATCTTGGACTTGGTATTAGTTGTAGGCGAGAATGTGGTAACTTCCTTTGTACAACATATGATTTAATCTTTCTTTGTACAGGACTAGTGATGTTGACAAACAGAAGTCCATTTGAGTTGATGGTGTTTGAAATAATGGTGAATTGTTTTGAGGTCATGGTCTTATATTGTCATTCTTCTTCTTCCTTTCTGTCATATTGCATCAGTCAAAAGGTCACAATGACAAGTCGCCCCGACTAAGTCGCTAGACCAAGTCGCCAATGCACTAAGTCGCTAGACCAAGTCGCCACGACTAAGTCGCTAGACCAAGTCGCCACGACTAAGTCGCTAGACCAAGTCGCTACGACTAAGTCGCTAGATGAATGCCACTAATTTGTAAAGACAAGTCGCTAGGTAAAATACATTGCATTTGGACAGGTTTAGACAAGTCTAGCAAGATTTTTGATGTTTTCCTTAAAAACATTAAAAGTTGCAACTTTT
The DNA here is from genome assembly GCA_910596185.1 of Chrysanthemum makinoi. Classification (NCBI taxonomy): domain Eukaryota; kingdom Viridiplantae; phylum Streptophyta; class Magnoliopsida; order Asterales; family Asteraceae; genus Chrysanthemum; species Chrysanthemum makinoi. The sequence continues at coordinate 19,366,691 of OU343218.1, forward strand.
GACCCATTTCGACCTTTAAAATGACTACATCACTTATCATCACAGCTTTGGTAACGAAGTCTAAAAAATAGTTACAACCGCATTTGGACAATAATGCATTCATGGACTTAGACAAAAAAATGATGTAACTTTTGTAAGGACCATTGGACTTTGGACACAAAAAACATGTAACTTACCAACCCGAAGGAATAAGTAAAAACCAATGTTAAAAACTGCTTATCATGTAAATAAGGGAAAAACACAAAATTCCGACCAATAAAAGTGCAAAAACAGATTTAACACGGTGATGAAAACCACAAAAATCAACACAACACAATAACCATGTCTCCATACCAATTGTAGGATCAATATTTATTGTGTTGATGATCTAAGTGGTCTTGGATGATCAAAATACATGTTTACCATTTTAGAGAGAGAAAGTAGAGAGAGAGTGGGTGTTCTTGCTAGAGGTTTACACAAAGGAAAGATTAGATTAAAATGAAGCACCACCCCTTCCATGGATGGAAGGGGTATTTATAGTTACAATGAAACCGCATCTCCTATCGTGATCAGGATCGATACAAAGGTAAAGACCCGTCCTTCCTCCACGGTATTGCTCTAACCTAAACTACGCTACAAACTAACTAATAAACTGTTAAATAACGTAACTAACAACAAATCTACGAGCTAACTTATGCTAGATAATATTTGGGGTGACCGACTTTTCACTATGGAATTTTCTAATTCCTAACAATAAGTACACGTGAATGTGGTCTTTTCTTGATCTTATGGGTCAATGGGTATTTGAAAGTAACCCGAGAAACCACGAGAAAAACAATAGTATTCGCTTCCGCTAATCTCTCAAGCATTTGGTCCATGAAGGGTAAGGGAAAATGATCTTTACGGGTGGCTTCATTTAACTTTTGATAGTCAATGCAAACACGCCATCCCGTAACCAATCGAGTAGGAATCAACTAGTTTTCGCCATTTTCAACAAAAGAATGCCACCTTTTGGGCACACAATGAACGGCTCACCTAAGGACTATCCGAGATAGGGTAAATCAATCCGCATCCAAGTTTTATGAATTCTGCTTGATAACCTCGTGTATTTTAGATTCACTCTTCTTTGTTGTTGAACCGCCATTGAAGTCATCCTCCATAAGAATCTTGTGTGTACAAAATTCCCGTCAATACCCTTGATGCTCGAAAGTCTCCAAGAGATGGCTCATTTAGGTTACTTCAAAACCTTTATGAGAGCGGCTTTTTCATCCTCACTCAAGTCTTTAGCAATTATGACGGGTAATTTATTGTTACCCTCCAAAACGCATACTCAGATGAGTGGTAAGTCCTAAGTCTCACCTCTAAGATCATTAGATTTTCAATGGTTTTGATTTCTTTATGAAGTTCTCGAGGAGGAGTGATGAAGGATCATTATTGAGCAACTTCTCGAGGAGAAGTATATCTCCCTCGATGTCAATTGGAGCGTGATCAATTTCCCATGAACTCAATCACTAGACAAGTATGCTTCAATCTCTTCCAAAATAAAGTCACTTCCCAAAACGGAGGAGGGTGGGAAGATAGAGCAACGATCGGATCAACTGAAGTGATATTGCCACTCGAGAATCCAAGAAGTTCTTGAGAATACTCCTCCGACACAATTTCAATGACATCAATTTTGTTAACGGAAGTGTCTTCATAATTGGGGGAGTATTTCGTAACTTGATCGAGATTGGTGTAATCTTTTTGTTTACTCCTCAAAGTGATTTCATCATCTTCATCAATCAATGGCCTACCCGCTTTAAGAAGCACCTCCCAAGTATGAGAGGGTACTTTGAGGATCGGTGATCAAAGTCTTCGACAACAAAGTCGGGCAGGAAATGGAACTTACATTTCACAAATACATCCCCGCTATACCCAACGGATCGAGAATCCTCGCGTCCTAAGCTCAAGGATTATACACGTGAGGTGTAAGTGGGGGTAATGAAAGCTTCTTCCACATGGATGCATAAAGTTAATGCTGCGCCAAGATCGCCAGCTTTTGAGCATTGAACTATGCCTTGAAAATCACACGGGATGAGGAATTTGCCGAGGTCTCCTAACCTTTGGGAAGTTTTTAAGGATAATCATAAAAATTCTCGCTCAAGGAAGTTTTAGCCAATTCAAAATCTTTTCGTTAGTCAACAAATTTTTGATTGTTGGACCAAACTTGGGCATATAGAAGAAGAATATTCAAACTAATCTCGTGCAAATCTTGAAAGATTTGGATAAGCTTCTCCATCTCATTGACTAGTCTTATCACGAGCTTTTGGTCATTGAGCCTCAAGGATAAGGAAGTGAAGGCTTAGGATTGGTCATCGAACAACGGGTTCGGAATGGAGGTAGGACCACCAAGGTTGGACTTGATGCAGTACTTCGGGCTTGAGATATGCACCTTGTCCTTTGATACCTCGGTTTCTCGTTCCGCATCCTTCACCGGAGAAGGAGTAGGCATCGAGGGTCCATCATACGACTTACCACTACGAGTAGCAATATAATTCAACTCTCCATTTGGATTGGGAATAGTATTACTTGAAAGAGCACCCGAAGTTGAAGGTTGATTCTTTTGACTCATGAGACTAGCAAACATGCTCTCAATCTTGCTATTAGATTTATCAATCTTGTTGGTGGTAGCACTAAGCTCAGATGTGAAATCATTCTTCAAAGTGGTAATTTCATTTTGCATAGCCACCATCTTAGTCTCATTGTTCTTGATGTAATTAGCAATTTCAATGGAGGCTTGAGGAGGTGGGGCTTGAACAATTTGTTGCGGAGCTTGGAATCGGTTTTGATTGAAATTTCCTTGATTTTGAAAACCTTGATTTTGAAAATTCCGATTCTGATTCTGATTTTGATTCTGATTAAGCTGATTATTTCTATTTTGCATGTTTTGATTGTTCTGATTTTGATTAAACCCGGGTGGTCCAAGGTAATTGTTAGAACGATAGTCTCAGGCTACTTCCTCGCTGCTGGTAAGAATTACCTCCAATTGTAGGAACCTCAAGCAAGCAAACGCTCTCTCGAGTGAAACCACCGAGGTCGGGCACTAATAAGGATGTGTACCACCACAAGTTTCACAACTCTTGTTCACGACATTCACTTGTTGATTATTATTCATTTGACTCATTTAAGCTGTATGGACTTTTCTTCAATCTTTTGAGAGTCGGTATTCCAAAGATGGAAGAGGTGGATCTCGATGACTTGATCCTCCTACCGAGGAATCCAATAATTGTGGGGCGCCATGTTTTCAATGATATCGTAGCACTCTCTTAGGGTTGCCTTTTCATAAAGGTACCACTTGGCAGAGCATTGATTGTGGTCTCGATGTCTCAATGTTAACACGCTATAGAATGTATTCTATTTGGGTGACAAGCAACATGTTATGGCTTTGGACCTCGATCAATCGAAGTTTATAGCGCTCCCATGCCTCAATAAGGACTCACGCGTCATTTAAAGTTGGACATTTCATTCCTCAATTTTGTCACCATCGACGGTGGGAGTATTTCGCCAAGAATTTGGAGATCATTTCATCGAAACTATGGATTGAGTTCGGGAAGACATCAAACCATGTGGTGGCATGAAGGCCAAGGAATATGGAAAGAGATATAAGCTTTAGGCGCCATCGGTGACCCCATTTTGCTTCATACTGGGGTGACAGCTGAGAAATTTGTCGAGATGCTTGCGGCATCGCCACCCGCCATCCGTGAAATTAAAAGCTTTGACTTGTTGAATCATGTGATGTTTAAGTCCAAAGTTCGTGGTTTCGATGTTGACCGGCAATTAGGACCGCCTGCCCATTCATTGTGGTTGGCAAAGCCTCCATCGCTCGGTGATCGGAGCTTGATTTTTGGATCGGGTGCTTGACTCGGGAGGTCCTTCCCCTTGGTTTCGTGCATGGTGGGTTGTTCAACGGCACGTATCTCTGCACGCTGCTTGGTTACTTCTACGAAGCTTGAAAGCGAAAAGCATGCACTTAAAACAACACTTCAACTAAAACAAGACCGAGGCAAAACACGTTGAACTTAAACCAATAATCCCACGTGGAAATGATCACTTCTATAACTAAAACGCACAAAGGAGGAGACACTATTATCGGCCGCTGGCTTATTAAAAACTCGTCTCTTCAAATTAGTAATTTAATGTCGCCGCCCTATACCTCTCATACTTTGTTAAACCGATAAAAGTAAACCAAAAACACATACACAAAGGCAAGTTTTAAATCTTTAGTTCGAACTTATAATGATAACACCTGTCGAGAAGTGTTATATTGATTGTGTGTTCTATTTTATTTAAAACAACAAGCAAAATCTTTTGTATTTTAATCTTTACATATATATAAAAAGAAAAGAAAAATATTTTTGAATTTTTTGTATTTTTATGAAAACAATAACTTCTAATGAGGAAGGTTCTTCGAAGTTACTAATCGCGAAAACATCGCAATATTGTAACACACACAACTGCATGGCCAAAATTTGATTCGCCTTTTAAAGAAAACACAATATCAAGATATCAAATTAACCGTGAAACCCAACAAATCAACCTTTTAGGAAAAGGGTTAATGTGCCAAATTAATTGGTGTGAGAAAAGTGATAATGAAAAGTTATTTCCTGGTCGCGGTCCCAACGAGGTGTGAATGGAAGGATTCGTTGAGTTTTGTGATTTATAACTTGAATTGGTTTTAATGATTTGTTGATTTTGATTTTTATCTAAACTACGTGAAATGGGAAGCATAAAAGGGAAATTACACTACGGGGAATCCTAAATACGCGAATTAAAGCTAATACGAATTAAATGAAACGCGAATAAAATGCAACTAAGTTCTAAAAATGATCTAAAATTACTTTTAAAATAAAAATGCAGCATGAAACTTAACTATGATTTAAAAATATTTTTTTTTATTTTTCTTTTATTTATTTGAATTAAAAACTAATTTCTAATTTTAAAATAAAACTAAATTACCAAAAATTATGAAAATAAGTCTAAAAATTATGAAACTATTTTTCACAATTTTCTAAAATAACTAAAAAGACTTTTAAAAATTGAAATTGTATTTTTCTAAGCTTTTTCTAATTTATTTGAATAAAATGCTATTTAAAAATTCTAGAAAATGAATAAAAATGCAGAAAAATAGAAGATGAGCAGAAAAAAATATGAAAATCTCCAGAAAACTATAAAATAATACTAAGAACAAGGGAAAATTAACAGAAACCAATTTGGAGCACAAGAACAATGATTTTGGCACACTACTAATATGAATAAGCACTTGAAATAAGCAATAAGCTATCCAAAAGCTACCATAAGCTACTACAGCCTAAATCTATCCTAAAATGAGCACTCCGCAACTGATTGGGACCCAAAAGCACAAGCAAAAGAAAAAAAGCTCGAGACCAAATTTCAACTCTCAATATGCCAAACGCACTTTAATCACCTACTTTAAGCCCCTATTAAGCTAGCTAGAAAAAATCACAAAATAAACTCAAAATACTTACTTAAAAAACACCAACCCATGCTGTATCCAAAATTTGTGATTTGAACTAAAACTAATCTGTGAAAATTCCACAAAGTTTTGCAAAAATCACTTTTCACTTTTGATTTTTTTACGTATGAGCAAAATCGGGCGTTTGGACAAATTTTATTTAGTACTTATAGGAAATTCATAAAATTCCACAAAAATGATATTTGAAAACTTCACCAACTGAACTTAATTATACCAAAATTTCAACAGCTTTGGATTATAAATGAGCAAATGAAAAATCCACAAAGTTTTGCAAAAATCACTTTTTCCACTTTTGATTTTTTTTTTGTACAGAATTGTAAACTTGACTTTTCTAAATTTTGCTCACCTAAATCTGAATAAAAATGATGTTTGAGGATAAAATGAGACTAAATATGCTATGTTAAACTACTTTGCATTTATATTAAATCTATTGCACACTAAAATCACTACAAGTTCTGAGAATTGAACCGAATTTGACTTTTAGAAACTAAGATACAAATGAAATACCTAATTGACTCTAATGAACCTAAAGGAGACTCTAGCAATGAATCTTAACCAATGAACAAACTCTACCCGTTTGGATCCTAATGCCAAACACTGGTTGAGAACTGATGTAAAAGCTAATGACAGATCAAAATGAAAACACAAATAAGCTACTCATATCACTAGATTATACTACGTAGCACACTAATTAAGCTGCTCTATCAATTTATAATAACTAAAACATATTAAGAAGGTAAATGAGTACTCACAGTTGGTCCAGCCACAATGGCTTGCATAAAGAAACTCAATGAACCACTATCCTAACTGATATCCACCCAAATCCAAATTGAGAATCAACCCAAATCACCGATGTAACACAATGAAACTGATTTCTAATTGGCTAATGACTGACCAAAAATAGCCTGGGTGCTTGTTTGAGCTTATTTGTAAGTCATTAGATGAACTCCAAAGCTAAAAGCAAAACAACTTTAAAAAGGGTTTCAAGTTAAGATGCTTGCTTGCTAAGAAGTAAAACTTAAAATGGTGAAATAACAATTTATCAAATCAGATTAATCGAGACATAAATCTAAAACAACTTTTCCCCATCAAAGATAAGTTTACAAATAAAAAAGAAACCCACTTTTGAAACTCAAAACTAGGGTGCCTTATCAATGGCTACAAGACATCTATTTATACTAAGTGCTCTAGGGTCTTCTTCGTTGTGCTTCACCGTGAGACAAAAATGTATTAACCATCAAGCTTGTGCTTTCTTGAAATGATCCAAGCCATCCATTAGGTAGGTGCCATTTTGGAGACATTCTAAGCCATCAGTAGGGTCCTTTGTAGCCAATGATTTCAAACTTGACATCCTGGAAAGAAGGAAAAATGGTAGTTGGTTTGGTAGCCGCAAGAATATTGGTATTGTGAAAGGTTTTTTATATTATTGATGGTGGGAATGGATGTGTGAAATGGTTTCTGGTTGGAGAGAAATCAGGGAGGATGGGTAGGTTTAGGTGGGAAAAAGAGAAGAAGAAGGAGGCGGGTGGGAATGGTTAAAAGTTAACTTTGTTTTATTTTTATTTTTTGTATTTTTGGGTATCGGGACAGGGTAATTTTGAAATTTTGTGTTTCGGGAAAGGTTTTAAGATGGTTTTCCCAAACCCTTTCTAGAAACGTGTCCGGGTCTTCAGTTGATCGACAATCGTAGAAAATCACATTCCGGCACCGGCTTCTCAGCACTTTTCTATTTTGGCTTGATTTTTGCTCGTTTTCTCTCTGTTTTCAATCCTTTTTTACCTGCAAGACATAAACACACTCCGAGGATATTTTTAACATATTTTGAGCATATTTGGGTGTTTTTAGTCATTTTTAAGGTCTTAGGTGGGTAAAAACGATGAGTGAATAAGCACCCATCAATAAGCTCAAAAGGTGTTTTGTTGTGGCGTTTAGTAATCATTGAGCGATTTTGAGTGTAGCATGCAGTTGATACAACTTCAGCCCATAAGTAATCTGGAAGTTTAGCATTGATTCACATTGTTCTCGTGATCTTCCACTAACGTGACGGTTTCGCCTTCAACAACTCCATTTTGTTCGTGTGCGGCAATAGATGTTTGATGCTCAATTCCCACTTCTCTAGAAATTCTTGAAGAGTTTGATTCACAAATGCGCCTTTGTCCGCTCTGATTTGTCGACTGGTTCCGAGTCAACTTTGAATTTTCGTGAGAAAGGTGATGATCATCTGTGGAGCTTGATATTTACTTAGAAGAAAATAAACCCAAGTCCATCTTGAGTTGTCATCTACAATTACCAAGATGAAGCACTTGCTGAGAGCTGTGTTCCACCTTTGAAGGAAAATGAGCACGAGTGCTTTTCCCTTGTTTACAAGCCAGCATAAGTGATCTTTGGAATATGGAATCTCGTAGAGACCTTCAACTATTTTCGAATGCAAGGTTGGTTATGGTTTGAAAGTTTAGATGTGAGAATGGCCATAGCCAAGATTTTGTAGATGTTTCCTTTGAAAGTATTGGATGGGAGATGAAGCAATCATGTCTTGCATTGAGATAGTGTAGAGACTTAAATTGTGAGTGCGATATTAGATCATTTCTTGTAGATCACGAATGAAACAAGTTTTCTCCCAAAACAACTTCCAAATCTCCATCATGTATGACCTAACCGAGGAAGAGATTGTGACCAAGGCCTTCCACATAATAAACCCTGCTAATTTCGATATTTCCATTGATGTAATCCCCGAGCCCATGATAGCTACATGGCGATCATTCCCAATCGAGCAATGAACTTTGCAACAAAGTTTGATAACAATTGAGATCGCTCTGTCATGTGTCTGGAACATCCGCTATCAACAATCCAGATGATCCATCACGCGTGACATATACAGGCGACATGTGATGGAATGGAAGTAAATGTGGAACTCGTAGAGTTAGAGGGTTCCGAAGCAGTTATATTAGAAACACACATATCAATGATCTTGGGTATCCATTTAAATCCAAGTGTATTATGTAACCATTTTTGCCTTCTCTAACAACTCTTAGCTTTGGTCTTAGTGAATGCACTAGGTGATAAGTTCTTCCTAGGAGATGAATGGGGCTCTTTGGGTACATTAAGGATCGTAGTTGGAACACTAGATGGTGGTTTACCTAGCACAGACTTAGAAGCATTAGTGGGCCTAGAGGTATTCCGTTTTATACTATTCCGCTTATGATTCAAGATAGCTTTAGCAACACATGTATCATGACATTCAGAAGACATGCTTTTATGACAACCAACACAAGAAGCTTCAAACACAACATTAAGATTACTTAAAGATTTAGCATTCATTACATCACTTTGTTCATTACATTTGCCAGACGCAATATCTAAAGTGGGTGCAACTTGAGTCTTATTCAAAATCCTATGGTGTTCTTCTACTTCAACATTCTTTATTGTTCTTTTCTTACGTCGCAACTTCCTATTCTTCGTTGTATTGCTCCTAGGTCGTAGCGCATGGGCGCTGGGAAAAGAGGCAACTATTCCCTGCTTTCAGGGAAGCACACTAGTACCTTGTTGTTTGTTATTAGGCATTCTAGTGTCACTTTTCCTAAGGTGTGCAAGTACATTGTTGCTAAGCTTAACTTGTTCATACTTTCCTAACTTCTCTTTTAAGTCAATCATAGAGTGCAACAAATCTTGATTTTCATAACTAAGATTTCCGTAAACATTCATAACTTCTTTATGCAAGATAATGATCAAGTCTGCTGACTTTCTCACGAAGTCCGCTTTGAGTAAATCAAATATGACACCATATTCCTTTTCAACTTTCGAAAGTTCTTGTTCATATTTTGAGATTTGACACTTCAAAGATACGTTTTGATCATCCAGTTGCTCAAATTTTGGATTAAGAATTTTTGTGTGCAACTAGTTTATTTTGTTTTGCAAAGTTTAGTTCACGATTTTGACAATCTTTTGACACCATTGAAGACTTACATTTTATTGGATTACAAAGTGCAACAATCGCTCATTTTCAACTTTTAAAGACTTGATTTGTGACACAGAATCAGTATTCTCAACATTATCAATAATCACCAGGTTCAGAGATATAATCAAATGCGTATGAAATAATGCAATAACACAAGATTATTGATGTCAAGACATAATGCTTCCAAGACTCGATCAACATCTTTTCTTAACATTTTATTTTTATGCTTTGTATTTGAAATCGATGTTTCTATTTTCTCAAAACAATTTTCATCACCCAAGTTCTTATGAAATTCCCGCTCCTAATACAATGCATGCTTTTCAACTTTTTACATGGGGTAATATTCGTTAAAAATATCTCTTTGTGCTCATGCCCGAGGTGCATTGAAATGTTCAACTTTTTATTTCGTAATGAAACTCAACCTCACGCCTAAAAAGTTTGATGTCGATAGAAAATGTCAAAAATCTAAGAATTTGACGATTTTCGAGTATTGATTTTACTTCACCGAAGGTAAAGGACCATTAACTTGTGCAGTATTGGTTTGGGAATTAACATTCGAAGACGCAGAAAGAGGTGTGATAACCCAAGGTGTGTTAGAAGAATCCCGTTGTTCAACGAAAGTGACGGCTTTTGAATAGTTAAATGGTTTGTTATAAACAACATTTTTCATTTTGGATGATTATATTCACATGCATGCTCGTCTTCTGCATCTAGTTCCTCTTGACGATTATATTCAACAACACTCATAATGGAATCATCAATTCTATGTTCTCAGACTGTATTGTTGGGTTCAGTAAATACCCAAACCCCTTAAACTAGTATTTGAATAGAAAATATCCTAAGTGTTTAATCCGTTAAACACAATCAGGTCAAGCGCATAGTCTCTCAGTGAGCTATCTTCAGGACACTTAGTATGAGGCGAAGAAGGAGCATCTCCACTCGCAAGGCGGAACTTAAAGGGTGAAGACTAAGTCAAGAAGAAGATAGTGGATTCAGGGAGTTATGACAATAACTCACAATCCCTTCACTCCTCTCCAACTGCTAAACATCAAGACAAACGAAGGAAGAGACTGAAGACTTTAAAGACTGAAGAATGAGCTAGAATAGGCGGGAAAGTTTTACCCAGATAAAACTAAGTCCCTCAAGTGTTTATCCAGTCTATACACAATCTCAATCTATCAAGATCATATCTTCCCATTTATAGTAAGCGGCGATTCTCTATCAAGGAAAGAAGCTTCACCGCCTACAATAGAAAGGTGAACAGTAACCGAATATATCAATATTCGTGTTTGCTGTGATCCATGGTTTTGTCTTCTAGGATAAAGTTAATAATCATACTTGTATAAATAGCATAAGAGAATGAGTGAAAAGTTTAAGCTTGTGAATTGTTAAAACACACACACACACAAGCCAACTTTTCACTCCTCCAAATACAACTTTATCCTTGAGCTAGCTCAGTGGGTTCTGAGAGTTGTGCTGAGACTTAGCCTGAGCTTAGAGAGGAGTCACCCAAACTTTGTCATTTCAATCCCAAGTACTATTCCGCAAGTACTTGGGTAACGTATTCTTTTGATTTATTTCTAATAAGAATATGATGTTGAAAATTACTTTGTGTGTTTTACCTATGTTAATTTCAGTCATTATTCACTGTTAAATTGCTTTAAGTACTTAATTATTCCTTTTTAACGATAATAAATAGGGAACAACAAGTGGTATCAGAGCTAAGGCTGATTATAAAACCTTTTAAGCAGCTCTAAAATGTTTTAAATCGGATTCCTATGGTGAAATTGATGTACCCCAACTAGTCGATAAAAAGGGTGGAGCTTATTCATTTGTTGCCCCAGACTTGAAGTTGGCAAATTCAACAAATGGAAAAAGCGTATGCTTTGCTATTTGATTGGGATGGAATCTTATTATATCAAGTGTATTAATGAGGGTCCATTTCTCCCAAAGACTGCTGAAGGTTTGCCCAAACCTGAAGCTCAGTGGACTCAGGATGAAAGGAGAGTGGTCAACCAGGACCAAAGACTCAAAAGTATCATCATATCATGTCTTCCTGATGATATAATGGAGTCAATTATAAGCTGTAACACGGCTAAACAAACCTGGGATGACCTGGTCCATAGCCATGAAGGTCCATCTGATACCAAGGAAAACAGGATAATGGACCTGAAACTTGAGTATAATACCTTCAGGGCTAAGGACTCTGAAACTCTCTCTCAAACTTACACCCGTTACAAAACTCTTTTAAATGAACTGGCTAATGATGGTGTTAAGTTATCCAAACATGAGATAAATGTTGGTTTTGTTAATTATCTCCCTGAGAAATGGTTAAACTTCTCTCATGGACTTAGAAATGCAAATCACATCCAAACTCTTGAGCTTCCTGAAATTTATGGGAAATTTGTCTATGAGGAAAACCTCATCAACAGACGATACCCTGACTTAAAGAAGTCTCAGTAAGTCAAGAAGTCCCGACCATCACCTCACCTATATCAACTGCCTTCTTTTCTAACAATGTGGTTCAATATTTTCAAGAAAATTCGATGATGAGCCCTGATGAGAGATCAAGTGAGGAGTACCTAAATGACCTGAACGTTGAATTTCAGGAAAGGGCACTCCTTGCAAACTTTCGAAGGTTTATTAAAAGAAACAAAGGTTTTTCAACTGCTAAAGCTAACGAGGACACTGAATGCTTTAAGTGTCACAAAAAGGTCATTTTGCAAAGGACTGTTTTTCAAAAACAATTTCTGAACCCTCTTACAGACCATCAGTGGTCAAATCACCCTCAGGCTTTAGCAAATTTCAACCAAAAATCTATCAGTCTCATCAAAACTTTCAGAATAAATCTGACCAGAACAAAACAATAGATTTTGAAGCCAAGTATAGGAAGATCAAAGCTAAGCTTGCATTAATTGAGGCCAGTCCCTCGAACCAAAAGCGTTCAATCTGTGCAGGGTAAAACAAAGGTCTTGTTGCTGAAACCTTCGACCGGGATGAAGAGCCACTCATCAGATGATGAAATGGTGCATGTCAGCGACCGATGGCCCTCTCAGAAGAAGACAAGCTAGCTGTTGGAAAGAATCATGCCAGAAATGGAGAATGGGTCAACATCACAATGAAGAAGGTAAATATTCTACTTTCTATGGATGATGATTCTGATTGGCATTCCTATATGAACTATATCAATGTAGATCTTAAGTTTGTAGAGGAGCAAAGACTAAATCTTTTTCTAAGTACAACAAGTTAAGTTTTGAATTGAATAAGTGTAGGGATGAGTTACTTGTGTTAAAACAAAACAAGCTTGAGGCTATCACCTTACAGATTCAAAACAATGAATTAGTTAAAAGAAATCGTGCTCTTCAAGATGAACTTAAGAAAGAAAAGGAAATCATTGATAGCTGGACCACCAAGAATCCAAGAGTCTTTGATGCTGTGGGTGCCCCCAGTAGCAAAAGAGAGTCATAGGTGAACATCATCTTACTGACTCTCTCAACAAAGACCACAGTCCTAAACCATTTGTGTCTGGTGGCATGATCACCAATATGTTGTATGTTCCCAAGACCAGTGATTGGATTGAAAGACTTAATCCTGAGAGTAAGCTTCCTAACTTTGACTCTGGAAGAATTCTAGAGCCTGAAAGTCAAGCTCTAAAGAGCATGCTTGAACTCCCAGATGTGCCCAGTAGCACTGAACACATCTCTGAAGTGCGAAGATGAATCTCAAGCACCACTTTCACCTTTGAAACCTCTTCATGGTGCTGATCCTAGCTCTGAGCTTACTCCATTACATTACAATCCACACTCTCCTAAAGAAAGGTCTGGACTTGGTAGAACCATTTTGAAAAGACCATCAAAACCAACTCAACAAGAATCTACCCCCACTGAAAATTCCACATCCTCAGTCCCCACTGAAGCGATCAGATTCAAGAATCGACTGAACTTGTGAGGAAGCTAACTGACAAAATGGAATCTATTGAAAAGGTCCCTGAACCAATCAAGGAGACAAAGTCAGCTTCCTCTAGTTCCTCAAAGTGAAAAGCCACCACCAAAAACAAGCAGAAGTGTGATCTATGCCACTATACCAGTCATACCACTGACGATTGTTATAGAATTCTTTTTGCATGATCGTAAAAGGATGATCACAGGACTGCTAACCACTTGCAATATGTGAGCTCTCTTAGTCAAGAAAACTACACAAAAGTTGGTCATCAGTATGCTTCTTCATCCAAAGCTCAAAAATTGAGAGCAAAGCCTTTTCCTCCTTGCCCACACTGTGGCTTTAATGATCATCGCCCTGATGATTGTCTTATGAACACTTTCTGTGATATTTGCGGTAACACAGCTCATAAGATATCTCAGCATGACAATGTCATCCATGTAAGGAGAAGTTGAAAACAACCAAAATCCACCGAGTCATCCTCAGTCTCCAAATGTAAAACCTGTGGTAGCTCATTGCACTCCACCACTGACCATGAATCGATTGCTCAATTCAAAGAGACCATGAGACCCAAGCCCACTAGTAAGTGGGTTACGAAGAGAAACTAATTCAGTTTACTACTTGTGCAGAGGCATGCCAGGGAACCTATCTGGCATCTAGACAGTGGATGTTCAAGAAGCATGACTGGTGTGAAGGAATATCTGCACAAGTATGTAAAGGAACCAGGGCCAAAGGTAGTATTTGGTGATAATTCATCATGTCCTACTGAAGGTTATGGTTCAAGAATGCAATGGAATAGTTTTCTCTAGGATTGCTTATGTCATTGGTCTCAAATACAATCTCATCAGTGTCAGTCAGCTATGTGATGCTAAGTACATTGTACAATTCAATGACAAACAGGGTACCATTTTCAATGCCAACAAGGAAGTTGTGTTGATTGCTCCTAGGAGAGACGATGTTTACGTCTTAGACATGTCAACTCTCTCTAAAGATGGAACCTGTCTATTTGCCAAAGCCACTGAAACTATCAACTGGCTGTGGCACAAGAGACTCTCACACTTAAACTTCAAAAACATCAACAATTTGGCAAAACAAAACAAGGTCCTTGGCTTACCATCACTGGTTTTGGCAAAAGATAAACCATGCTCAGCCTGTGAAAAGGCAAACATAAAAGAGCATCTTTCTAAACCAAGAAAAACTTCTCTATCAAAAGGTGCCTTCACCTCTTGCATATGGATCTCTTTGGACCAGTCAGTCCTAGATCAATCTAGCATGAGAAGTATACACTTGTCATTGTTGATGAGTATTCAAGATACACTTGGGTATACTTTCTTTCCAAAAAGAGTCAGGCAGCTGATACTATAATGTCATTTATCAGGAACATTGAAAACCATAATGACATTACAGTGAAACAAATCAGAACTGACAATGGTACTGAATTTAGAAATGCCGAGCTTGAGAGTTTCTGTGATAAGAAGGGAATCTCCCAAAATATCTCATCTCCTTATACCCCTGAACAAAATGGGGTAGCTAAAAGGAAAAACAGAACTCTCATTGAGGCTGCAAGAACCATGTTAAATGGCCCAGCTCTTTCAAAGCATTTCTGGACTGAAGCAGTTAAAACAGCCTGTTACACTTAAAACAGGTCAATCATTGTCAAAAGACATAATAAAACCCCATATGAGATGTTCAAAGGTAGACTTCCTGACATCAGCTACTTCCATGTGTTTGGATGTCCTGTGTTTATTCATAACCACAAGGATCATCTAGGCAAGTTCGATGCTAAAGCTGATGATGGATACTTTCTAGGATACTCACTGATCTCCAAAGCCTTCAGGGTATTTAACACAAGGAGAAAACAAGTTGAGGAAACCTATCATGTCACCTTTGATGAAAGTATCGAAAGCATCAGGTTCACCAACACTTCAGTGGAAGAAATAAGAATTGATAACTCATCAAGATATCCTCCTAATGAGTACAACACTGAAACCAATTCCTCATACCAAGCTGATGCTAACATCTCATATTATGTCTTGCCTCACAACCTGTCACAACCAACTATCAGTGAATTCATTGATAATTAGTCAGTCCCTACTGGGATAGGTAACACTGATCCAAATGATCAGGATCCTATAACTCAAGAACCTCTACCAGAACAAGACACCTCAACAGATGATCTAAATAATCCTGTGGCTCTTGCACTGAACTCACACCAACTCCCAGTGACATCTTCAAGCTCAGATCCTAGACCACAAAGTAAGTGGACAAGATCTCAGGACATTGAGCTTGTAAACATCATTGGTGAACCCACTGAGGGAATGCTCACTAGAAGCATGGTTGCTAACTTAACTGCAGCTTCAGCCAATGAATGTCTATATGGTGATTACCTATCAGAAATAGAACCCAAAAGTGTCACTGAGGCTCTAAAATACCCAAGTTGGGTTCAGGCTATGCAAGAAGAACTGCAACAGTTTGATAAAAACAAGGTCATGACCTTGATCAAATGTCCTCAGGATGTAGTAGTCATAGGAATGAAGTGGGTTTTCAGAAACAAAATTGACGAAAACGGCACTGTCGTTAAAAACAAAGCCAGACTTGTAGCCAAAGGTTACAGTCAACAAGAAGGCATTGACTATGATGAAACATTTGCTCATGTTGCAAGAATGGAAGCCATCAAGATCTTTCTTGCATATGCAACATACATGAACTTCAGGGTCTACCAAATGGATGTTAAAAGTGCATTCTTAAATGGTGATCTCAAGAAAGATGTATATGTTCAAGCAACCTCCGTGCTTTGAGAGTAGTGAATTTCCTGACTATGTCTACAAGCTTGACAAAGCTCTTTATGGACTTAAACAAGCTCCCAGGGCATGGTATGAAACTCTCTCAGCCTTTCTGATACAAAACAAGTTCGTCAGAGGAAAGATAGACAACACGCTGTTTGTCTATAGAACTCAACAGGATGTGATTCTAGTCCAAGTGTATCTTGATGACATCATCTTTGGCTCAACTAACTACAAACTTTGCAAACAGTTTGAAAAACTAATGACAAAGAATTTTGAATTGAGCATGCTGGGGGAACTCACATACTTTCTTGGACTACAAATCGCAAACCGATAAAGGAATATCCATCACCAAGAGAAATACACCAGAAATCTCTTGAAGAAATATGAGATATCCGACTGTGCCTCAGTGAAGACTCCAATGGTCCCACCTAACAACCTTGACCCGATCTCACGGCAAATCAGTCAATCAAACTCATTTCAGAGGGATTGTAGGCTCACTGATGTATCTAACTGCTTCTAGACCAGATATCCAATTCTCAGTCTGTCTAATAGCAAGATATCGGTCCAATCCTAAAGAATCCCATCTCACTGCAGCCAAAAGAATACTCAGGTATTCTGAAGGAACCCCAAGCCTTGGACTCTATTATCCAAAATGCTCGTGGTTTGATCTCAAGGGTTACTCGATTCTGATTATGCTTTGGCTGCAACATGGACAGAAAAAGTACCTCAGGGTCCTGTCAATTTCTTGGAGGAAAACTAGTTCGTTGGAGTGCTAAAAAGCAACAATCAGTGGCTATGTCCTCACTGAAGTGAATATGTTGCTGCAGCAGGATGCTGTGCCAATGTATTATGGATGAAAAGCCAACTCAGTGACTATGACATCCATTACAAAATGGTGCCCATCTCTCGTGATAACACCAGTGCTATTGCAATCTCCAACAACCCTGTCCTCCACCAAAGAACCAAACACATTGATATCCGATATCACTTCATCAGGGATCACATAATGAAGGGAGACATTGAACTTCATTTCATCCCTACTGAATATCAACTGGCTGATATCTTTACAAAACCCTTGGATGAACCTACCTTCAGGAGATTGAAAGCTGAGTTGGGAATGCTTGACATTGAAAGTCAGGTATCTGAAAACCAATCTCAGTAAGTTCACTGAAATGGTTCATTCTCCCTGAAAATCCAAAACAAACCTCTCACTGAATGATTAAGACTCACTCAGGGTCCCTGACAGAAAGCATTGGATGAGTAACTAAATGCTCCAAGTATTAGTTACTTAAATGTCCTAGGTTGGTAATCCCACCAATTTAATATAGGAATACATGTCTTACTGTCAGGAGTATCATCATTTACCTCACCAATTGGCATTAAATGCCTTCTCTCACATAAAATATTCTATGGATATTTTATTACTGCTAAAGTGCACTTTTACTGTGCATTGCAACTGTTTTCCTTGAAAGACGGGATTTTACTGCGTAAAGTGGTGGGTGGCATTAAATGTGGAATATCAAACGATTTCAAAAATGGTCTTTACATATCCACATTTATACAAAAACCACCCCTCTCACTACTCTATAAATACCCTCTTCAAAAACCACAAAACACACACAAATTATTTTCTGCAACTAAACTCTGTCAAAATCCTTTCTCAAATCCAGAAAAATTTGTGTGTTCTCAAAATCTTTAAAACCTCTTTTGGAAAAACCTCCTTGTAAACATTTACAAAAGTTTTTCATCACAAACTTGAGAGATCCAAATACTTTGATTGTTCTAGTCAAAAAAATTTTTACCCTAAAATCTTCTTTAATAGAAATGGCTAGAAAACAATCTCTCCAGTTTGCTTCTCAGTGGGTAGGGGATCTTACTAACGTTGAATTTGAAACAAATAATGTCATAGGAAATTTTGAATACCCTGAAAATGTCCCAACCTATAAAGACATTATAAAAATTTTATTCAACTGCCCACTTAAAACGGCCTTTGTAAATGTCCTCAAGATCGTACCCAAACTACCTCAGGGAGTTTTGGGCTATAGCTAAAGCCTTTGACCCGACACCTTCTACTGATGAGAATAACCTTAGACCACTCAGGGAGTATCTCATCAGGTTCAGTCTTAATGGGGGGGCAACAATACACCCTGGATTACAAAACATTTTGCACTTCAACAGGGTTAGATTATAACAAAGGTACTTATGTCGCCCATCCTGAACCTTCCACAGTAAAGGATGGGTTAAAAAAATTGTTTTAGATCCAACGTTTTTGGACAAGACCCCAGTCACTAAAAGCTCATTCCCCGTGGCTTGGAGGATCCTCTTCACTTTTGTGATTCAAGTCCTCGGCGGGAACCACTCATCCACTGAACAAGTTAACTCTATTCAGTTGATGATGGCATACTGCTTGATGAATGGGGTCACTGTCGACATAGGGGAGATCATTTACAGTGATCTCGTAACGAAGCTACAGAGCAAAACTAGGAAGAAGTACGTTTCGTATCCTAGGCTTGTCTCTTGTGCTTTGCAATCGTTACTGGGTTCAAATTATACTCAGGATGAAAAATTTGGAAATTTACCTGGCATCCTGAGCCCATCAAATTTTCAAAAGGACCCA
>OU343218.1:19385599-19449502 GCA_910596185.1 Chrysanthemum makinoi
GGTACCTTGTTGTTTGTTATTAGGCATTCTAGTGTCACTTTTCCTAAGTGTTACAGGTGCAAGTACATTGTTGCTAAGCTTAACTTGTTCATACTTTCCTAACTTCTCTTTTAAGTCAATCATAGAGTGCAACAAATCTTGATTTTCATAACGAAGATTTCCAGAAACATTCATAACTTCTTTAGTGTGTGCAAGATAATGATCAAGTTCGTTTGACGCTTTCTCACGAGTCTGCTTGAGTAAATCAAATATGACACCATATTCCTTTTCAACTTTCGAAAGTTCTTGTTCATATTTTGAGATTTGACACTTCAAAGATACGTTTTGATCATCCAGTTGCTCAAATTTTGGATTAAGAATTTTTGTGTGCAACTAGTTTATTTTGTTTTGCAAAGCGAGTTCACGATTTTGACAATCTTTTTGACACCATTGAAGACGACATTTTGCATTTGACAGCTCGTGCAACAATCGTTCATTTTCAACTTTTAAAGACTTGATTTGTGACACATTATCAGTATTCTCAACATTATCACAGAATCAACAAAGTTCAGCAGAGATATAATCAAATGCAGATGAAACAGAATGCAATAACACAAGATTATTGATGTCAGCACAGATAACAGCTTCCAAGACTCGATCAACATCTTTTCTTAACATTTTATTTTTGCGTTTTGTATTTGAAATCGATGTTTCTATTTTCTCGAAAACAATTTTCATCAGTCCAAGTTCCTTATGAAATTCCCGTTCCCAATACAATGCACAGTTTTTCAACTTTTTTACATGGGGTAATATTCGTTTCTGAAAAATATCTCTTTGTGCTCATGCCTGAGGCGATTGAAAATGTTCAACTTTTATTTCAGAATGAAACTCAACCTCACGTTCCAAAAGTTTGATGTCGGACAGAAAAATGTCAAAAAATCTAAGAATTTGACGATTTTCGAGTATTGATTTTACTTCACTGAGTAAAGGTAAAGGACCATTAACTTGTGCAGTATTGGTTTGGGAATTAACATTCGAAGACGCAGAAAGAGGTGTGATAACCCAAGGTGTGTTAGAAGAATCCCGTTGTTCAACGAAAGTGACGGCTTTTGAATAGTTAAATGGTTTGTTATAAACAACATTTTTCATTTTGGATGATTATATTCACATGCATGCTCGTCTTCTGCATCTAGTTCCTCTTGACGATTATATTCAACAACACTCATAATGGAATCATCAATTCTATGTTCTGCACTATTGTTGGGTTCAGTAAATACCCAAACCCCTTAAACTAGGATTTGAATAGAAAATAACCTAAGTGTTTAACTGCTAAACACAATCGTGTCCCCTCGAACATAGTCTCTCTGAGCTATCTTCAGACACTTAGTATGAGGCAAGGGAGCCTCTCCACTCGCGAACTTAAAGGGTGAAGACTAAGTCAAGAAGAAGATAGTGGATTCAGTGAGTGATGATAATAATCGATCAATCCTTCGACTCCTCTCCAATCATAAAACATGAAGACAAATGAAGGAAGAAATGAAGGCTTTAAAGATCAAGAATGAGCCGACTAGGGAAAGTTTTACCCATATAAAACTAAGTCCTCAAGTGTTTATCCGGTCTTATACGTCTCAATCTATCAAGATCATATCTTCCCATTTATAGTAAGCGCCATTCTCAAGGAAAGAAGCTTCTACTATAGAAAGGTGAATGCGAACCGAATATATCAATATTCGTGTTTGCTGTGATCCATATTTTTGTCTTCTAGGTTAAAGTTAATAGTCATACTTGTATAAATAGCATAAGAGAATGAGTGAAAAGTTTAATCTTGTGAATTGTAAAAACACACATACACACAAGCCAACTTTTCACTCCTCCAAATACAACTTTATCCTTGAGCTAGCTCTGTGGGTTCTAAGAGTTGTGCTCGACTTAGCCCGAGCTAGAGAGAGTCACCCAACCTTGTCATTTCAATCCCAAGTACTATTCCGCAAGTACTTGGGTAACGTATTATTTTGATTTATTTCTAATAAGAATATGATGTTGAAAATTACTTTGTGTGTTTAGCTTACATTTTCACCATTATTCACTTAATTTGTGTTAAGTACTTAATTGTATTCGAAACGATAGTGAATAGGGAACAACAAGTGGTATTAGAGTGAGGCTGATTATAAAACCTTTTTTTAAGCCGCTCTAAAACATTTTTAAATCAGGATTCCTATGGTTGAACTTGATGTACCCCAACTAGTCGATAAAAAGGGTGGAGCTTATTCAGCTTTTGCCCCTAGACTTGAAGTTGGAAAATTCAACAAATGGAAAAAGCTTATGCTTTGCTATTTGATTGGGATGGAACCTTATTATATCAAGTGTATTAATGAGGGTCCATTTGTCCCAAAGATCAGAAGGTTTGCCCAAACCTCAAGCTCTGACTCGTGATGAAAGGAGAGTGGTCAACGGGACCAAAGACTCAAAAGTATCATCATATCATGTCTTTCTAATGATATTATGGAGTCGCTATAAGCTATAATATGGCTAAACCAACTCGATGACCTTGTTCATAGCCATGAAGGTCCATCTGATACCAAGGAAAACAGATAATGGACTCAAACTGAGTATAATACCTTCGGGCTAGGGAATCTAAAACTCTCTCAAACTTACACCCGCTAAAACTCTTTAAATGAACGGCAATGACGGTGTTAAGTTATCAAGCATGACATAAATGTTGGTTTTGTTAATTGTCTTCCCGAGAAATGGTTGAACTTCTCTCTCGGGACTTAGAAATGCAAATCACATTCAAAATCTTTAACTCCCTAAAATTTATGGGAAATTTGTCTATGAGGAAAACCTCATCACAGCACGATACCTCGACTTAAAGAAGTCTCGTGAAGTCAAGAAGTCCCTGACCATTACCTCATCTATATCAACTGCGTTCTTTTCTAACAATGTGGTTCAATATTTTCAAGAAAATTTCATGACGAGCCCGATGAGAAATCAAGTGAGGAGTACTGAATGACCAACGTTGAATTTCGTGAAAGGGCACTCCTTGCAAACTCTCGGTTCTATTAAAAGAAACAAAGGTGTTTCAACTGCTAAAGCTAACGAGGACACTGAATGCTTTAAGTGTCACAAAAGAGGTCATGTTGCAAAAGATCTGCTTCCCAAAACAATTTCGAACCCTCTACGACACATCGTGGTCAAATCAATCCTCAGGTTTTAGCAAATTTCAACCTAAAATCTATCAGTCTCATCAAAACTTTCAAAATAAATTAGACCAGAACAAAACAATTGATTTTGAAGCTAAGTATAGGAAAATCAAGGCTAAGCTTGCATTACTTGAGGCCAGCCCCTCGTAACCAAAAAGTGTTCCATCTTTGCGGTGGCAAAAACAAAGGTCTTGTTGCTGAAACCTTTGATCGATGAAGAGCCGCCCATCGGATGATGAAATGGTGCATGTCAACGACCGATGGCCCTCTCGAGAGAAGACAATCTAGCTGTTGGAAAGAATCATGCCGTAAATGGAGAATGGGTTAACATCATTATGAAGAAGGTAAATATTCTACTTTCAATGGATGATGACTTTGATTGGCAGTCCTATATGAACTATATCAATGTTGATCTTAAGTTTGTAGAGGAGCAAAGATTAAATCTTTTTTCTAAGTACAACAAGTTAAGTTTTGAATTGAATAAGTGTAGGGATGAGTTACTTGTATTAAAACAAAACAAGCTTGAGGCTATTACCTTACGATTCAAAGAATCAATTAGTTAAAAGAAATCGTGCTCTTCAAGAAGAACTTAAGAAAGAAAAGGATATCATTGATAGTTGGACCACCAAAAATCCAAGAGTCTTTGTGAACATCATCTTACCGACTCTCAACAAAGACTGAGTCCTAAACCATTTGTGTCCGTGGCATGATTACCAATATGTTGTCTGCTCCCAAGCCTGATTGGATTGAAAGACTTAATCCCTGATAGAAGCTTCCTAACTTTGACTCTAAAAGAATTCTAGACCCTGAAAGTCAAGCTCTAAAGAGCATGCTTGATTCCCGATGCCCAGAAGCATCAACACATCTCTCAGTCCAAGATGAATCTCAATCACCACTTCCACCATTGGAACCTCTTCGTGGTGCCGATCCTAGCTCGAGCTTACACCATTACAATACAATCCTCACTCTCCCAAAGAAAGGTCTAGACTTGGTAGAACCATTTTGAAAAGACAATCAAAACCAACTCAACAAGAATCCACCCAAGACCAAACTTCCACATCCTCAGCCCCACTAAAGCCGATCAGATTCAAGAATTGGATCGAACTTGCAGGAAGCTAACCGACAAAATGGAATCCATTGAGAAGGTCCCCGAACCAATCTAGGAGACAAAGTTAGCATCCTCCGCCTCAAAGTCAAAATCCACCACCAAAAACAAGCGTAGTGTAATTTGTGCAACTATACAAGTCATACCACCGACAATTGTTATAGAATCCTCTTTGCATGATCTCAAAGGATGATCACAGAATCACACCAATTACAATATGTAAGTCAAGAAAATTATACCAATGTTGGTCATCGGATGCTTCTTCATCCAAATCACCAAAAGTTGAGAGCAAAGCCTTTTCCTCCTTGCCCACATCTGGTTTAATGATCATCGCCTGATGATTGTCTTTTGAACATATGCTGTGATATTTCGGTAACACACCACAAGATATCCCAAAGATGACAAGGTCATTCATGAAAGGAGAAGTTCAAAGCAACCCAAATCCACCTGAGTCATCCTCGGCCTCTAAATGCAAAACATGCGTACTCATTACACTCCACCACTGACCATGAATCAATTGCTCAATTCAAAGAGACCATGAGACCCAATCCCACTAGTAAAGGTCACGAAGAGAAACTAATTCAGTTTACTACTTGTGCAGAGGCATGCCGTGGAGCCTATCTCGCATCTGGATGTGGATGCTCAAGAAGCATGACTTGTGTAAGGAATATCTCACACAAGTATGTAAAGGAACCAGGCCCAAGGTAGTATTTGTTGATAACTCATCATGTCCCACGAAGGTTATGGTTCAAGAAACTGCAATGGAATAGTTTTCTAGGATTGCCTATGTCAATGATCTCAAGTACAATCTCATCGCTGTCACTATGTGATGCTAAGTATATTGTACAATTCAATGACAAACAAGGTACCATTTTCAATGCCAACAAGGAAGTTGTGTTGATTGCTCCTAGGAGAGACGTATATGTCTTAGACATGTCAACTCTCTAAAGATGGAACATGTCTTTTGCCAAAGCCACCTAAACCATCAACCTGGCTGCGGGCACAAGAGACTCTCACACTTAAACTTCAGAAACATCAACAATTTGGCAAAACAAAATAAGGTCCTTGGCTTACCATCACTAGTCTTTGCAAAGATAAACCATGCTCACCGTGAAAAGGCAAACATAAAAGAGCATCTTTCAAAACCAAGCAAAACTTCTCTATCAAAAGCTGCCTTCACCTCTTGCATATGGATCTCTTTAGACCAAATCCTAGATCAATCCAAAGATGAAGTATACACTTGTCATTGTTGATGATTTTTCAAGATACACTTGGGTATACTTTCTTTCTAAAAGAGTTAGCAGGTGATACTATAATGTCATTTATCGTGAAACATTGAAAACCGAATGACATTATAGTGAAACAAATCAACTCCACAATGGTACTAAATTTAGAAATGCTGAGCTTGAGAGTTTCTGTGATGAGAAGGGAATCTCTCAAAATTTCTCATCTCCTTATACCCTTGAAAAAAATGGGGTAGCCGAAGGAAAAACAAATCATTGAGGCTGCAAGAACCATGTTAAATGGCTCACTCTCAAAGCATTTTCGACTCATGTTAAATCACTACACTCAAAACAGTCAATCATTGTCAAAAGACATAATAAAACCCCTTATGAGATATTCAAGGGTAGACTTCCTACATCGACTATTTTCATGTGTTTGGATGTCCCGGTTTATTCATAACCACAAGGATCATTCAAGTTTGATGCTAAAGTCGATGATGGATACTAGGTTACTCACCATCTCCAAAGCCTTGTGGTGTTTAACATGAGACAACAAGTTGAGGAAACTATCATGTCACCTTTGATGAAAGTGTTGAAAGCATCAGGTTCACCAACACTTTAGTGGAAGAAATAGGAATTGATAACTAATCAAGATATCCTCCGATGAGTTCATCATCAAACTAATTCCTCATACCAAGCCGATGCTAACATCTCATTATGTCTTGCCTCACAAACTGTCACAACCAACTATCGCTGAATTCATTGATAGTCACCAAACCTTCGATAGGTAACACCATCCAAATGATCGGGATCCTATTACTCATGATCCTCCACAGAACAAGACATCTCAACAGATGATCTAAATGAGTCCCGGCTATTGCACCCGAACTCACTCCAAATTCCTAGTGACCTCCTCAAGTTCGTGATCCTAGACCACAAAGTAAGTGGACAAGATCTCAGGATATTGAGCTTGTAAACATCATTGGTGAACCCATTGAGGGCATGCTCACTAGAAGCATGGCTACTAGATTGTCAGCAGCTTTAGCCAATGAATGTCTATATGATGATTACCTATCAGACATAGAACCCAAAAGTGTCACTGAGGCTTTAAAACACCTAAGTTGGGTTCAGGCCATGCAAGAAGAACTTCAACAGTTTGACAAAAACAAGGTCATGACCTTGATCAAATGTCCTCTGAATGTCATTGTCATAGGAATGAAGTGGTTTTCAACAAAACTATGAAAATGGCATCGTCATTAAAAACAAAGCCGCACTTGTAGCCAAGGATACAGTCAACAAGAGAGCATTGACTATGATGAGACATTTGCTCCTGTTGCAAGAATGGAAGCCATCAGATCTTCCTTGCTTATGCTACCTACATGAACTTCAAAGTTTACCAAATGGATGTAAAAAGTGCATTCCTAAATGGTGAACTCAAGGAAGATGTTTATGTTCAACAACCCCCAGGCTTTGAGAGCAATGAATTCCCTGATTATGTTTGCAAGCTTGATAAAGCACTTTATGGACTGAAACAAGCTCCCATGGCATGGTATGAAACTCTCTCAGCCTTTCGAATACAAAACAAGTTTGTTAGAGGAAAGATAGACAACACACTATTTGTCTATAGAACACAGCAGGATGTGATACTAGTCCAAGTATATGTTGATGACATCATCTTTGGCTCAACAAACTACAAACTTTGCAAACAGTTTGAAAAAATAATGAAAAAGAAGGTTGAAATGAGCATGATGGGTGAACTAACATACTTCCGACTACAAATCGTGCAAACTGACAAAGGAATCTCCATCACCAAGAGAAGTACACAAGAAATCTCTTGAAGAAGTATGAGATATCTGACTGCACTGAAGACTCTAATGGTTCCACCTAACAATCTTGGACCCGATCTCACCGGCAAATCAAGAATCAAACCCATTTCGAGGGATTGTTGGCTCACTAATGTATCTAACTCGCCTGCACTGCACATACAATTCTCGGCCTCGTCTCATAGTGATATCACCAATCCTAAAGAATCACACCTCACTGCAGCCAAAAGAATACTCAGTACTGGAAGGAACCCCAAGCCTTGGACTTTATTATCCTAAATGCTCGGGTTTGATCTCAAAATGTACTCGATTCGATTATGCCGGCCGCAACATGGACGAAAAAGTACCTCGTGGTCCTCGTCAATTCCTTGGAGGTAAATTGGTTTGTTGGAGTGCCAAAAAGCAGAATCGTGGCTATGTCTTCACCGGTGAATATGTGTCGCTGCAGATGCTTTGGACAATGTTTTATGGATGAAAAGTCAACTCAGTGACTACGACATCCATTACAAAATGGTACCCATTTTTCCGTGACAACGCATGGCAATTGCAATCTCCAACAACCTCGTCCTCCATCAAAGAACGACGCATTGATATCGATATCACTTCATCGGGGATCACATAATGAAAGGACTCAAAGAACTTCATTTCATCCCCATATCAAGGCTGATATCTTCACCAAAACTTTGATGAACCTACATTCAGAGACCGAAGCTTAATTGGGAATGCTTGACATTGAATGTCGGCATCCGAAAACCAATCTCAGTGAGTTCTCGTGGAAACTGTTCGGCTCCCGAACATCCAAAATCAACCTCTCACCGAATGAGTAAGACTCAATCGGGTCCCCGACATAAAGCATTGAATGAGTAACTAAATGCTCCAAGTATTAGTTACTTAAATGTCCTAGGTTGGTAATCCCACCAATTTAATAGAGGAATATATGTCTCTTCACGTGGGTCTTATCACTTACCCACTTGGCATTAAATGCCTTCTCACACATGAAATATCCTATGGATATTTTAATGCCGCAAAGTGCACTTTACATGCATCGCGAATCAGATGCCTTGAGATACGTGTTTTTCACTGCAGTAGTGGTGGGTATTAATTGTGGAATTTCAAACGATTTCAAAAACCATCTTTACCTATCCACGAATGTGCAAAAACCACCCCTTTCACCACTCTATAAAAACCCTCTTCTCAACCAAAAACACACACACAAATTATATTCTGCAACAAAACTCTGTCAAAATCCTTTCTCAAAACCAGAAAAATTTGTGTGTTCTCAAAAAAAAAGCATTAAACCTTCTAGTGAAAAACCATTCGTGTAAACATTTACAAATGTTTTTCATCACAAACTTGAGAGATCTAAACACTTTGATTGTTCTCGTCAAAACATTTTTTTTTTTAAAAAAACATCAAATCTTCTTTAATGGAAATGGCTAGAACACAATCTCTCCAGTTTGCGCCTCAGTGGGTAGGGGATCTTACTAACGTTGAATTAAAAACAAACAATGTCATAGGTAATTTTGAACACCCTGAAAATGTCCCAACCTATAAAGACATTATAAAATTTTAGTCAATCTTCCACTCAAAACGCGCCTTTGTTAAATGTCCTCAAGACTGTACCCAAACTACCTCGTGGAGTTTTGGGCTACCTAGAGCCTTTGACCGACACCTTCTACTGATGAGAATAACCTTAGACCACCTGTGAGTATCTCTCAGGTTTAGTCTTAATGGGGAAACAATACACCCTGGATTACAAAACGCTTTTGCACTTCAACAGGTTGATTATATAAAAAGGTGTTTATGTCGCCCATCCCGAACCCTCCATCAGGAAGGATGGGTTAAAACAAATCGCTTTAGATCCAACTCTTTTGAAAAGACCCCACCACAAAAAGTTCGCTCCCCGTGGTGGAGAATCCTATTCACTTTTGTGATCGTGTCCTCTATGGAACCACTCATCCACTGAACAAGTTAACTTAATTCAGCTTGATGATGGCATACCACCCGATGAATGGGGTCATCGTCGACATAGGGGAGATCATTTACAAGGATCTCAGAATCTAAGCTATTGAGTAAAACTAGGACGAAGTATATGTTTCGTATCCTAGGTTTGTCTCTTGTGCTTTACAATCGCTACAGGTTCCAATTATACTCGATGAAAATTTGGAAATTTACCTGGCATCCTGAGCCCATCAAACTTTCAAAATGACCCATCCCTTGTCACTCCTATTGAATTGACGGCCCATATGGTTGCTATAAACAACTGTGAGGGATCGGTTCCAAACCCTCGCTCCTAAAAGAGAAAGAGGAAGTCTCGCATGGGACTAAGACTAAACCCAAAGTCTCAGGGCCTCGAGGCTTTAGAGCCTAAGAGGCACAAAAGCCCGTGACCAAAACGAAACCCACCGACTGTGCAACAACCACCCTCGTGACAACGAAGGACACGATACATCATAGTCGCCGTTCTTGGTTACACCTACTACCCCCAAGATCCGAGGGAAACAAATAACCCGCCGGGTAGGAGCCTTCCACCACGCCGATGAGACATTAGAAAATCCAATCCTTTGTCTTAAGGCACACCGACGATCCCAAAGACTCTGGGGAAACAAACAACCCACCGATAGGGATACAACAATCATGACTCGCTAAAGGCACGGAAAACCCATCAATATCTCGTGGGTCAATGGGGACAAAGACTCTGGGAAAGGAACAACCCGCCGATATGGAACCCAAAACCAATCGTGACTCGAGAAGAC
Source organism: Chrysanthemum makinoi (assembly GCA_910596185.1). Classification (NCBI taxonomy): domain Eukaryota; kingdom Viridiplantae; phylum Streptophyta; class Magnoliopsida; order Asterales; family Asteraceae; genus Chrysanthemum; species Chrysanthemum makinoi. The sequence goes on from OU343218.1 coordinate 19,395,686, forward strand.
GCGGAGACTCCCACCGTGTCTAAGGGGTCCACGGGGATAAAGACTCGAGGGATCAATACCACCACGATATGGAACCCATTCCCATCCCTTGTTAACAGCTTGCCGAGGTTGCCGAGTTGCTAAAATCGATGATGACCTTGCCGAAAGTGATGAAGAAATTTTATCGCTAGGATGAAGTTTAACGCCGAGGTTCAATCGAACAAGAGCCTCACCGATCCAAAGGAGCATAATCAATCCCCATTTCAACAAAATGATCATGCTTCAATCCTCCTCAAGCTCATGAATTCAAAGAGTTTGACAATGTTCTTCCCTCACCAAAGCGCGCTTGGCTCGCTGGATCACCAAAGCTTCAAGGAAGCTATACTTAGGGGTTACTAAAACATTGTGGGAACAACATACCGAGGTCATAGTTATTCCGATCTAAGGGCATAAGTACAGGGCTTCGATGAAAATGTTCATGAGCACAGGGACTTGATGTATGACAGACTTTTCTGACTGGATGAAAATTTGGCTAACTTCTTAAGACACCTTCAGAGTGTTGGCACAAAGGTTGATGAAATCAGGGAGTTTGTCAAAGAAGATCCAAAGACTTAACTCTCAAGTGCTAAAGGCTAATGAGGCATACTTGAAACAATCCTCAAGCCTTAATGAACCGCTAGATCTGCCAAGTCTCAAATGTTCTCGGGTCTCCATCCTCACCCGCCTCTTCAAGCTACAATGGACTCTTTGAATACAATGTGCGGCTGATTCATGGCTCGCATCCTCCTCCGGCCCGAATCTTGGTCCCTGATGATCGCCTGGAGCTTTCAAAGCAACTCGGATGAAAAGGTCACTAGTATTCAGCCGACTACATGAGATTAAGGCTATGATGATCAAATCTATCGTGCCTTCAAGGTTCAAGCCGCTACCCCTCAAGACCAACGCCATCCTTGCCCTCACCGGCTCCCATCAGCTGAGGGGAGAATACCGCCAAGAAACTCTTCTTCACACTCGGGGAGCAAACACCACCCGCTCCTGTAGCTCCAACATCCTACACCAGCCTCAAGAACACCCATCTCCTCACTACCACCTCAAACAACAACAACGACAACACCGACGGCCACCACAACAACACCACCCTTAGTTGCATCATCTTCCTCGTGCCAAGACAAGGGCAAAGGCATAATGACAATCACGAGCCCGAAGATTCCCTATAAATCATCCGACATCAATACCTACTCACACCTCAACAAATGAGTAAACATCTTGCTAAGGAAGAAAGAAGATTGAAACTAGTTGAGGAAGAGAAAGAACAGAGAAGACCGCAAAGGTTGTCGCAAGAAGCTAAGAATATGGGATTAGATGCAAGCAAGCTCCCAAAGGGTCGTAGACAAAAATTCAAGGATGCTCAGCCGCTCAAATGGTTGCAATGAGAAATCAAGATGAAGAAAAGAGAAAGAAAACTAAAGCTCGTGCAAAGCAGAATGAGGAATACAATCGACAATGACCGTACCAAAGGCTTCAAAAAATCATCGATGTCAAGATTATTCCCAACACCAAACCATTGGCTATGAATGCCATGAGGGGATGACAAAAGACACTTTGAGGTTCATGATCCCTTAAAATTCAGTGACTTTGGGATCATCAACTTGATGAACTTGGTTCGATCATTGGAAAGAAGCAAAATAAGGTGGTCAAGGAGTCATGAAGATGCTCAAAGAAAAGATATGAGGAAATGAGGGATGCACCAACCCAACCGAATTTAGCCCGCCTTGATCAGCACCTCAAGGATCTCAACCACAAACTTCCACCGCAAAAGGAAAAGAGTTGAGTTCCAAACAAATCAAAGTGCCGGCTTAGAATGCAACAGAGAGCTGCTTGAGGCTGTCAAATTTGTGAACTGTTTGGTAATTCAGGAGCCTAAAAGAGGGTTATTCCACATTGATGTCTATGGAAATCCAACGCCAAAGATGGAGTGATATTGATCAGCCGGTGTGGCAGCAATGATCACTATATTCCGTGGCCTCTATCCAATCCCCTGCAAACATCGTTCTCACAAGACCTAAATGCAAAGATAAGAGACCATCCCGACAGGAAACACTCATCACCAAGAAAGTGAAGCTTGAAGCACGGGTATCCATCCGACCGACATCATTTTATCCTTTTGTACTAGTGATAGGAAATATGTAATCTGATCAATAAAAGATGTATGTTTTGTCAAATTACTCAAATGTTCCTTATTGTATTCATTAGTACATTCAAGGTAATAAGAAGCCTTTTGCTCACTTACACTGATCAAACATTTAGGCTATTTGTATATCCAAATAGGGGAGACTCAAGGTTCAAGAAATACCCAAACCCCTTAAACTAGGATTTGAATGGAAAATAACCTAAGTGTTTAATCTAAACACAATCGTGTCACTAAGCATAGTCTCTCGAGCTATCTTCAGACACTTAGTATGAGGCTAAAAGAGCCTCTCCACTCTGCAAGGTGGAACTTAAAGGGTGAAGACTAAGTCAAGAAGAAGATAGTGGATTCAGTGAGTGATGACAATAACTCACCTGAATCCCTTCACTCCTCTCCAACCGTAAACACTCAAGACAAAAAGCAGGAAGAGATCAAGGCTTTAAAGATCAAGAATGAGCTGGACTAGGCGGGAAAGTTTTACCCAGATAAAACTAAGTCCTCAAGTGTTTATCCAGTGTATACACAGCCTCTATCAAGATCATATCTTCCCATTTATAGTAAGCGCCATTCTCTGTCAAGGAAAGAAGTTTCTCACGCTTACTATAGAAAAGGAGAATGCGAACCGAATATATCAATATTCGTGTTTTGCTGTGATTCATGTTTTGTCTTCTAGGTTAAAGTTAATAATCATACTTGTATAAATAGCATAAGAGAATGAGTGAAAAGTTTAAGCTTGTGAATTGTAAAAACACACATACACACAAGCCAACTTTTCACTCCTCCAAATACAACTTTATCCTTGAGCTAGCTCAGCGGGTTCTAAGAGTTGTGCTCGTGACTTAGCCCAGCTTAGAGGAGTCACCCAAATTTGTCATTTCAATCCCAAGTACTATTTCGCAAGTACTTGGGTAACGTATTCTTTTGATTTATTTCTAATAAGAATATGATGTTCAAAATTACTTTGTGTGTTTAACTTACATTACTTTCAGCCATTATTCACTGTTAATTTGTGTTAAGTACTTAATTGTATTCGAAACGATAGTGAATAGGGAACAACATGTATATTTCAAGATTTGGTTTGAATGCTCTATTGGAAAACTACAGGGTCTAGTTGAGAATTGTTAGAATGAGATGTAGACGGCTCATGATGAACATTTTGTGCCTCGTTGGATTCAGATGTTGGCTGAGATATGAGATCGATGATGAATATGGTTTGTTTGGGTACTTGAGACAAGCCATCAGTGTCATACACTGGGCCTGTGTCACTCATGGAGTTCGTGCATATTAGCCATCAACATAATCGGCCAGATTAGCCTCGCAAGTCCTCCATATCATCATCTCGAAGCCCCGTGATCCGCCATAAAGCTCGTTGTTTGTTTGTGAGTGTTCCACCGCCTTCATCCTTAAGAGCCAAAGTAAACCTCCTTGTGATAAGCACGCTTCTAGTCCTCTGGCTTTGGGCATGCCTTAGCCGTGACCCTCTCATTGCAGTTATAGCATCAAGACCATTCATCCCATTCCGAGCATTCCCTGTTTCTACCACTTGAACTCTCTGTTGTTGTGGAGCACCCATGTTATTCCTTCCCATATCATTAAACCCTTGACCACCTCCCATCTGATGAACATTACTGTGATTCTGAACTTCAATACGTCCATTGTTAACAACAACCTGATTCCTTGTGTTTGAAGAGGAACGAATGCGATTGTTGGATTTGTTGGTATAACGGTCGAAGGCTTTAGCAATCATAACAAATCCTTGTTGCAATGCATCAAAAGCATTGGAGTCCTCATTAGCTTCACTGTAAAGTGCTTGATCATTGTTGTTGTTGTATGGAACCAATTGAGTTTGTGAAGATTGTTGCTGTGAAGGATCATATGGTGTAATTGTTGCAGTTGGTTGAGAAGCAGGTTGAGGAGGATAACAAGTTTGAGCCCATAAAGCAAGTTGTTGATTATCGACGGAGTGACAGGGATTCCACGGAGAGACCTTTCTTTGTCAACTTCTTTTTGATGGGGCTTCAAATAGTCGTACAACAATCCGTATGTAGCATGATGGAGATTTTTAGCTTGACGGATGAAAATGAAATACTTTTCCCAATCTTCTGATGATGTCTGAGAATCGATGATGATATGACTCTAATGTCTCTCCTGGTTCAATCATGAAGTGTTCATCAGCCAAGTAAATTTTGGATTCCATGTCTTCTTGATTGATTTCAGTGTCTTCCATTAGAAGATGAATATGTTCCCACATTGCTTTTGCAGTCCTTTGAGCATCAAAACTTTGAAGGATTGGATTCGGTAATGTCAAAAGCATTTATTGCATTGCTAGCTCATCAGCTTCGAAATGTAGAAGTTCATTACCAGAATTGCAATGTTTGTGACATCACCTCTTGGTGGAGTAGCAGTTGGATCTCCGGGTGTAACGAAAATAGGCATCTAAAATGGACCTTCCAAGATGACATTCTTTAAGAACTTTCCATGTGGCTTCTTTAGATCACAAAACCTAAAGAACCTAATTACCCATTGATCGTAGTTTGCGGGAGTGAGCATTGGAGGTCTATCAAGTGATCATGCCTCATGAATTGATTGTTGGCTACTTAAAGCTTCACACGTCTTTGCAAACCAAGACGGTTCCTTCATAGTATTCCTGGATGGATGTTGATTGTAAAAGTTTGTGTAAGGTTGTACTTGAAGACTAGGTGGTGGTTGAACCATTTTTGGTGGAATTACTCCTTGTTGTGGATAATGTTGTTGTTGTTGTTGTTGAGTATAAGTATAAGGAAAGTAGTTAGAGTATGGTGGTTGAGACATGTTGAAAACTTGTGTTGTAAAATGGATCTTTGTAGTCGAATGAAACGTTGTTGATGAAGTATCCTTAGGAAACCAAGTTTAGGCAAATTAATGCTTAGGCGTAAAAACACCAAACTTACGCGTAAAAGTAATATTTACGCGTAAGATGAGAAACACTAATATTAGGCGTAAACTGAAAGTTAGACGTTGAAAACTTATTCCTAAGATTAGCTTGTGCGTAAGACAAGGCTAAGGCGTAAGAAAATGCTTAGGCTTAAAGAGTTCTACGCGTAAGTTTTAGCTTATGCAAAAAATTAGGTTTTGCCCAAAAATCCTTTACACTAATCACAGTGTAAAAGATATCCAAAGTTGAAGTGTTTTCAGGCTTATCCAAGCAATAAAACACTGAGTAAACCAATTTCACTGAAGATCAAACCAAGGAAAGCTTACGCGTAACACTAGGGTTTTGTTATGTGTAAAACTTAACCAAAACGGATTTTTAGCCCAAAGTGTTTCTAAACCAGATTTTTGTGATGAAACAGCTTCAATATCACCAAAATAACACAAAAGTGTGAAACTTGATGATCCAAAACTTGTAGTCACGTTACCCGTAGAAATGAACACACGTTTGAAATCAAGCTTAAAACTAGGGAAATACACGTAAAGTTTGAAACTTTTTGCTAAAAACTGAAATTTTAACACCTAAAAAGTTTGAAAGTACAAGAATCTTGGATTGTAAAGTGTAAAAAATGAGTTTTTAAGCGTGAAAAAGTTTGTAAACCGTAAATAAACCAAAACTTCAAAAAACAAAACCTTTTCACCCAACTATTTGGCGAATGATACCACTGTTAGGTTCCCACATGTATAACCCAAGCATTAATAGAAGAAATAGAGAAGAGAAAGGATCGGTTGAACAAAGACAAACACACACATATGGATAATAAGAAGAGTTATGCGTAGAGTATGAAAGTAAATGAACAACCAACCTTCTAAGTAAGGTTTACAAGAGTATTTATAGGGCAAGGAGCTAGAGCAACACTACTACCATCCTTCCCTTCTTATGGGCATGGTCCAAGGCTCATGGTCTTTCTACATAAGCCTTGGCATGATAACTAACATAAAAGCCATAATTAAGCTAAATATTACATATTAATTACTAACACTTGAATTATAGTTTAGGAGTGATTCCAACAATTACGTTTGAAATTCTATCTTTAGAAGTAAAATGTGATTGAGCCTGATTGATTTGAAGATAAACTATCAGAATAATTACAATTGAACAACAATTTTGTTAGCTATAGACAATAACTAAACTTGAATGATAGTAACAGTTTTAATATCACATTAACTATCCTTATATGATATTACCAGTTTTAATATCAGAATAACTATCATATTATCATTAATAAAATCAGAATAAAAATCCTTATATGACAATAACCAAAAAGATTAATATCAAAATAACTACCCTTATATGATATTACAAATTCTAGTATCAGAATAACTATCCTTATATAAATACAGCTAGTTTTAAAACAGATAATAAGAAAAAAAATTAAATATAAGAATAACTATCATTTTATGATATTACCAGATTTAATATCAGAATAACTATCATTATATGATATTACCAATTTTAATATCAGAATAACTATCATATAAAGGTTATTGATATCAGAATAACTATCCATATATAATACGACCAATTATAAAACGGATAATAACAAAGAAGATTAAATATCAGAATAACTATACTTATATGATAATATGGTTATTGATATCAGAATAACAATCCTTATATAATAAGACCAGTATTAAAACGCATAAAAAGAATAAGAAATTAAATATCAGAATAACTATCAACATATTAAATTACCAGTTTTGATATCAAAATAACTATCATATTAACGTTCTTTATATGTAATAACTGTACACCTATCAGAATAAAAAATTAATATCAAAATAACTGTCATATTAAGGATATTGATATTAGATACAAAAACAACATTAATATCAGAATAACTATCCTCTTATCAGAATAACAAACTTAACATCAGAATAACTATCCTAATATCAGAATAACAAACTTAATATCAGAATAACTATCATACTAACGATAGAAACATCAAAGTGTAATTGTCCTAATACTCAGAATAACAATAGTAATATCAAAGTAACTATCCTTAAAATCATAATAAAAACCTTAATATCACAATAACTATCATAAAAATACCTTCAACAGCGTTTTTTAATAAAAAAAAATGTACCGATAGATCAGACCGATACGAATATCGACGTAATTCCATTCGATAAAAAATTTAAAATAAAAAGTTGAGAAAAATAAGGAAATAGAATATTCTAATAAAAATAAAAAGATACAGAGAGAAATAAGGGATGAATTTGATCAAATCTCACCGCTAAATGAAAAAGATCAACGACGACGTACATTATCCGCACGCTGCACTAAAAATATCCAAGACGTGATCCTCACTCTATATATATATATATATATATATATATATATATATATATATATATAAGGGATCGGGTGTGTTTCAACTTGTAAGTACGGATGGTATGGATGAATGTCAACCGCACGATCAAGCATCCATCTGATCTACATTAAAAAAGATGCGGTGGCATTTTCGTAATTAATCTATATTATTATAATATCAGTGTAGATCAGAATAACAAAACATACAAAAACATAAACTAAAAAAAGAAATAAAAAAAATCTAAAAACAATGACTTCCTCAAGTTTAAGATTTGCAGAATTAAACTAAGGTAATTTTCTTAATTTCGAATTTAAGAATTTTTTTATGATAGTTAGTCTGATGTTAAAAATATCTGATGATAGATAATCTGATATTAAGAATATTGCTATTCCGATAAAATTCAAACTGAAGATAGCTATTTTGATATTAACATAATTAATTTTTTTCTTAAGATACTTATTCTGATATTAGTTGTAACTGAAGCTTTCTAATATGATATTAAGATATTTACATTCTTGTTAACATTTTTATTAACTGAATATAGCTAATGTAACATTGACAACAACAAAAAATTCTTAAAGTTTTTATTCTAATATTAATTTTCGTTTTCGTTTTCATTTTTATTCTTACATTAATGGTGTCAGAAAGTGAAGTTAATAAGGTTCTGGTATAATTATACTATTCAAAAATTTCTTAACATTTTTTATTCTGATATTAATTGTAAACTGAAGATTGCTTATATGATATTAATAAATTTACGTTTTCCTTATCATTTTTATTCTGATATTAAAGGTGTATGATGAGAGATAATGTGATATTAACGAATTTCCTTTTTCTTAACATGGTCATTCTGATAAATAACTATACGAAAAATCTGTTTTTCTTAATGTAGTTATACTGATATTCACTGTAAACTGAAGATTGGTTATATCATATTAAGGTCTTTAGATTTACGTTATCATTTGTATTCTGATATTAACGAAATTTTGATTTTCTTATCATTGTCATTCTGTTAATAATCATAAACTGAAAAACGGCATATGATAATAATTGTTGTTAATCTATTATTAAGAAATTTATTTGATGTTTATAAATTGTCTCTGAAAATTATTATGATAGGTAATTTGATATCAAGAATTTTTCTTAAATATCAAGTTCATATTACTTACTTAATAAATTTGATAAAGTAGTTAATTCAGATGATTGCTATTATTATAGATAATCTGATAATTAATTCAAATTCCTTAGCAATAGTAACTTAGTACTAGTAGCTGATAGTTAATCTGATATTAAAAATTCTTAACTATCGGCTTGTTATATTCAACAGAAGGAGAAGAAAGATTAGTTGATGAAGAAGAAAAGTTCAAGAAGGATGATTTTTTTGTCTGATTATAAGCAACAAATGCTAAAATGCTCGAGTCAAGTAAAACAAGAAATTAAGGCCGCAAATTCTTTATTAACTCAAACATTAAAGTATTTGACATGCAATTATCCTTATGACACAACAAAATATATGTGTGCTACACTACCATTTTCAAAAAGCCGAAAAAATAATGGAAGTAGTTGAAGATTTTTTATTTACATACCACATTTACTCGATTTGCTAGAGTACAATAAGGATCGGGTATTATTGCTTTATATAATCATAATAAAGTTATGCATATGATATTACAGCTTTATAAAAAATTGATATATTATATATTTCTTGTATAGATTCATGAAACTTTTCTAGACAAAGTAAGAGCGATAGTTGATGATGCTGCTTTGATGATTGTAAATGTTGTTAAAGAATTTGGTTTGCTACCTTTGAAAGATGAAATACATCCAGTTATATGGGAAGCTCTTTGCAAGATAAGCAACGAAATTAAATATATTAGAGATCCAAAAATTTTTTACATTTGAAGATTTAGAAATATTTGATAAGTATGCAGAAGAGGCAACAAAAAAAATGGTCAATGATGTTTTGAGAGAAAAGGTATTGTTTTGTGATATTAAGAAATGTTGTTAAACAGATTTTAATTGTCCTTATTCTTATGTGAGATTAAGAAATTTTGATATTATTTCTGATGATTTAGAAAGATATTAAGAAATTTTTGATTTTTGTAATATAGATTTTATTATTCAGAAAGGAAGATTGTCTGATGATAGTAAACTATATGGTACTCCCAGTTTTAATATCAATAAGTTGGTGTAACTAAATATTATCACAAGCAACAAATTTTTCTCTCAGTCAGAGAGAATATTTTATATTGGTGATTCTATTGCTAATGAAAATTTTCTACCACTGTTTCTAGTATAGATTTTAAATGTCACAATCATATTAAAATATGAATGTGTCTTTTATAAATTTGAATTATCATTGATTTTTCATAGCATAAAATGTAAAAAAAAGATATTAATATCAGAATTACTATGACTTGTTGAAATAGATATATGCCTAATTGCATCTTACATTACACAACAGTTGTTTCATACTGGAAAGTCATACATGAAAGACATCAAAAAATAAAAAACATTAGCAACTACTTGATTGTCATCTTCACTGCAATTTTAAACACATTCCTTGATCCCACTTCCTTTACCCCCAAACCTCTTCTGCTTGATTAATTCCTGTGTCAACATATTTGCAAGCCCTAAAACATGAATCCTTTTACCAAGGGTACCTTGTACAGAATTAGCTTGAACAAGAGTAGCACTATGACAATTCTTTTACACTTGTTTTAACTAGCTTTGGTTATTGTAGTTGTTTAGCTTATTTCAAAAATAATTGGATTATAAATTCAAACAATCTAAATTCATCAACTGTGACTACTGCAAAGCATCATCATATATCATCATTTCTAAGTTTTGTTGATGAAACTGGAAAAACAAAAAATGTACAATGGCATATGATTTTAATAGAATAAGGTTTAAAAAGCAACAAAAACTGCTTGCGTACTAATACGTAATATCATACACCATTGATTATTCTTGAAGATGAAATACTTAAGGGTTTAGGATCTAGGGTTTAGAGGAACGCTTAGTGAGACAACTTGGTGATTTGTAAGAAAAAATTGTTTACTTGTAAGTTGTTTCACTTTCAACATTCGGTAGAATATCTAGATTTCATATATAAACGAAGCAAAAAAATAAAATTATAAAGCAAAATGATCATCAATCTTTTTGAATATAGATTGAAATTTTTTGTGAGTTGATTGCTTAGTTTGTTTTTTTTGTGAAATCGAAAATGGTCATATTTATAAAGCAAAAATAATAAATTTTGTTTGTTCTATATAGAGTAATGATAGGATACCTGTAGGACCTTACTTTTATCAACCTTATCACAAACCCAACACAAATACCACGTTAACACAAACAACACAAACGTAAAGCTTATAACAAAGAAAGAAAAGATGAGATGTTTGGTGACTTGAATGATATAGAATCCGTGTATGATGTGAGAAAAGATAAACAAAAGATGTTGTATATTCAATAAAGAAAAACACACACACACACACTTTCAAGCACACCCCTCAAATGACCATTTGAGGGGTATTTATAGTACAAGCAACTTAAAACCCTAAAGGCTTTGCTTGGCCTTTGGGTTTGGAATGGGTTGGATGCTTAAGCTTATACAAGCTTAGCATACGCAAGTAACATTTAACCAATTAGCTTAGCCCAATCCACGAGCCCGTTGACTATTCTATCACGATATCTAACACAAGTTACAAAGTTCCTAAATGTGAATGACCATCACTTCTAATAAAAACTATTAAGGCTAACAATCTCCCCTAAGGGGTGGTCATTCAAATGATGCTCCACTTGATTAGGTCTTTACTTTTCTTGAGCTAGAACTTTGCATGTAGATATAGAATAGTCTTGATTGTTTGTTCCTTCATGCTTTGTGATCGATAATGTGGTTGTTCACGTTGTCAATTTCGTTGGTTAGGTATCTCCACGTCTTTCTCCACCATGCTCACACTTCTATTTGACTTTGAGTTTCCAATGATGAAGTTCTAGCGTCTTTACACTTTGTAGATTCTTTGACATTGACGAAGAGTCATCTCCTTTGATTATGATGAGAACTTTCATGTGTTGTTGGTATGAGCATGTGGCGAATCTGCACGATCCATCCGCTTCGGAGCTTCCATAAGAAGAAAACATAAAACGTTAGTAATGCGGATTCCGCACTTACAAGTTTGAATTTCGAGGGTGTTAACAACATAGTGTGAAAACACGTCTCTAATTCTCACAGAGGTCGTTCCTGAATTGGAGTCCCACAAGTGAGATAACGCGATATACCAAGTACATCTACAAAGATGAGTCGCTGAGGTACACCAAGCATCACCCCACGATCAGAGACCGTTGAGAGACACTAAGCGTAATCCACGGAGAATTACCGAAGTGACCTCCGTCAGTGGCCGCTTGATGTTGACCCCGGCAGAATTTCCATTCAATCATTGAAGATTACAGTTGTAACTTCTCATAAATGTTCTCGCAGATTGCTAAGACTGCTAGGACTCTAGAATATATCACTTGTGTCCTTATTGATGAACAACAAGTTTATGTCATGTCATGTGTTCCTATGAGATCTTTTGATGAATCTCGAGGCTCTAGACTCAATAGTGCATTTTGGTTTTCCCGAGCGGAGACTAGGGAGAGGGTCTCCTTCTTCAATACCAACGATCTCTAAGAGAAAGTCGATAGATTATGTAGGGTTCCTGAGAATGAAAAACAAATCCTTTTAAGAGGAATTGAGTGGCTAGAAGGTTTAGTGCAAAGCGCCACTGGGTCCATGACGCCTTTGTCTTCAATACTGTCATCTAGTGACAACCAAGAGCATATGAATTGAACCCTCGCTTCTAAGGTTGAATATGGAGGGCTATTTCTTTTCACCCTTTTCAATATATTTCTTTTAATTCTTCAACCCATTCTTTCTCCTTTCTCACATTACTCCTTTTTTCAATCATACCTAAGGACTTCTAATACTAACTATTTGTGATGTCCTGGGTAGATCCCTCCTCTCAAGGATCATAGGACTAATTTACCTATCCTTAGTCACCTTATAACTCCATGACTGTCCTATTGTTGCCATAAAACCATTTTCTTGAAAATCTCTCGAGTGTTTATGATAGAGAACATGTTTGAAACACTCCGTGAGTTTTATATTTTCAGAAACACTCCCCTTCACATGTGCTTATAAGTTTTGACAGAATCGCATATAGAGGGTAGAGTTCGTGACGCTTTAGATAGATCAATTTCAAATGAACTAGATCGATTCGAGACACGCTATTACATCACTAGATAACTAGCTTTGAAATTATTATTAGACCCCGTCAAGTCCATAGAAAGTTTCTCGAGATGGTACATTTCCTGACTTTAATTTCTCGTCAATTCATTGGTTACGACTGAGTCGAGCTCATTATGAGATTCAAACCACGATCATTAAAAACATTTTGATCACATTTTAATCATCACTCCTCCCTCAAAAATAGCATAGTGATATTTTTATATCAACGGATTAAACAACATTTTATAATCTTTGGGGAGACAAACGGATTTGATTTAAGCATGAATTTGGAACATTTTAGTTTTATACTCCCTTTAATAAAGCATAATCAATTAAAGGGTTTTAGAGGGAGTTATCTTGAGCACAAACTATTTGAAAGATTTTGAAAATCTTTTGAACAATCTTGAAAAGGTGCTCAAGATGATGATGATTTCTCACCATTTTTAAATGTAGTGCAATCAAGCGCATAACTCATTTTTCGATCAAAGCATGAGTTTTGATTTGAAAATAATCAAAAGTCATCATTTTAGTCCGGGTCGATCAAGTATACGAAAGCCATTATTTTGAGAAATTTTGAGAAACGACATGTTTTAGAAAAATAATGAAAGAACTCTCGCCAAGCATCTGACATGCCCGTATCATTGTTGAATGACATTTCTAGAAACGCATTGAATATCGATTATACGAGAGACATGTCTTGAGAAGAATATTTTTGGATTTTTGATTTTATATTGTTTTTGTATTTTTGAAAGTTTTATATTTTTATATTTTGCTTTTGTTGGTTTTTCAAATTTTGTATTTTGTTTTTCAAAAATATTTACAAAAGCTTTTGGAAAATCATTTTCAAGAAGATTCGAAGGCGTTCTAACTCCTCGTGGGTTAGGCCAGATTCCAATTCGTCGAACTAAATACTCAAACCTTTGTTTTGGAAGGGCTTTAGTTAATAGATCGGCGAGTTGGTAATCGTCTTGAAGAATAATTCAACAAGCACTATTTTCACGTACTCTTTGATGAAGTGGTAGCGGACTCGGATATGCTTAGTCTTTGAGTGATGAACAAGATTGCATGATATGGCTATGGCACTTTTCGAGTCACAATACATAGGTATTTTATCGAAAGTAAAGCCATAATCTGAGAGTTGTGTTCTCATCCATAGAACTTGAGCACAACACGCAGATAGAGACACATACCTTCACGTTGAAAGTGCAAAGGCAATCTTGTTTCTTAGAGGACCAGCTTACTAACTTTTCACCCAAAAATTGTGCTCCTCCGGATGTACTTTTGTCTGTAACTTGATCACCTGCGTGGTCCGCATCTAAAAGGCAATTAGATCAACGGATTCCTTCGATACCAAAGTCCCATGTGAATGGATGTCTTCAGTACCGAAAGATCCTTTAACCTCTTTGAGGTAGTCGGTAGGCTTTGCCTCGAAACCGTGCTAATAAGCAAACAAAAAATGAATATCCGGTCGACTAGCAGTAAGATACATGAGAGAACCAATCATGCTCCGATATTTCTTTGGATCAATAGGTTTCCCAAACAAATCGGCTCCAATTTTTGGTGAAGTTACCATTGGTGTTCCAACCGAGTCACAATTATCCATACCATGATTTTTCAAAATCTCAGTTGTGTATTTAGCTTGATTTATAAAAATTCCACGGGGAGATTGATGTATTTGTAAACCAAGAAAGAATTTTAGTTCCCCATCATGGACATTTCAAATTTGCTTTTCATGAGATTTTCAAAATGTTTTGAAAGATTCGGATTAGTGGACCCAAAGATGATGTCGCCCACATAAATCTGAACAATCAAAATGTCATTTTTGCATTTTTGTGTAAACAAGGTAGGATCAACTGCTCCTTTGGTGAAATTGTTTTGGATAAGGAAAGAGGACAGTTCATCATACCACGCCTGAGCTTGTTTTAAACCATAGATTGCCTTTTGAGTTTGTAGACGTAGTCCGATGTTCCATGTCTATGAAGCCTTTCGCCGACTCCACGTACACTTCTTCTTTCAGAGTTCCATTCAAGAACGCGGTCTTAATGTCCATCCGATAAACCGTGATGTTTTTGTGAGCTGCATAGGCTAAGAATATCCTGACTGCTTCAAGTCTAGCTACCGCCGCGAATGACTCTTCAAAGTCTATCCCTTCTTCATGCCTGTATCCTTTGGCCACAAGACGAGCTTTGTGCAATGTACCATTTCTTCATCCCGTTTGTTCTTCCATAACCATTTAAGATCAATGACTCAACGTCAATGGTCTTGGAACCATATCCCAAGAGTCATGTAGACGGTATTGGAGAAGTTCCTCCCGCATTGCTTCTATCCATGCGGGATCTGCCATTGCCTCGCGAATGTTCTTTGGCTCTTTATTGCTAATTGAGCAAAGGTAAATGCACAAGTCGCAATCGGTGGCAAGTTGATCTCGTCTGATTGGCCTTGAAGGTTCACCAATAACTTGTTCAATCGGGTGGTCTTTTGTCCACTTCAGAGTAGAAGGATACCGTTGGTTATACGTATGCGTTAGAGGGTTCGTAGTATGAAGATGATTCATGATTTCGTAGCAAACGGGTTTTCAAATAAGTCTTCATCTAACGTTGCATCATTTTGGTTTTGGTTTTGCTCATCAACTGCTGGTAGAACGGGTTCAAGAACTTGAGTAGATGTAGATGATGTTGATGGAGTTGGTGCATTGGTTTCGACCGTTGTAGATGCATCTTCTGTGGGTGGTGGAGGATGATTTTGAGCGTGCAATGGAATGATGGTTTGATGCATTTGTCGAAGTTCCACCATAGTATTCATCGAACATTAACTCAAGGAAATTCTCCCATTCTTGTTCTTTAGGATTGTCAAACGAAGTTGATTGAGCTCTTTGAGGTACGAGTCCTGAATCGATGTGTCCGTAAGTCTGTCGGTTTAGTGCGGGTTCTAGAGCGAGTCTCTCGTAAGCCATTATTGAAAGTTCATCAAATCACATTCATCGCCTCCATGATCCTCCTAGTTCTTCTGTTATACACCCTTAATGCCCTCGAGTTATCTAAATATCCAATGAAGATTCCAATATCACCTTTTAGCTTTCAATTTGCCTAGATCTTCTCTCGTCGTCATTTCGGATAAACAAAGCGCCAAACACGTGAAAGTAAGAGATATCGGTTTTTGTTGTTCACAAGCTCATATGGGGTTTTATTGAATCTTGGATGGATAAAGGATCGGTTCTCGAGTGAAACAGCGCTGGCAACAAAGATCGACCATAGAAATAACGGTGCACTAGAATAGATTAGCATTGTGCGAAAGCAGCCCACAAGAGTTCTATTTCTTCTTTCAACTACCCCATTCTACTGGAGTTCTAACAACGATGTCCGATGTGTAATTCCAACATCTTCAAAATAAGTTCTTAACCTCGATTAGTGATTCAAGGTCGTTGTCTGCCTTACAACCCCATCGAGTTTGAAGAAGTACTTGAATGCGCTTTAAAGGTGATGATGATGCCTAGTGCTTCGTCTTTTGATCTCAGAAACTTAACCCATGTATATCTTGAATAATCATCGACGATAACAAGAATATACTTTTCCCATTAATGCTTTCAACTCTCATTGGGCCACATAAGTCCATGTGCAACATATGCAACCTTGCTTCCGAACTAGGTACGGTTTTGGGTTTATATGATGCTCTTTTGCTTTTCCTTGTTCGCATGATGGACATAAGTGATCCTTGGTGTATTTGAACTTTGGAAGTCCATTGACGATGTTGTCTTTGGCAAGATTGTTGATGGTGTCAAAATTGAGATGGGATAACCGTCTGTGCTACAACCGGACGGTTCCGTGATGCTCGTGTCATAAAACATATTGGTGATGAAGAGGCCATTTGATTGATGTCGATAGCATACAAGTTTGTACATATCCCAGTTAAGAGATTAGTGCCATCCAAGTTTCTAACGAAGCAAGCATTTTTCCTAAAAGCAACCTCTAAATCGCATCACGTAATCGCCCGATGAAAACAAATTGTGTCACAACCCTTCGACATAGTAAACCCAAGTGATCAAATAATTTCCAAAAGGTAGATCTCCATAACCCATGATAGCTGCTACATGATCATTTCCAAACGCACGGTTCCCATGAATTTCCAGACGAAATTGATCAGCACTTAGATTCCGGTCATGTGCTTGGAGCAACCCGAGTCGACGATCCAAAGACATATTTCGATAACCCGCCAAGCATGTAAAAGAATATTGTGGAAACCGTTTGATTTTGGTTCCTTTGGGTTAGAGGTAAAATCCTCGATCACACTCGAGAGGTTTTCTACAGGGAAGTCCGGTTTATCACTCATTTTACCATTCCGGAGTGTGAAAGTTCTACCTGTGGGTTTCCAAATATCATCCCTAAAGTATACACTATGGTTCCAAGAGTAGTGTAAAGCCTAAGTTTTGCAACTAGTCTTCCTACTCGTTTAGCGTAATTACTTTTTGGGACGTTCTTCTTAACTGGCTTATCATTCACATTCTTAGAAACACAATCATCTTGAACATTTAAAGATTTCTTGCAAGTTAAACAAAGAGATTCAACACATTCATTAGACTTAGCAAGTTTCATAGGTTCAAGACATTCAGATGAAATGTCTTTCTTATTCAAAGGCTGTAAATTCCTAGGGTGTTCTTCTACTTTCTTCTCTTTATTCAAGCTACTACTCCTAGAGGCCGTCGAGACTCTATTGTTCCTTGTATTGCTCTTAGGCTTTAGTCTGCTGCTCCAGAGGTGCTTTCTAGTCCCGTAGAAGGTAAGGCACACGCATTAGGATTCACATTTTTATGAAGGGAGGTGGTTTTAAATTTATCCTAATCTCTTTAGATGAGGCAGACGCATTAGTGGTACTCATCTAAAAAGGCCAGTGCTAAAACTTTTGGTTTCTCGACCGCTTTTCCTTATCAACATTTTGTTTAGGTAGGCGTGGAGGACCGGTTTTGATGAAACATTTTTCTCATTGACTTTTGGAGGAGGCATAGAAACATATTTTTGGTTTGAAAACCGGTTTGGGAACATTTGCTTTCTCCACAGTCAATGGTTTTGTAATCACAGTTTCCACTGCCTTTCCTTTTTGACTTTCCAACTGAGCCCTCAAAAGATCATTTTTCGCTTTCATGTCATTGTAGGCACGCGCTCATAACAGCTTGTCATATTTGCATTCCTCAGTTTTTCGATCAAGTTGTTTAAAATATGATACATTTTCTTTTCAAGTTTCATAAGAGCTTTTTCATATTTTGAAACAATTTCGAGGTCTCATCCTCGAGTCTTTCATGATCTTCAACGTAATATGTTTGCAAAATGATGGACATAATATCAAGAGTCGAACATCTTCGAAGAGAGAATCATTTAACTTTTCCAAAACTTTGATGTGTTCAACATTGTCATTAGCTTGCTTTACCAGGGATTTATGGTCCTTGACAAAGTCACTGCTTTTCAAAAAGGCTTGTTCAAAATGAATTACCCTTGAGTTGATGTTATTCACTGAGGGCAATTTGATTCAAAAACTTTTTGTTCAATATCAAAACTATTAAACCATGTTGTTGTAATATGGTTTTAGTTTTAAAGTCTCTTGAAGTCTCCCAATTCTAGTTTTTAAATTTTCTAAAATACTTCTCGCATCACTTGTGTTAAAAGGATTGTTTGAAGACATTTGTTCATTTTTGAAAAGGATTTTGAGACAAACGGTTTTGAAACTGATTTTGAAACTTGTGTTGACACTTTGTTTGAAACACTTGGTGTGGTAGAAAACGTTGATTGTTCTTTGATGAAAACAAACGAATACCATTAATTTTGTTCCATTTGTTATAATCAAGGTTTTATTTCGGATGTTTTTGTTTCATTTTTGATCTACTCTCCTCAGATAGTTCCAACGCTTCAAGAGAATCATGCACAATTATGGGTTCATGCAAAGGTTTTCCATTGTTCAACACATTCGCTCTTCTAGCTTTCGAGGAAACAAGGAGGGGAGTTACCAAGAGCCATTTTATGAGTAGTATGAAAAATCGGATTTACTTGATTAGAAAGCATCTTGTTTGTCTTAGCGGAATGACCCGTTGTAAGAAGTAAATTTTCAATTTTTGATCATTTCATTTTTATCCAGAATCATCAAGAAGAGAATCTTCTCGCTTTGAAAATCAGAATCAACTTCTTCTTCTCTTTTTCAAGATCGAATACATTGCTTTTGTTTAGAAAGTTGGTCATTTAATTCGAAATTTCCTTGTTTAAAGATTTTATTTTCAAGTTCGATTCACATCAAGTGTATACTTGATTTGCAATTGTTTTTCTTAAAACGTAATCTCGATAACCAATTTCTAATTATGATATTTTGTTTGTATGAAATTCATAGGCTTTGGCGTTCTCTTTGTAACTCTCAAGCTCAATGGTCAATTTAACATTCGCGGCCTTAACTTCGCGATTGACCTTACTAACTTTCTCAATTTCAATGCCACATTTATTGATTAATGATTCAAAATAAGCACGCTGTTTCCTCATCGGCCTCAGTATTTTGTGCCACAAAGCCTCCACTAGGATCCACATCCGGAGTTTCAGAGTTAGTATTGCTACAACTCGGATTGTCCAGGTATGTATCATAAGTAGGTGCCGCATCACAGAATGCTGTTCTTCATGAGTAAACACATCAAATATGACATTGTTATAGCATGGATCAATGATTGGTACCTCGGATACTGTGATTGGCCATAGACAGAGGTGAGCCCGACTCGCGGTCATACTTAGCTTCCCAAGATTTGCCATGAAGATGCAGTTCACATTGATTTCCTCGAGGTCTTCCAAATCATCCACAATAGCCAAAAGTCATTTTCCTCAGACTCAACTGTGAAACCCAGATCTAGCTTATTCTAACAACAAAGCAGCTTTCAAGAAAATCACCAGCCTTCTGGCGTTTAGTGGGACAGCTTTCTTGCCATGTGACCCACTCCTGACAGCTTATAACACTTAACTGATTACCTGATTCACATTTCCATAATTCCCAACGACTGGAGCCGCAACATACCCATTTCGATTACTCATCGCCTATTCCCAATATTCGTCCATTCGATTTCCAACATTCTCGACCCAACTGATACCTCGATACGGAGCCTGATTACCCATACGAAATCCAGAGCATATCCTCGCTGATTCCCAATAACTCCAACCATTTGTCCTTGATTACCCATATTCACACCCTACGCTGTAATTTGCCCTTTGCGAGTGTTTGATGAAATCCTTTGGTTGTTGTTAGTTGGTGTGGAATAGCTTACTTTGCTACCCAAGAAAGAGTATATTCAAGGCAAGGTCGCTTCGGTCATTTTCGTGATCGTGATTCCTTGTTCCTGGTATTGTTGTTCTGGATAGAATTGTTGTTGTGGTTGTGGAATGTATTGCTGCAAGTTGTTGTTGTTGGAAGATGATGAAGCTTGTTGTTGTGTATTCACCGAAGTTTGAGTCTTTGCAATGAGTGCCAATGGATCATGATTCTTTGCCAATCTTTCTTTCCCGACTTCATTCACTTCAGCTTGGTTTTGTTTCAGAAAATCGTTGAGTTGATCAAAGTTCACCGGATGTAAGTCTTTTGTTTGGTTGACAATAGTGACATATCGTCCCCATTCTTCTCCGAAGATTATTCAGAACTTGATGTTTTGAACGATAGTTCCGGGTGTCGCCTTTGTTTCGATAGTCATTCATCAAAGTGCAAAACCTTCCATAGTATGAGATGTCTGGTAAACCCAGCTTGACAATATGAATAGCCATTACATCATTCCAGACGACTACATCCTCCTCAGAGTGTATTCCGATTCGGGCTGAGTATGAAAAGATGGGCGGAATGTCAGAGTTCCATGGTCTTGGATTTGTCAAGGCTTGAAGGGTCCATTCTGAATGGAGTTAATCATGAGTTTGCCATTAGGTTTAGTCTTGATGTAACGGAGCATACGACTTGTCCATTGAAGATAACCACCTTTTGCCAACATAGGAGGTCGGTTGCACCGGCCGCATGAATGTCTTGTTGAGTTGCCATTGATGAAGGTAGGATCTGATAAAGTTGATGTAGGATCGATTCAACGATAAAGGAGTTGTGGTTGATGAAGATTAAGCTCGTTGAGGTGTTTCCGAAAGTCGACTGTAAACTTGGTTCTAAAAAACATTTTCGCCCAAAATTTGAAATTCACTATAAAAATCAATTATAAGGTCGAATGAAAATTTTGAGTTATGACAATTTTGACGCCAAATTTGACCCGAAAATTTGAATTTAGGCCCAAAATTTAAATTTTGACCAAAATTTTCACAAGTTAAACCAAAATTTGAATCTCGCGAAAAATTGAACGCTTAGTCTCCTCAAAAATTTTTTATGCGAGAAAGAGCTTAGGTAGAAAACACAAGTTACGAAAGTAGAAACTTAGGCGTAGGATCTTATGCGTAGGTTTAAAGTTACGTAGTAGAAAAGTTATGCAGATTTAGCTTATGCGTAAGAAAACTTAGGCGTAAGAAAAATGCTTTTCTACGTGAAATATTCTGTACCAGTAAGTCTAAACTTATGCGTAAGATTAGGTTTTGCCTAAAAATCCTTTACACTATCACAAAGGTAAGAGATATCCAATAGTCGAAGTGTTCCACAAACTTATCCAAGTGAGGGAAGCACTGAGTCACCATTATAGCTCGAAGAAACTTCACCAAAAAGTTACGAGTAGAAATAGGGTTTTGACTTTTTGACTTCTACTCGTAAGAAATTTCCAACGAATCAAATGATTTCTCTTGCACATATATCCTTAAAAACACTCGAATAACCCAAAATGTTGACCTTTTTCACCCAAAGTGCCTAGAAAAGTTACGAGTAGAAATGACCAACGAACCAAATACGAGCTTAAAAATGAAGAAAAACACGTAAAGCTTCAAACTTTTTGCAAAAAACTGAAACTTTAGCACCAAATAAACCTTAAACCACAAGAATCTTGAATATTAAAGTGCAAAAATTAAAGCTTTAAGCTTGACAAAAAACGTATAACGAGAGCCTTTAACGCCAGAACCCTTCAAAACAAACACAAACACTCCTAAACCATTGTTAGGCTTTGATACCAATTGTAGGACCTTACTTTTATCAACCTTATCACAAACCCAACACAAATACCACGCTAACACAAACAACACAAACGTAAAGCTTATAACAAAGAAAGAAAAGATGAGATGTTTGGTGACTTGAATGATATAGAATCCGTGTATGATGTGAGAAAAGATAAACACAAGATGTTGTATATTCAATAAAGAAAAACACACACACACACACTTTCAAGCACACCCCTCAAATGACCATTTGAGGGGTATTTATAGTACAAGCAACTTAAAACCCTAAAGGCTTTGTTTGGGCTTTTCGGTTTTGGAATGGCTTGGATGCTTAAGCTTATAAGGCTAGCATAAGCGTAACATTTAACCAATTAGATTAGCCCAGTCCACGAGCCCGTTGACTATTCTATCACGATATCTAACACGAGTTACAAAGTTCCTAAATGTGAATGACCATCACTTCTAATAAAACTATTAAGGCTAACAATACCTAATTGTTTTATTGGTATATCTCACATAAAATTTACTTAAAATTAAAAATGATGATACTGAAATAAATCATTAGATAAAAAAAATTAATATTTTATTAAATAATAAAACAAGATAATTAAATAAAAAACTAACATATTAAGAATTATATTCGAGAACCAGGTATAATATTCTCAAGATAACCTATCTTGAGTACATTACACATTCGTCTCAGACGCTCATTCATTTCTATAACAAAAAAGAGTAAAAGAACGGTTATCAAAAGACATTTCAAAATTTGAAACCAAACTAAAAAACACCAACAAATTACCAAATATATATTCTTCAAAACCTATCTTGACTACGTTACGCGCTTGTCCTTGTCCCAGACGCTTGTTCCTTTTTTTCCCAAAGAACCAAGCATATTCGAGAATTGAGATTATGCTCTTTTCAATGGCAACGTAGATGAGCCAAGAATGCCATTGTATTATTATCAAATCTAAATGTTAGGAATTCAAGAAGAAATGTTTATCTCATTGCATATCATCTTCTCGAGATTGTCATATCAGTTTGACATTCCAAATGCTAGATTTGATAAATTCGTAAAATATTTAGGTTTCACCAAAATATAAATAAATAATAATTCCTCCAGAATCAAAATAAAATGTCATTAAAACAAGCATTTCTGAAGAAAAAAAAGAAGATATAATCAGTCTAAAGAATTAATAAACATAAATTATAAGTTATTAATGGAAAACACTAACCTTTTTGTAAAAAAGAGGTTCCTTAGATAAATACTTAAAAAAAATAAAAAAATAAATAAATAAAAATAAAAATAACTTTTCTTAGAAAAGAGATGCTATATTCCCTTTTTTTAAAACACTTTTTTTATTACATTATTGAAGTGGGAATGATCAAATTTATATAGCAAAATAAGGATAAGGTTGTTGTTGAAATATATTTCAAAACTAGTAAATGTAAACTAACATTTGGTTGGTACATTTTAAAATTGAAAAGGACAAAATATTAAAATTTATGTGTATAGTCTAGTCTTACCCATGTGTCTTTTTTATGACATTATATTTTAGGTAATAAAAAAACAAAATTAAAATCAAACATGTATATTAATACAATAAACGATACTATTTTTTTAATTACTAAATTACTATGATATTAATGTCATATTAAGTTACTGTGATATTAAATAATTATTTAATACGAATCAAAATTTACGTACTATTATAATATTTAAACTATGAAATTTACATACTCTGATAATATTTAAGAGAGTAGTTATTATACGTATTAAAAAAGTTTAATATCACAGTAAATCAAAGTTTTTTATGTAAAACATCTTCATTAAAATAAAAAATACAAAAATTAATATTTTTTTATTTAATTAGATTAAAATTATCATCAGATATACTTTATGATTTAATTATAATCATCAATGTCTTGTGTATTGTCAAAATCAACTTTAAAGATTAAAACAGATAGAGTGATATTTTGTGTCTCGAGGAGATATCTTTAACCACTATAAAAATAGTATCTGACATATATGTCAGTTGGATATTAAGATAATTTAAAGATTAAAACAGAAGACTCTGATATTAAGACAATATCATATATTAAAGACAACAAACTTTGATATTAAGACAAAATATCATATATTAAAAAATATGAAATTTAAATAAAATTTTGATACTACTGCTAAAAGAAAAGTAACTACTGCTTAGGACATTTGAAATAAAAATTAAATCATTTTAATTTAAATAACATAGCTAAATTAAAAAAATTTAGTAAATTCAAAATAAAAACAAAAATATACTTAAAAACAACATGAATTAAGTGTCGAGGAGGAATTTTTCATCACTATCTGACTTGTATGTCAGTGTGTTATGCATCTATCTTTTTGAAACAGATACTCAAATATGTATGTCAGATAGTAAATTTAATTTTATTTTAGCTCTTTTTGAATATAGATTGAATTACTTAATAAATGTAAAACTAACTATGATATTAAGACAATATTAATATATATACCTTATTAATTTCAGAATGTGAAGATTAATATTTTGTTTCAGATACTCTGATATTAAGACAATATAATATATTAAGACAACTAACTCTGCTATTAAAGGCAATATCATATATTAAGACAACTAAACTGTTAGGAATTAGAAAATTCCATAATGAAGTATCGGTCACCCCAAATACTATCTAGCATAAGTTAGCTCGTAGACATTATGTTATTTACAAAGTTATTTAGTTAGCTATTTAGTTTAGTGCAACACCATGGAGGAAGGAACGGGTCGTTACCCATTTGTATACCTGAGCCACAGGACGTCAGGCGGGCGTTTATTGTTACCTATAAATACCATCTACCTTGCCAGGTGGGGTGGGAATCTTTGGTCCTCTACCCAACCTTTACTATCCTACTTTTCTCACGAATATCCCACTTTCTCTCTCTACAAATCATGCCTACGCCTAAAAGTGTTTGTGTTATGATGTGTATGTGAATCCATCTGTGACAATTGTATCAAGAGCCATGGTTAGAGATCATCTCTTAAATATATTTGGATTTCTAGTGGTTTTAAGTGGTTATTGAGTTTGAAAAAATTTTAGTGGTTTTGCATCATTTGGTTGATTTCTCGTGTTAAAGTTTAGGATTCTGGACTGTACATTTTGTGTTTAGAATCATCACAAGTGTTTAGGTTCGATGAGAAGAGAGCTTGAATTCCATCGTGGTTGGGTTCTTTTTGGAGGGAAAGTGTGTTTAAAGTTTTTCTCTTGCTAGCGACTTGTGCTACGGACTTCATTTCTTGGTAGTGACTTGGTTTTAAAAACTGTAGCGAGTTGTAGTGTGTTTGATAGAGACTTGGGAGCTAGGACTTGTCTATTAGATACAAGCCGACAAATAGTACACTTAGTGGATTCTCCACTAATGGGTAGCGACTTGGTAACGGTAGCGACTTGCTTTCAATTTTGATAGCGACTTGCTCTTTAAGTTTCGTAGCGATTTGGTCCTTAGCGAGTTGCTATTTAGCGACTTGATTTCTTAGCGACTTGGTTCATAGCGACTTGCTGTCAAAATTGGTAGCGAATTTAGGAACTTAGAGAGTGCTTTTTATTACTTAGCCACTTAATGCTTGGCGACTTGGTTCAAGGATTACTAGCGACTTGGTTGACTTTTGTGTGTAATACGGTTTTCTCTTGATTCAGTAAAATCCCGTGAAAGAATCTATTTCCCGGTTTAATCATAGAGTTATAAAATCCCGTGTAATTCTTAAACATGTCTACCAACATGTCCACAATGTCCTACATCACTGACCCGTTTATCTCCAAAGTGCTTGAACTCTATGATACCTCACAGAACAATGAAACTGGTTGCATTTCTGAATGTCCTACCTTGATTGATTCAACAAATTGTGATCAAAACTCCTCACCTTCTGAGTCAAACCTCAACGAACCACACATGTTAATGAACAATGATGCGAAGCAAATTGAATATAACATTGAGCCCTTTCAACTTCTTCATCAGCATCTAAACTACTTTTCTCTACGTATGGATCGAACAAGCAGTGCTCCCTCCGTCAGGACTTCCACCTTGACTAGAATCTGTGTTACTTAACTTAGAACAACTGAGGTTTCAAATTACCAAAGAAAAGTTCTCAACTAATAAGTCTAATGCAGCTCTTCAAGTAATCTTCAATCAATTTCTTCCACTTATCCAGGGGGAATATTCCTCAGATTTTGATGATGACATGACTGGAATCTCATTCAAGAAACACACTGGAATGGAAATTCATGATTTCAGAAACACCTTTATTTAACTTATGGGTAATGTGGAAATATACATTAAGGAATCTGCTAAAGAGAATGACAAGCTGAATGAATTGAATGGGTGTCAAGTGATACTATGGGAAGATTGTGATAGGTTATGCAATAGATCAGTTGAACCAATGAATGATACCGAATGCAGAAGTTCAGTTGCAATAAAAAGAGGATGAAGACATGTATGATCTCAAAGATCAGAGTAGAAAAAGGTTTCATGTGATGAGGTACACTTAACTATTCAGAGTAAGTCATTTGTTAATGAACCCTCGATTTAATTCTGCACATAATACTGTGAAATCGATCTTGGTTGAGCCTGAATCTAAAACTATTAAAGCTAATGACATGATTGAAAAAAGGGTATATGATGAACTTTCAAACAAATACTCAATTCTTGAAAAACATTGTATTTCATTGGAAATTGAAATACAACAAAAGTATGAAAGCTTTTATGCAAAAAAACTTGCATTAATCAGGAATTTCCAGAATTTCAAGAATTTTTTGAAATTAATCAATTAAAAACTCAGATTCAGGACAAAGACTCAACCATATGCAATCTGAAATTACTTCTCTCAGATATGTAGAAGCATGACTGTCATGAGATGAGTGATACCCTTGAATCTAGAAATGCTGAACTAGCTCTATGTGTGTCCAACCTATTAAGAGAAAATGAGTCATTAAGAAAAAACTTAGATGAGACCAATTCCAAGTTGATCAATCAATCTAACATCTTGTTGAAAGACATTGATGACCTCAAATCCCAATTCAGATAAGAGCTCAATATTTTTGCTTTAAAAAATGAGCTTAGGAAATCTATTGGAAATAGGGTGAACACTAAGTTTGCAAAACCATCAACTTTGGGAAAGTCAATTGTTCAGAACCATTCTAAAAATACAGTAGTTAAGCTGCCTAATGCCTTTAGAACTGAAAGAGTTAAACCATCGAAATCTAGGCTTGCCTCCCAAGTTGATGAGAATGCGTTTTGACAAAAACCGTCACTTCATTGCTTCGTTCGATATGATGAATCTCAAACCTCAGGTTAATGTTCAAAGCTCAAAAATCAGAAATACTAGAAGTACGACTAGTTCTCATAAGAAACATCAATTGGCTGATCATCCCCTCCAAGAAACATACT
Organism: Chrysanthemum makinoi; assembly: GCA_910596185.1. Taxonomy (NCBI): domain Eukaryota; kingdom Viridiplantae; phylum Streptophyta; class Magnoliopsida; order Asterales; family Asteraceae; genus Chrysanthemum; species Chrysanthemum makinoi. The sequence continues at coordinate 19,422,918 of OU343218.1, forward strand.
AATCACAAAAGGACCAATAGTCAAAACAGGGAAGTGCACACATACAAATCTACTAGTAGCTACTTCAAATGGATTCCCACTGGCAGATTATTTAATTTTGCAGGATCCAAACGGACTTACATACTTAGATCTTGCCTTAAGTGGATGCCCACAGGAAAACTATTCAAGTATATTGAGCCTAAAGGGACCTCTAATAATGATGCGTCTATATTAAACTGTGGTACATCCAATAGTGAGATTAATCATGTCACTAACCCATTTGCAATTCTACATGTGCTTCTAGTACAATGTGTAACACCCCCAAAAACCGAGGGCGCCACTTAATTGGCATCATAACACAGGTAATAAAGAACGGATAATAAAACCCGTTTAAGAACTTTTATTATAAAATAATAAAGTTTACAAAAGTTTATTTGCGGAAAAGAGGCCCATTAATAGAAAGTGGTCCCAAATACATCTGTGTAGTCTATGACCATGCCATGCCAAGCCCTGCCTTGATATCGTCATACTTCAAAATCAAATACCTGAGAAAACATGCTAAAAAGGTCAGCTATAAAGCTGGTGAGTTCATAAGTTTATAGCAAAGCATTTAAGTAATCAAGTTTGTTTTATGGACAAAAGTGTGCTCGTACACGGGGTAAGGAGTCTTCCAAATAAAGGTGGTTGTGTCTATTACTCAAGCTCTAAGCTCATGTACCAATCTACAACAGTTCCACATGCGTGTCAGTAGCATGTCAATATGGTTTAGTGCCCTTAGCAAGTGTGTGTTTCCGTCACACTCGAGTTCCGACATGGTATACGTCCGGAGCCAAGTTGGCGCGACCAACCCGGACGGAGGCCGTTACTCAATAGATCTATTTATAACACTCGCGCCTCCCGCAGGTGATTAATGGTACGGGAAAGGCGGCAAGTTGTGGAAACAGTTCTCTTAGGCTATCTCGTAATAGTGGTTTACACAAGAGTTTCAGTTTCAGTACATAAAAGTAGTTGTTGTCCATAGAGCATTTGCGTAAAAGCAATAAATCATCAAGTGTATGGTAAAGCAATAGTTCATAAAGTGGTTTGCATGAAAGCAATAGTTCATAAGGTGTTTGCATATAAGCAATATCATTCATAAAGAGTTTGCATAAAAGCAATATTTCATAAACAGTTTGCATTCAAGCAACATTTCTTAAAGAGTGTGCATGTTTCTACCCCAAAACAGTTATAAAATAGGTAAAGTAGGGGTTATGAACTCACCTTGGTATGCAGAAATGTAAGACATCATAACTAACATCAAGTAATAAATGTGCACGGCTCCGACACGCAACCTAGATAAGTATGGTATGGTTTTTAGTCTAAGTTTTGTATTCAAAAACAACGTTTGTAAGTTTACAAGTATTTGTGTTTTTGAAAGTGTTTGAAGTTCAAAAGCAAATATTTTCAATATTTGTTTTGTAACATTTTATGTGAAGTTTCATGAATTATTTTGATTGTCGATAAAGATCGAAAAATGCAGTTGCGAAGATAATTCGCACGTCTTGGCTCTTGGAAAAGATGGAGGAATAACGTTATACGAACTTTCGTATAAGAGTTGACTCGTATAGTGACTCAATTATACTCACGCCAAGTGAGGAATAGATGATCGACACAATCGAGGAAAGTATTGACGAGTCTTGAGTCGGAAGGAATGACAAAACAAAAAGAGTTAAGGATATAGCGATAAGGCAATGTCGGTAGAGAAAGTCAATTAGTCGTTTCGGCATTACCCCTTGCTCCCAAATAGTTTGTATAAATGAACAAGGTTATGTTTCAATTCGCAATTCGAACAATAAAGTTTTACTACATAAAAGTAATACGTGTTTGGATTTGTTTGTCGAGTTTCATAACAATAAAAAGGGATTTGGTTTAAAATATAAGTTTATAACGTTTTTATAAATTGCGGCTGACACGTCCATTTATATAACGTGCCCAAGTCATCGCGACTTTATAAAACTCATGTTGCAAAACAATATTTCTCGACAAGTTTATAATTAACAATTCGTTATTAGTTGAATAAGTGTTTATTGCATATTTTAGGTTTGTTACGAGTCTAATATATTAAATTTTTTACGAGTCTAATATATTCTATCGTCTCAAGTCCAAAATGTCCAATAAATGCTCATACAACTACAAATTATTGTCCAAAATAATCCAAGTCCAATTTTAATAGTTTTCGTCCAATAATGTCCAAATCCGATAATCAAATCCAAGCATAGGCTTTAATAAGTATTTCCAAATCCAAAATATTTAATCCGTTAAATATTCGTTTTGTCAAGTTATCCAAATCAAAAACAAATCCCATATCAATCCCGAGTAGTGATCCAATAAGTATCCGAAACGTCATTGACTAAAACAAGGAAAATAAGTCGCGTTAATAAACGTTAAATGAAATGATTAACGTCAAAAATAAACATATATAATCCAACACTTAAGTTTTAATTTCCAAAACAATATATAACGATATTAACGTATACGACCAATTCGGGGTGACGCAAACCTCGTCAATGACTCAAAAGATGATTCATTTAGGCCTAAAATATAATCCAAGTCCCCACGACACTTTGTTTGTCACGGTACACAAAACAACACTCGCCGTGAGTGGTTTTAACCAATGTCTTATCAAATAAAACTCGACGGCCAAGTTTAATGTTCCACATCAAATCATTTATCTAAGATTATTTCTACAACTTCCCGACCTCTGCTAAATGCCTCGGTCAACCAATCTTGTGGCCGTGACTCCCATGAACCACGACTCACACCAATGACTTAAACATGACCAGGGCTCAAAATAATTACCACAAGCACATTCCTAACCCACGGCTAACCATTAACCACCATTTATCAATTCAACACAACGCTATGCCGTGACTCCCTAGAGTCACGACTCAATCTGCACGAGTCAAAAGACTCTCGGCTAACCCGAAACAACAAAGAAACACCACTTTACAAGACCACAATTAATTGGCCAGGATAATGTAAGTAAACAAACATCAAAAGAAATAAAAATAAAAATAAAACGTGGCATGTATACCAATCGGCAGCATATGAACTCAACCAATACAATACCAAACTCGAAAGTAATAACAACAGGGACGAAATATATGCTCGGAAAGTAATAACATCATGGAAGAAGCATGAAACGGGTCTGAGTCAACTCGACTCGTGAGTTGACTCGGACGAGTCAACTGACTCGGAGTGAGTCACAACGATTCAAGAGCCAAGATTAAAGATCCATGCGTTTTAATGATAAAACATTAAATTTTATTAGTTTTTATAACTAAAAACTTTTTTATTAGTTAAACCCGTTTAGGGTTTCGAATAAAGATGACGAAATAACGAGGGAGGGGCGCGTGGGCTTACCAGATGGGAGGAGGAGGCGAGAGGTGGTGGTAATGAGCGGCGGTGTGAGGTGGTGAATGGCGGTGGTACTACCAAACAACCCAAACTAGCTCCTTTTGAACCCAAACGCTCCAGAAATGATGTAAGGAAGACGATCTACACGTTGGTGGTGTTATTTGAATTGGCCGGAATTTTGGCCGGAACCGGCGACGGCGCCGGAAAAGTTTTCCGGTGGTGGTGGTATATCAAAATGAGGAAGAAGTATTTCTTTGGGTCTTTTATATCCCCTGGAGGACCAAACGTGTACAAACGAATGTTCAGGGGCGGCTGTGAAAATTAACCAAGGGCTGTTTCGAAACTTTAATAATCTTATATAAATAACCCTTGTGGGCCCCATTTGACGTAGCAAACGACCGTTTAAAAATACGGGACTTGCGCCATTGCGTCCGAAATAATTTTTCTGATAAAAATGAGTATTCACATGTATAATTTTCTCGAATTTAAATTAATTAATAAATCAAATTAATTCAAGAGTTTAAAGTCGCGCAAGCTCATTTATTTCGTAGTTTTCGCGTTTCACGAGATATCCTCTCGTTTTCAAACTCAATAAGATTTAGGTAAGTTCGAAAGAGATACTTTGGGAATAATAAATATAATTTATCATTAATTCAGTCTGGGAATATCACTGTTTATTGTTTGAATGGAAATAAGTCCATAACGAGAAATGCATATACCTAAAATAATTATAAAACGAGTTGGATTGATTTCGTTGCATAAATGCAACACAATAAGAGTAGAAAGAGTGGAAAGTTAAAACATGAACTTCTCGAGTTTTGGTATTTTATTTACGTTTTAAAACGTGGATTGGAATATTTCAGTTACACGTTGAAAACGGTTAACGTGAAAAATATGTTTTTCGAGTGTGTTTTTATAAAAGAAATATAAAAACATCAAATGTTTCAAAAATGTGTTTATTAGACTAATACCATACTTTCTATGGTCGGTTCGTGCGCGAGTTCGTTGTTTAATAAAGTGGAGATAACTTCTCGTTGTTGAGTTAGAAAAACTCGTAAGTGGCCAGAAAATATAAAATATTCATTTTCTGCTATTCATAATTAGTTTAAATTGTTCCAGTGTGCGGGATAACCTCCCTTATTTATCTCAAGTGAGCTAATGGTTGCTCAAAATCGTTCAGGTAATAATAAATAATAATTTATTATTATATTTAAAAATGTAGAAATTTACCGATTGTCACAGTCTCCCCGTCTTACAAGAAAATTCGTCCTCGAATTTTAGTTTGAGTTACTGGATAGAGTTTGAGTGTTTTGACAATCGGGATACGGTTATACTCCAACCGTTTGGCTTCCCGACTCATGGTTTCAGTAGGTTTCAATGTTTCATCGATGTGAATTTCCTCCAAGGAAATGATGTTCAGCCTAGGTGTACTCCTAGAGTTATTTCTATTACCTCATTCCTCCAGGTTTTTGTCACTAAGGGTTATCCGAACAACCTACTCCTTGTAGTTGCTCATGACATGATATTTTTGGATAATCATTCCATATGAATGATGGCTTCGAAACGCCATGTTCCGTTGTGTGATTAAAATGATAGTGTGGGTTACCGGTAAGCTTCAGATTCCCTCTAGAAAGATGGTGTTGATTGCTACTTGCAATTCGTTTGTTGACTTAATGATGTACTTTATACCCAAAGTACTAGATGATGAGGTTTCTCGAAACTAGAAAAGTTACGAGGAGAAACAGAGAGTTACATAGTTGGTTTCCGTAAATAGTCAGGAGTTGTAACTCTTAATGGGTTGTCCTAAGACAAATTAGGATGTGGTTTGTCCCCTTATTTTAATATGGGGTGCGAGGTAAAACTGTATTTAGGTGGTCAAGTTGTATAGAAATCTATTGGATTTCTATGGTTACTTAGGATAAACTTCGTAAGTCGTATTCCTTCCGACTATACATGTGGAGATGGTTGTGCGCAACACTAAGTTTTGATGACAATAGATCCTTTGAAATCGAAAGGAGTAAAGTAATGTTAGGTGTTTCTAGAGTTGAGTTTCGTACAACTCTTAAGGTTGTTACGGTAGGTAATTCCTATTGATTGAGGTTATGCTCGTTGGTAGATTGTCTTATGATGGCTAGGTGGTGTCACCCGTCCTTTCGGATTAGGATGATGTGAAAATAAAAAGTTGTTGACTTTGATCAAGTTTTCGAAAGAGAATTTAATGAATGAAGAGAAAATTGCTGAACTTCAGCTTTTGTAAAGAAAAACTTGTTAAATAAAGTTTTAACTGACAACACCAAATCGGTTCCAAGCTGAAAGTTTACATGTCCTCTATGTGAGTTCAGGAGTTGTTTCTTAACCTCAAATAGTTCTAACACCTCAGATTTTATAGATGATGAATGAGTTTGCTCCTTAGCAATCCCATTCAAATGCTTATTGTTTCAAGGCAAAGTGTTTGGTTTACTCCAAATGTTTTGTTTAGTGTGTAAAGGAAAGTCATTCCTCTAATGGCTAGTGATGAATTCCGATTCATCGATAAGGTGCGGAGTGGAGGAGATTGTGACGGGGTAGGATTTTGACAGATACGCATTATACGATAATGCAGAGGTTGTTATATGAAAAGTTTGTGTACTCACCCAAAAAGTTTGTAGCACCCGAAGTTTTTAAAAAGAATTTACTTCCAACATAATTTCAGTGTAACTATTCTCAGTATTGCAAAATTCACCTCTGAGTCGGACATAGGTGATCAGGCTATGTCCCACTGTCCCTGGTCGAATATAGGTGATCAGGCTATATTCTACCGAGGTTCAATGAATTTTGAAATGCCCAGCTTAGATATACTAATAGTATGTTGCAATGCTTTTTAAAAGTTGTTTTGGAAGATTATGATGAGTGACCAAATTCAAGGTCAAATAATAGGTTCGTATAGAACGTGGCGAGTATCCAAACTCGAGGGTGCATGATAACTTCATGTAAAGGAGAACATAACTTTGTGGTTGTAAGACAGTTTACAGTAGGATTAACACAATCCATTGAATGTGGGTACAAGTGAGCGGGGTAAGACATAGTCTGTGACAAAGTCGGTATAGGTAGGTAAGTATATAGCAAATACTTAAAATAAGTAGTATGTGTCAAGTAAATAAAGTTGCATATAGCAGTGTGTGACACAAAGTTTCGTTAACTGAATAGCAGTAAATAGTGAGCAAGGCAGGCTGGCATGTGTTTGGCATGTGTTTGGTCATAGGTAAAGTTTTCCGTAAAAGCGGTTATAGTTTAGGACTTATTTGTGCCTAGTTCTCTATAACCAAAGCTCTGATACCAATCTGTAACACCCCCAAAAACCGAGGGCGCCACTTAATTGGCATCATAACACAGGTAATAAAGAACGGATAATAAAACCCGTTTAAGAACTTTTATTATAAAATAATAAAGTTTACAAAAGTTTATTTGTTGCGGAAATATGGCCCATTAATAGAAAGTGGTCCCAAATACATCTGTGTAGTCTATGACCATGCCATGCCAAGCCCTGCCTTGATATCGTCATACTTCAAAATCAAATACCTGAGAAAACATGCTAAAAAGGTCAGCTATAAAGCTGGTGAGTTCATAAGTTTATAGCAAAGCATTTAAGTAATCAAGTTTGTTTTATGGACAAAAGTGTGCTCGATACACCGCGTGTAAGGAGTCTTCCAAATAAAGGTGGTTGTGTCTATTACTCAAGCTCTAAGCTCATGTACCAAACTACAACAGTTCCGCATGCGTGTCAGTAGCATGTCAATATGGTTTAGTGCCCTTAGCAAGTGTGTGTTTCCGTCACACTCGTGTTCCGACATGGTATACGTCCGGAGACAAGTTGGCGCGACCAACCCGGACGGAGGCGTTACCCTCAATAGATCTATTTATAACACTCGCGCTCCCCGCAGGGATTAATGGTACGTGAAAGGCGGGCAAGTTGTGGAAACAGTTCTCTTAGGCTATCTCGTAATAGTGGTTTACACAAGAGTTTCAGTTTCAGTACATAAAAGTAGTTGTTGTCCATAGAGTATTTGCGTAAAAGCAATAAATCATCAAGTGTATTGCGTAACAGCAATAGTTCATAAAGTGGTTTGCATGAAAGCAATAGTTCATAAGGTGTTTGCATATAAGCAATATCATTCATAAAGAGTTTGCATAAAAGCAATATTTCATAAACAGTTTGCATTCAAGCAACATTTCATAAAGAGTTTGCATGTTTCTCACCCCAAAACAGTTATAAAACAGGTAAAGTAGGGGTTATGAACTCACCTTGGTATGCAGAAATGTAAGACATCATAGCTAACATCCAGTAATAAATGTGCACGGCTCCGACACGCAACCTAGATAAGTATGGTATGGTTTTTAGTCTAAGTTTTGTATTCAAAAACAACGTTTGTAAGTTTACAAGTATTTGTGTTTTTGAAAGTGTTTGAAGTTCAAAAGCAAATATTTTCAATATTTGTTTTGTAACATTTTATGTGAAGTTTCATGAATTATTTTGATTGTCGATAAAGATCGAAAAATGCAGTTGCGAAGATAATTCGCACGTCTTGGCTCTTGGAAAAGATGGAGGAATAACGTATACGAAACTTTCGTATAAGAGTTGACTCGTATAGTGACTCAATTATACTCACGCCAAGTGAGGAATAGATGATCGACACAATCGAGGAAAGTATTGACGAGTACTTGAGTCGAGAAGGAATGACAAAACAAAAGAGTTAAGGATATAGCGATAAGGACAATGTCGGTAGAGAAAGTCAATTAGTACGTTTCGGCATTTACCCCTTGCTCCCAAATAGTTTGTATAAATGAACAAGGTTATGTTTCAATTACTTAATTCGAACAATAAGTTTTACTACATAAAAAGTATCGTGTTTGGATTTGTTTGTCGAGTTTCATAACAATAAAAAGGGATTTGGTTTAAAATATAAGTTTATAACGTTTTTATAAATTTACATGACCGTCCATTTTATATAGCGTGCCCAAGTCATCGCGACTTTATAAAACTCATGTTGCAAAACAATATTTCTCGACAAGTTTATAATTAACAATTAAGTTATTAGTTGAATAAGTGTTTATGCATATTTTAGGTTTGTTCGAGTCTAATATATTAAATTCTTTACGAGTCTAATATATTGTATAGTCTCAAGTCCAAAATAATAAATGCTCATACAACTAAATTATTGTCAAAATAATCAAGTCCAATTTTAATAGTTTTCGGTAATAATGTCCAAATCCAATAATCAAATCCAAGCATAGGCTTTAATAAGTATTTCCAAATCCAAAATATTTAATCCGTTAAATATTAGTTTTGTCAAGTTATATCCAAATCAAAAACAAAATCCCATATCAATCGAGTAGTGATCCAATAAGTATCCGCGTCATTGACTAAAACAAGGAAAATAAATTCGTTAATAAACGTTAAATGAAATGATTAACGTCAAAAATAAACATATATAATCCAACACTTAAGTTTTAATTTCCAAAACAATATATACGATATTAGCATTATCGACCAATTCGGGTGGACTTGAACCTCGTCAATGACTCAAAAGATGATTCATTTAGGCCTAAAATATAATCCAGTCGACACTTTGTTTGTCACGGTACACAAAACAACACTTTCGTAGTGAGTGGTTTTAACCAATGTCTTATCAAATAAAACTCGACGGCCAAGTTTAATGTTCCACATCAAATCATTTATCTAAGATTATTTCTACAACTTCCCGACCTCGCTAAATGCCTCGGTAAACCAATCTTGTGGTCGTGACTCCATGAACCACGACCCCACACCAATGACTTAAACATGACCAGGGCTCAAAATAATTACCACAAGCACATTCCTAACCCACGGCTAACCATTAACCACCATTTATCAATTCAACACAACGCTATGCGTGACTCCTAAGTCACGACTCAATCTGCACGAGTCAAAAGACTCTCGGCTAACCCGAAACAACAAAGAAACACCACTTTACAAGACCACAATTAATTGGCGGGATAATGTAAGTAAACAAACATAAAAAAAATTAAAACGTGGTATATACCAATCGGCAGCATATGAACTCAACCAATACAATACCAAACTCGAAAGTAATAACAACAGGGACGAAATATATGCTCGGAAAGTAATAACATCACGGAATAAACATGAAACGGGTCCGATTCAACTCAACTCGTGAGTTGACTCGGATGAGTCAACTGACTCGGAACGAGTCACGGCGAGTCATGAGCCAAGAATAAAGATCCATGCGTTTTAATGATAAAACATTAAATTTTATTAGTTTTTATAACTAAAAACTTTTTTATTAGTTAAACCCGTTTAGGGTTTCGAATAAAGATGACGAAAATAGCGAGGGCGTGGAGCCTTACCAGATGGGAGGGAGGGCGAGAGGTGGTGTAATGGCGTGAAAGGGTGGTGAATGGCGGTGGTACTACCAAACAACCCAAACTAGCTCCTTTTGAACCCAAACGCTCCAGAAATGATGTAAGGAAGACGATCTACACGTTGGTGGTGTTATTTGAATTGGCGGAATTTTGGCGGAACCGGCTGGCGCCGGAAAAGTTTTCCGGTGGTGGTGGTATATCAAAATGAGGAAGAAGTATTTCTTTGGGTCTTTTATATCCCCTGGAGGACCAAACGTGTACAAACGAATGTTGGGGCTGTGAAAAATTAACCAAGGGCTGTTTCGAAACTTTAATAATCTTATATAAATAACCCTTGTGGGCCCCATTTGACGTAGCAAACGACCGTTTAAAATACGGGACTTGCGTCATTGCGTCCGAAATAATTTTTCTGATAAAAATGAGTATTCACATGTATAATTTTCTCGAATTTAAATTAATTAATAAATCAAATTAATTCAAGAGTTTAAAGTCGCGCAAGCTCATTTATTTCGTAGTTTTCGCGTTTCACGAGATATCCTCTCGTTTTCAAACTCAATAAGATTTAGGTAAGTTCGAAAGAGATACTTTGGGAATAATAAATATAATTTATCATTAATTCAGTCTGGGAATATCACTGTTTATTGTTTGAATGGAAATAAGTCCATAACGAGAAATGCATATACGAAATAATTATAAAACGAGTTGGATTGCATTTCGTTGCATAAAATGCAACACAATAAGAGTAGAAAAGAGTGGAAAGTTAAAACATGAACTTCCTCGAAGTTTTGGTATTTTATTTACGTTTTAAAACGTGGATTGGAATATTTCAGTTACACGTTGAAAACGGTTAACGTGAAAAATATGTTTTTCGAGTGTGTTTTTATAAAAGAAATATAAAAACATCAATATTGGTTCAAAAATGTGTTTATTAGACTAATACCATACTTTCTATTGGTCGGTTCGTGCGCGAGTTCGTGTTTTTAATAAAGTGAGATAACTTCTCGTTGTTGAGTTAGAAAAACTCGTAAGTGGCCAGAAAATATAAAATATTCATTTTCTGCTATTCATAATTAGTTTAAATTGTTCCAGTGTGCGGGATAACCTCCCTTATTTATCTCAAGTGAGCTAATGGTTGCTCAAAATCGTTCAGGTAATAATAAATAATAATTTATTATTATATTTAAAAATGTGGAAATTTACCGATTGTCACACAATGTGCTCTCACTCTTTTTCAGGTACAATGCTCAATTCAATCAGGAACTTCATGACTTGGTTTCCATCAGAAATGAATATAGCTCACTCAGGAGCTATAGCATGCCAGAATTGATGTACCTCGTACTTTGACTCCTTTTTCATCTTGAATTAGGACTCGTTCTTATAAATCTGTGTACAAATCAAGTTTAAAAAAAATATTGTCTTTGTTTTAATGCTTTTCAAATACATTCTATACACTTTGTTTTAATATCTTTTAAATATTTCATTCTTTTAAGTTCATAATTTTAGTCATTTACCTCTATCTAATAAAGGATATGTTCTTTGTTATCGATAACATCTACGGTCCTAGAAATGTCATTCAATAATGATACGGGATCATAGATGAAGTTCGAACAACTGATATATTCTTATTTTATAAAGGGTGGGTTGAATTCAATCAATGTTATCTTGTAACATTGATTGAGGGGGAGAATTTTTGAAGTTACCTTGCTTATATATGCGCCAATGTTGGTTATGTTTTGTGATGTTTGTGATGTTTTGTGCTCAAATGCAGGTTGTTAGTTTGCTTATCCATTATGTTGTTTGCTTATCTTATTATGTTACCTCTCTATGCTATATGTGATGGCTTGCAATCTGATAAGTTCATGAAACTAATGAGTCTGTAACACATAATGTGACAAGAGAGCAACTTGCGTTGTAAAGTCTTAGCAACTTGGTAAATTTGAGGTTAGAGACTTGCTGAGTAAAGTGTTAGCGACTTATTATGATTCTAGGATAGCGAGTTGCTAACCACTCACAAAACTACAAGGACTAAATGTGACAACTTGATAATCTTGCTTAAACCCCTCTCTATACCTTAGCGACTTGCCTTTTTATTTTTCATAAACTTAAAAATATTCATCTTCTTCTCGTTTTTCTCTTCCTCTCTCGAATCTTCGTAGCAACTTGTGTGTGGTAAGGAAATATTGACCTGTTCTAGTCTCCAAATATGATCATATATGCATTTCCTAACTTTTATTCCTTAACAGTTTCCACGGATCTTGAAAATCATCTCTTGCTTCCCTCGTAAAGGTTTGTTGTTGGATTTGTTTAATGGAACAATTGAGATATATATGTTATTGGTTTAAGAGTAGTTTGAATGCACTGGGGTTGTTGTAAATCCTCATGATTATATGTGTTAATAAATATGTAAGCGTTTTTTTTTAGATTTGAGTTGGGTTGTGTTTTTGAAACTGTTTGTGTATATGGATTAACTGAATGGGTTGGGTTGTGTTTCTAAAAAAATGAACTGATTATGTTGAATGGTTTGCGACGTTATTTGAATAATATGATTGAGTTCTTGGTGGCGTGTTATCTGCTGTGATAATGTTCTTGGTAGCGAGTTAGTGTACAAATTCATCATGGCGAGTTGTTACTTTTAAGTGCGTTCAAGATAGCGACTTAGTGAACTAATTTGTAGCGACTTAGCTGTATTCCTGTTGGTGGCGACTTGTCATTACAAGTTAGCGACTTAGTAATATTAGCGACTTAGTTAACCAATCTGTAGTGACTTAGCATTATTACTGTTGATGGCGACTTGTCTTTACAAGTTAGCGACTTAGTAATTTCAGCGACTTAGTGAACTGATTTGTAGCGACTTGGCTGTGCTACTGTTGATGGCGACTTGTCTTTACAAGTTAGCGACATAGTATGTTTTCATGTAGCGACTTAGTCTTGTTTAGCGACTTGTCCATTTATGATTAGCGACTTAATTGGTTTATTTTTCATAAGGCAACTAGGGTTATTAAAATGTTTTAAGGCAACTTGCTAGGATAATCTCATGCTTACAATCTTGATTCAGGATTTCCTGTAGCAACTTGTATTGACACCTTACTCTTTGTGACCTACTATAACATTTCTGTTTGAGCAAGTTGTACTTGGATTCCCTTGTAGCAACTTAATATTACAACTTGTTTCATACAAACTGTTATATCATTTCTACATTTGTATCTTGTTTCATGACATTATTTATTTGAAAATGTGCTTTTTAACTTTTTAATTCCAAAACAACTCGTCTCGTGAAAACTGTATCAAATGGAGTCTTTAACCTTAAATTCTCGCTAATGCCTCTCAATCTTTCTCAATCTTTCTCAATATGCTAATGGGAACCCTGTCTGAGCTTCTAAGTTTATGTGGTTATGACACAAGGGTGTATTCAATGTTGTCTAACTAACCATTTATAATCTAACTTGTTCCCAATCATTGTTGTTGGTTGCATTTATCTTCAGATCTTCAATGGCAAACACAACCTCAGCTGAGAACATTACTTCTTCTGCACCACCCAATGTTCTCTCAGACGAAGAAATCCTTCCTAAAAGTCAATGGGCAGAAATTGGAAAAAGTAACTGTTATGTGGACTTACAAAAGTTACAACAAAATCCTATCCTCAAAGTGTCTATTGATATCCTCAAAAACACAAACTTCTTCGGTGCACTAACAAAGCAATGCACAATTCCCTCCATTTACATACAACAATTCTGGAACACCCTTGAATGGGACAAAATCACAGCAAAATATTCCTGCAAACTGGATGACAGGGAATTTGTGATTGATTCTGACAATCTTAGCAAAGCCCTTGGAATCACTCCCTGTAACCCCAACATACGATCTGAACCACCACCCCGTACTGAAGACCTAATAGTCTTTTTAATTGGTTTAGGATACCAGACTAGCATAACAAGGGCTTCTAACATCATCACCGGACACATGTATCAACCACGAGCAATGACAACAGTTCTCAACTTAGGCTTATCTGGCAAAACATCAGGGTTTGATAAAGTGAGAATTCCCATCTTGCAAATTCTATGGGGTATTGTCAATGGTGTAAATGTGAATGTCTCAGAACGTTTCTGGGAAGAATTTTCGCTATCAATGAACACATTCATATCTTATAGAACAAACTTTCAGAATAAAGCTCAGGGATGAAAGAAACTGAACAAACTTGTGATTCCTAGCATCAGATTTTCGAAGCTTGTTATCCAGTACCTGCAACAGACTCACAACTTCAACCCTAGGATTAAATCAGAACTACACAATGCTGAGGATGAATTTGTTCTGGGCAATCTCAAATATATTCCCAGTGGAGCCAATAAAAAGATCTTTGGACTACCGATTCCTGATTCTCTTCTCACTGAAGATATTAAGAAGACGGATCATTTCAAACTGTTCAAGAAAAGGGCCTCCAGATCCAGTGATGAAGTTGATATCTCTCCCACTCAACTACAACCCAAAGCTGCTATGTCTGGTTCTGGCTCAAAAAATTCAAAGACTTCATATGCTGCTCTTCCAAAAAGAAGACGTGAAAAGTCACAAACTTCTGACAGAACCACCCAGAAGCATAAAAGAAAGAAGAAGGAAGGGGAAAAAGTAAACGTTGAGGAAACTGAGGTCTCCAGGGGTAATACAAGGTTAATTGATGAAGATGATGCTGCTCTGCAACTTGGAATCCAGCAAAGCCTAGAAAGTCAGAATGTGAGAGCACCAATTGGAGGAGTAGTGCTAAGAGAACCTGATCAACTACCTCGACAATCAACACCAATCACACAAGACAAGGGGAAAGGGATTGTTGGCGTAGAACAAGCTCCTCACATGCTCCTTACCTTCTCCTCTTCACCATCAAGAACTACCACTCAATTCGAACTGAAGAAAAGAAGTGTTGAATCTTCATCAGCTCAGGAACCATCCAGATTGGAAAAGGAAGCATTTGTAGCACAAAAAGAAAATCCTGCTTCAAGTGATACCCAGTATGAACAAAATGTTGAAGAAAAGTTGCATAAAGACTAACAGGAGAATCCTGAGTCAAGATCTGATGAGACTATACCCTTGGAAGAACCAAATTTGTCTACTGGTTCTCTATCTTCATTGAAGAACCTAGATACAGACTTCACTTTCGGTGATCAATTCTTAAATGACAAACCCATAGATGTTGAGTCTTCTAAGCAAGATAATGATAAAGAGGATGCAAAATCCATGTTTACTGTCAATATTCAGCAAGACACATCAACCATTCCACCGATGTCAGCATCTTCACTTGCAACATCACTTCCACCTCCCAAACGGCTCAAGTAACGCACCAACCACCTGAACTGCAAAGAATCTATCCTTGAACCGGTGGTTACATTCTTGATATGGACTCCACCAGCCTCACCACCTCAAATACTTACATCAGATCAACTGCTCAACAAAGCAGTGAAAAGAATTGAAGCTCTTGAAAGACAACTACCGAAATCTGTTGATGCCCTTGGAGATCGCATCTATAGATTGGAGCACCTCAACTTTGATGAAGGGGTTGCCATTGAAGGTGAAGTAAAGGATGTTGTGGAATGGGCAATGGAAGCTCCATTGCTTAGACGATTCAAAGATCTACCTATTGCAGATGTAAAACCTGAATTTCTAAAATTCACAAAAAGACCAAAATACCCCTATGATCAAAAAGTATGAATAATTAATTTAAAGAGTACCAAATAAGCTATGTAAATTCAGAAAATTATCAGATATGATCATAATAAATTTTAAGAACTTTATAAGTCTAATTTTTGTATTTTGAAAAGTATAAAAATCGGCCATATAATTATTTAGGCCCGAAAAGTATTTAAACTAATTAATAAAGTGTATAAATTAAGAACAAGGCCCAAAGTAATTTAAGAAAAATGTATGGTAATTTTTATGAGTCCAATACATTATATAGCCCATATAAAAATTATAAAAACCATATATAAACACATTATACGGTTTATTCTAATCCCTAAACAACGATTATACTTTTGCCGACATAAGAAAATCCCAAACAAATAAACGATAGGTTTTCAAGGCTTAGAGCTATTTTTCTTGGACGAGGTTGAAGGTAAAGAAGGTGTTAAAAATCTGGTTCGAGGTTCTAAGGTCTTTGGTTTGATCGTTGTGATTTTCTTGGTCGATTAGGGTTTGCCGAGTAGAGTTTTTGGTTTCTTTTGTTCTAGCGTTCGATTCTCATCAAGGGTACGTCTATGACATTATTTTCATCCATTATATTCATATGTAATATATAAAAATAGGTCATGCAATATATATATGTCGTACGAATTTATATAAGCTAAGAACCCTAAAAACGTATAAAATAAAGAACAACTCTATAATAATTTTTGGGACCTTGATATGATTTTTCTGGAACCTCTTATATGTTATACGACCTGAATAACATACATTTTCATGAATTCGAAGCTTGTGTGATTTGTTTTGGTTTAATTGTTCGATCGCGTATGAATAAAAAAAATAAAAATAAAAGGGACGATTAGGGTTTATAAGAATTAGGGTTTGCTTGTTATAATTAAGGATAATTAATGCAGTAGTAATGATGAATTAATGATGGGTTAAACCTAGGTTTAGGGTTGTTCTTGAATTATGCATCAATCGGTTTTAAATAAAAGTTTTGGGTTGGTTTTGTAAATTATGAAACTTAAAGGTTATTTAAACAGAAAATAAAGGTACTGAGCGTTATAAGAATAAGTATGAGGGTTAAACGTGTAATTTTGGATATTTAGAGGGCCATTCGAATCGTTATTAAATTAAAAGGGTATGTTTTGTAAATTCTAAAACCTTTGGGCTAAAATTGTAAAATCTGATAATATAAGGTTAGATCGTATAATTAAAGATGTTAAAGGTGTAATATGTAATTCTGAGTAATTATGGGTCGACAAGTGTGAGTTAATTGTGTAGAGGCATGCATGAGTTTTGAGGTAACTTCGGTTTGTTTTTCATATACGTTCTAGGTCAAAGTGGAAGTCATTAAAAGAGGTAACATGTGAATTAAATGCGTATTAAGTAATACTAAAAAGTATGGGAAACCCTAGAACCTAAATAGGAAGTCGGTTAGGGTTAAAAGCTAAGTGTGTAAATTCGTTATTTCATGTGAGAGTAAGTTTGGAGTCATTGATAACTATTGATTAAGAGTATAATGAGCTAGTACTAAGTGTGTCGTAAACATGCGTGAGTTATGATTTTATGCAAGAAGTCACATATCATGAATTAAAGTATTGCATGCATGGTCTCATTAAGGTTTGTATGCGAACAATGTTACGTGTGAGTCTTGATTAATCATGTAAGTAAGAAGGCTTGTATAAATTATTTTGAAAGAGAGTCCTAAAATCCGTTTTGACAATTATCAACCCCATACTATGAATGATGATCATATAAGCTCTCAAATAAGATGTATGCCATATTAAACCCTTAAGTTTACCGTTTGTCATTTGCAACCCATAAGTTTGGCTAATTAATGATTAATACTCTAAAATGTTGGAATTCCGTCCATCACTATAAATGAGAATATTCTGACAACTCTAAAAGTATTAATGAGATTAATCCGTTATGACATTAATGATGCTAATAAGTATTAAATAAATTATAATCCGTGTAGATTCGTTGAAGGAGACGCGGCGTTACAAGTGTTCCTACATTCGTTTGCTTTCCTCTCATTTGCTTTAAGGTACAGATATTCTGACCTTTTAGTAAAGGTTCCTTATGATGTTCTTTTCGTTCGCTTTTCTATTTTACTATATGGTTTTGATGCCATTGCTATGAACCCTTTCTGATTGTTTGATATGTTACTTGTGTAAAATACATGTTCTAGTGAACTATGCAATATCTGATGTGAACTTATGTTAGGAAGATTTTTATATGCACAATCGTTGAACCTTGCTATGGCTGATTATGAACTTCTGATTATGAACTTCTGCTTATGAATGTATGATATGCCACTGTGATATGAACTTCGACTTCGAATATCGAATATGAACCTTATGATATGAAGTTATCTGATATGTTATCTGTGACCTTTATGATGAATTAAGATCTGTGTCATGTATGAAAATCTGTTTGACCTGAGTTAGTTTGACACCTGAGCCAAATATTTCACTAGTCATGGGGGTTTCATATCCGTATCAGTGATGCACCTCTGATATGACTCTAGAGGCGTTAGAGTGATGTTACGCACGTCCCTTGATGGTGGAGCATATTCTGTATATATAGGTTGGGGCGTATGGATGCATCCTAGATCACGATCTGTTATCGATATGTTTTACGGTGAATGATGTCGTGTGCAATCGCGTCTTCACAAAATTCAGGGCTAGCTACTCAATTATTTTCTGAGGTTACCTTTTGAAGAAGAAAGATATTTCGATATGATATGTTCGGGCTCGTGGTAGTTGACTAAATCTTTATCTGTTACTTATGTGTTAAGTATTCATATGATTCGTTATTTTCGAGTGTTTATATTATGTATTCGATATGATATGTTAGTGAATGTATTATGTATTCGATGATATCATTCGATAATTGCTAATGGCTATGTTATGTCTTTGTCTATTTAGTTATAGTTTGTCTATTGTATTTTCTATCTGTATGTGTGACTGCCATGATGTATTGCTTATTTCATTTGCTACAATATTGAATTAATTGTGTTAAATGTAGATTAATTGATTTGTATGAATGCCATGTTTATTTTCTTGTAACTGTTTCCGTTAGTCATTAGACTCTTCGTTTGGTTGACACGGAATCTATTAATCTTGATATGTTAAGTGTTTGGTTATTACGATGTGTTTGCGTTTGTGTCATAAACGTGTTCGAGGTGATCGTTAACTGTTATGTGTTTTTGGATTTCTATATATTTGCTTCCTGAGAATCCTCAAAGATTCGTTATTTCTCATTCCGTTGTGATTTCGTTAATTGTATATTTATTCTATTTTAGCTTTTGTTTGTTATATCTGTTCCTTTGGGCTTTGTAAGCTCAGCCGCACTTTCTTTTCTTGCGGCAGGTATTTAGCATTCAAGATGAGCTTATGGGATAGCTGATCTGGGTTGAGAGTAGAGACAAGAGCAAGATTTGAAAATAGGGATATCTTTTGTAAGTTTTGTAAAGGCTTCCGCTTTCGTATAGTATTTAAAGTTCTGATATGAAACCGTATTGTGATATCTTTACCCTTGTCGGGTCGGGGTGTTACAATTTATGGTATCAGAGCTCTAGGTTTTAGGACCCTTAGAGCTTAGGCTATAACCATGAGGATTGGGTAGATTTAGGATTTTCCCTTGAGCGTACTTTCTTTGTCCACTAACGTGCTTAGATTTTGCTAATAGTTGGTTATTCTTTAGATGGTTATCCCTCGTCGTTCTAGTTCACGATAGGAGCAAACAAGGACCGCTAGGCAACCTAGGGAGGAGAGGATGAAGTGGACCGTTGTTATTGCTAAAAGCTGCAAGAGGTTTGGTAGAATGAAGCGGACCAATAGGAGGATACGAGTTCCGGCCTATATGTGGCCATGCACAATCGAGGCTGACCTTGAAGAACGTAGATGGAAAAGTAGTGAAGGAGTACGAAACTAAAGTCGTTGACAACCAAGGTTTCACCACTAGGTATCATGATAGATGTCCCAAGTTCTTTGAAGATGGAGGAGTAGGTTGGGATGAGAGTCGCGATTTGTATGCTTTTGTGGATCGTGTGCGAGGAAGAGAAGAGAGGAATCGGAAAAGTGACTTTGCTAGTAAACACTACAGCGGCGAAGGAAATAAGAACGGATGGATAAATGAGGAAGAAGAGGAAGAAGAGGAACACGAGGAAGAATACGAGGTGGACTCGGATTTGGAGTCTACGGCTACTAGTAGGTTCAATCCGATACAAGGATAGGAATTTGCGCTCCTGATTAGTTGTCCTCTTTATGAGAAATTTCTGACATTGGATTTTAAGTTTAGGTCCTTTTGTTTTCATTTAGATGATTGAATCTTGGATTATTAAGTTTTATTTTGGGAGTTCATCTTATGACGATTTTGCAAATTTTGTTTGATTAGTGGAAATAAAACGAAATTTTGAAAGTATAGTTCATGTCTGTTGTTTCTTTCTGATAGATTCGTTAAGTTTCCGTTAGTCCTCATAAGTTTCGTCTGCTATTTATTTTCTTAATGATGTTGTTTAATTACAGCTTGAAATGAAGTATGACCATCATGATGGTATACTCATGTGTACACTGTCTGTTATAGTATGTTACTTGCTATCGTATGTTATCGTATGTAATATGTTTTGTTATGATATTAGTTATGTGGTTTATGACGGGACGAGAATATGATGACAATAAGAACTTGTTATGTGATGCAAGTATTATGGCCTTTGATCAACGTGATAATATCGAGATCATATAATTTGGACTTATTGAAATCATATGACGTTTGGGGAAATGCATGTGGTTGATATGTGGATGGACTTTGACTTGTCGTTATTTGGCACTACTCATGTTCTTTTGAAATTCCGTACCTAATTGTGAGATTTTCGTCGATATCATTACGTATAAGTTTTTATGCGATTGGGATCCGTCGTTATGGTCGTGTGAACCTATGAATTTCTATGTGCGCCCTAAGCTTGTGCGTCTCCACGTACTTCTGAGACTAGTGAGGCCGATAGGATTTATTCCGTCTATGCATATGTTGTTCTCATCATTAGATATCTGAATAAGTTAGAATTTTTCGTTTGATTTTCTACATCTCATCCGTTACCTGCCATTATTCTGATGAGTATATCATAGTCTGTTGTAAGTATTTGATTATTGCTTTGACTTCTGAAAATTATGAGTTTGTAGATTTTGATAACAATCCGTTTGTTCCGAGATAAGATTAGCGTTCGTTATATTCCTAGAAATTCGAAATCGATTCGTTTTCGTTCGTTTCGTCTTGTTCAATTTCGAGAACGAAATTTTACTTTAGAGGGGAAGAAGTTGTAAAACCTGAATTTCTAAAATTCACAAAAGACCAAAATACCCCTATGATCAAAAAGTATGAATAATTAATTTAAAGAGTACCAAATAAGCTATGTAAATTCAGAAAATTATCAGATATGATCATAATAAATTTTAAGAACTTTATAAGTCTAATTTTTGTATTTTGAAAAGTATAAAAATCGGCCATTAATTATTTAGGCCCGAAAAGTATTTAAACTAATTAATAAAGTGTATAGATTAAGAACAAGGCCCAAAGTAATTTAAGAAAAATGTATGGTAATTTTTATGAGTCCAATACATTATATAGCCCATATAAAAATTATAAAAACCATATATAAATACATGATACGGTTTATTCTAATCCCTAAACAACGATTATACTTTTGCCGACATAAGAAAATCCCAAACAAATAAACGATAGGTTTTCAAGGCTTAGAGCTATTTTTCTTGGACGAGGTTGAAGGTAAAGAAGGTGTTAAAAATCTGGTTCGAGGTTCTAAGGTGCTGGTTTGATCGTTGTGATTTTCTTGGTCGATTAGGGTTTGCCGAGTAGAGTTTTTGGTTTCTTTTGTTCTAGCGTTCGATTCTCATCAAGGGTACGTCTATGAAATTCTTTTCATCCATTATATTCATATGTAACATATAAAAATAGGCCATGCAATATATATATGTCGTACGAATTTATATAAGCTAAGAACCCTAAAAACGTATAGAATAAAGAACAACTCCATAATAATTTTTGGGACCTTGATATGATTTTTCTGGAAGCTCTTATATGTTATACGACCTGAATAACATACATGTTCATGAATTGAAGCTTGTGATTTGTTTTGGTTTTAATTGTTCGATCATTATGAATAAAAAATAAAATAAAAATAAAAGGACGATTAGGGTTTATAAGAATTAGGGTTTGCTTGTTATAATTAAGGATAATTAATTCAGTAGTAATGATGAATTAATGATGGGTTAAACCTAGGTTTAGGGTTGTTCTTGAATTATGCATCAATCGGTTTTAAATAAAAGTTTTGGGTTGGTTTTATAAATTATGAAACTTAAAGGTTATTTCTGTAAATAGTAAAATAAAGGTACTGAACGTATAAGAATAAGTATGAGGGTTAAACGTGTAATTTTGGATATTTAGAGGGCCATTCGAATTGTTATTAAATTAAATGGGTATGTTTTATTATTTCTAAAACCTTTGGGCTAAAATTGTAAAATCTGATAATATAAGGTTAGATCGTATAATTAAAGATGTTAAAGGTGTAATATGTAATTCTGAGTAATTATGGGTCGACAAGTGTGAGATAATTGTGTAGAGGCATGCATGAGTTTTGAGGTAACTTCGGTTTGTTTTTCTTATACGTTCTAGGTCAAAGTGGAAGTCATTAAAAGAGGTAACATGTGAATTAAATGCGTATTAAGTAATATTAAAAAGTATGGGAAACCCTAGAACCTAAATAGGAAGTCGATTAGGGTTAAAAGCTAAGTGTGTAAATTCGTTATTTCATGTGAGAGAGGGTAAGTTTTGGATTCATTGATAACTATTGATTAAGAGTATAATGAGCTAGTACTAAGTGTGTCGTAAACATGCGTGAGTTATAATTTTATGCAAGAAGTCACATATCATGAATTAAAGTATTGCATGCATGGTCTCATTAAGGTTTGTATGCGAACAATGTTACGTGTGAGTCTTGATTAATCATGTAAGTTAAGAAGGCTTGTATAAATTATTTTGAAAGAGAGTCCTAAAATCCGTTTTGACAATTATCAACCCCATACTATGAATGATGATCATATAAGCTCTCAAATAAGATGTATGCCATATTAAACCCTTAAGTTTACCGTTTGTCATTTGCAACCCATAAGTTTGGCTAATTAATGATTAATACTCTAAAATGTTGGAATTCCGTCCATCACTATAAATGAGAATATTCTGACAACTCTAAAAGTATTAATGAGATTAATCCGTTATGACATTAATGATGCTAATAAGTATTAAATAAATTATAATCCGTGTAGATTCGTTGAAGGAGACGCGACGTTACATCTTCGTGTTCCTACATTCGTTTGCTTTTCTCTCATTTTCTTTAAGGTACAGATATTCTGACCTTTTAGTAAAGGTTCCTTATGATGTTCTTTTCGTTCGCTTTTCTATTTTACTTATTAGGGTTTCTGATGCCATTGCTATGAACCCTTTCTGATTGTTTGATCTGTTACTTGTGTAAAATACATGTTCTAGTGAACTATGCAATATCTGATGTGAACTTATGTTAGGAAGATTTTGATATGCACAATCGTTGAACCTTGCTATGGTGATTATGGACTTCGATTATGAACTTCGCTTATGAATGTATGATATGCCATTGTGATATGAACTTCGACTTAGAATATCGAATATGAACCTTATGATATGAAGTTATCTAATATGTTATCTGTGACCTTTATGATGAATTATGATCTGTGTCATGTATGAAAATCTGTTTGACCTGAGTTAGTTTGACACTCGAGCCAAATATTTCACTAGTCATGGGGTTCCATGTCCGTATCGGTGAAACACCGATATGACTCTAGAAGGAGTAAGTGATGTTACGCCACGTCCTTGATGGTGGATCATATTCGTATATGTAGGTTGGGGCGTATGGATGCATCCTAGATCTGACGTTATCGATATGTTTTACGGTGAATGATGTCGGTGTGCAATCTGCGTCTTCACAAAATTCTGGGAGCTAGCTACTCCAATTATTTTCTGAGGTTACCTTTTGAAGAAGAAAGATATTTCGATATGATATGTTAAGGCTGTGGTAGTTGACTAAATCTTTATCTGTTACTTCTGTGTTAAGTATTATGTATGATTCGGTATTTTCGAGTGTTTATATTATGTATTCTGATATGATATGTTAGTGAATGTATTATGTATTCGATGATATACATTCGATAATATAATGGCTATGTTATGTCTTTGTCTATTTAGTTATAGTTTGTCTCTACGTATTTTCTATCGTATGTGTGTACCATGATGTATTGCTATTTCATTTGCTACAATATTGAATTAATTGTGTTAAATGTAGATTAATTGATTTGTATGAATGCCATGTTTATTTTTCATTAGCTGTTTCCGTTAGTCATTAGACTCTTCGTTTGGTTGACATGGAATCTATTAATCTTGATATGTTAAGTGTTTGGTTTTCGATGTGTTTGTGTTTGTGTCATAAACGTGTTCGAGGTGATCGTTAACTGTTATGTGTTTTACGGATTTCGTATATTTGCGCTTCCGCGAGAATCCTCAAAGATTCGTTATTTCTCATTCCGTTGTGATTTAAGTTAATGTATATTTATTCTATTTTAGCTTTTGATTCGTTATATATTTCACTGGGCTTTGTAAGCTCGGCCGCACTTCTTTTCTGCGGTATTGGATGAGCTTATGGGATAGTGATCGGGTTGAGAGTAGAGACAAGAGCAAGATTTGAAAATAGGGATCTTAGATTTATTTTGATATTAAGTTATTTATATTATCTTTTGTAAGTTTTGTAAAGGCTTCCGCTTTCGTATAGTATTTAAAGTTCTGATATGAAACCGTATTGTGATATCTTTACCCTTGTCGGGTCGGGGTGTTACAGCAGATATGCGAGTTGTTCTTTCAGATAAGATGTATGAAGCTGACGAGCATAAGCATGAGGTCCATAAGAAGCTATATGAGGCTCTTGAAGAATCAATTAACTACGACAATCATGAACCGTTCTTGATAGACATTGGAGAATGAGAAGCAAAGAAGAAAAGGAGGACCACAGTGTTGGAAACATTGCGCAAAGGTTCTAAAGATCCTCCTCCACCTCCACCACTGGGGTCTTTGGAACTTCGGGCGGTGGATCTTCTAAGTCAACCTCTACACCCCACCCCCCATCATCACCACCAAAGCATCCCAATCAACCCAGTTCATCCGGAATCAAGGAACAGAAGTAATCAGTAGCTTGACCCGCGGTTGATTCAAGGTTCACTTCTCTGATCTCCTCATCCCGAAGATGAAGTAGTTCATGAAGAATCGTATGTCATGGAAGAGTCAGAATCAGATTACGATGATTCATCCACCAAATATATTCCCATGCCGTCTGAAGATGATTGGTTTGATTCATATGTGGCAGTGCTTGCTAACACATCCAGTTGAACCTTCAAGAATCGATTCAAAATTTGGATCATTGAGGAGACCTCATACTCCAGAACCTTCATGGCCTATCCCGAGTCGACCGATGATCCCGAAAACAACTGGCTACAACAATCTCTACCAACTATGACCCCAGGATGAAGACTCTCTCCATGTCACGGTGATATGGGCACTTCATTAAGTGGTTTTGTGAACAGAAGAAAATCACGTCCATCACTCCAAAGGATCTTGAAGGACCAGCTTATGAAATTGTCAAGGTGTTTCACTCACGATGCCAATCAGCTCTAATACCAGATGGAAGAATGTCATAAGATCTGAATGATCAAGTCGATGGCAGATTAGTCGATTCAATGTGAACATGCCTCTTCCGCTTGGTGGTGAACCTGGACATATTACTATTCAGTCTGAGTTCCTCTTCAACCATGACCTAGACTATCTCTGTGGCCATTCTACATTAAGAAGACCAGCCTTATCAATCTCAAAGATGAAAGTTGCTACCTACTATGATTAGGGGCTTGAACAAATGGTTCCGGATCAATTCTGAGCAGACAAAGAACAAGCATATGACATCGAGGCTTCCTACGGAATCTCTCATTGGTGGTTCAAGAAAAAGAAATTCTACATTGAGAGACATGCGGCTAAATAGAGTAAGAATGTTCGATCCAAGCTGAGAATTTAAAGTGTTGTTCGAGTAGAGGTCTTCCCAATCTATGGCTATGAGTATTTGAAGAAGATCGTTCTTAAAGAAGCAGACACGAAAGAATATATTATTGAAGAAAACAACTTTAAACATCTCCTGCCAAATGACTTTGAAGATCTATATCTTCAATCTTGAGGACACCTTGAACACCTACGTTGCATGAAAAGCTCTATGCACTTGTCAATCTTTGGATTAGAGGCTTAGTCATCAAGCGGGTTGAGGACTTTCGACTTGGATAGAAAGCTACGGACTCGATTCAATTTAACAAGGCCACAATGGGACACCAAAGGACAAGAATTTGAAATCCACGACAACGAGTGCTTGACACCCTGAGCCGTCCTCTTCCACGGCGGCTATGGAACTCGCATGTTAATGAGATTGTGCAAGATCTACAAATTCGGTGATGGTACTCTCAAGTTGGTTGAAGAAGAACTGAACACCAGAGTGAAACAAATCAGAGTTGATCTGAAGCCGTGGAACAAGACTAAATTTTGGACTGATGAGGACTTAAAGAGGTGTGAAGATTTCATTCTTTGCAATCAAGCGAAGACTTAAGACTCGAATGATCTAGAAGCCTTGAAGCTTTGTTGGTGGTAGACTTTGTGAAGGTCATTACAAACTACTTCAAAGAACTGAATGAAGACATCTTCCAGAAGTAGTTTCTGTTTTGTATTATTTATGTGTAATATGTGGTGTACAAACTATAAACAAATATAATGCATGTAATAGTGTTAGGTTATGTCTTGTGGTTTCCCTTTGTGTTTAAAAGGGAAGCTTCAGTGTTGTCCACTTCTGATCATTTAAAATTGGACACATTTTTCTCCAACAAATGTTTTATCTCATACATATTTAAATCACTTGAGATCCAAAATCTCAAAGGATTTGAAATTTTTGATCGGGGTAGAAAATGTGATATAAGTATGAAAGATGATAAAAAATGACCATTTTGTCTCAATGTGCATCT
>OU343218.1:19449602-19459857 GCA_910596185.1 Chrysanthemum makinoi
GAATAGGGAAATGGTTACATCTTCTAATGTGACTAAGGGATCTAACACTCCTAGCTCTTGTCTTAAGTGGATGCCTACTGGTAGATTGTTTAAGAACATTGAATCCAAATGGAATCACACTCCTAGCTCCTGTCTTAAGTGGATGCCTACTGGAAAATCTTTAAGAATGTTGGATTTAAATGGATTCCCATCAGAATACTAGCCACTAATGATATTCCAAGGGTTGACTATAAAACATCCAAAGGACAGGATGCTAATGCTACTAACCCATCTAAATGCAATTCTACATGTTCTATTAGTGCAGATATTCCTCAGTTTTTTCCAGGTACAATGCTCAATTCAATCATGAACATCATGACCTGGTTTCCAACTGAATTGAAGCCTATTCATCTAGAAATTTCAGCTTGTCAGAATTAATTTTCAAGCACTATGACTCCTGATCGCCTTTGCTCAGGACTCGTACCTCATCGGTAGATGGATAATCCAATATTGATACATTAAAAAAATGAAAATTACAAAAATAGTTTCCTTAAATATATATATATATATATATATATATATATATATATACACTAGGCGAGTACCCGTGCCTAGCGGCATCGGTTTCTAGCGGCAGCGGTTTAAGCGAGTGTCCGTACAGAACTGCGATATCTAGCAGAGTAGCCATGTCTTGCGGCAGTGGTATCTAGCAGAGTACCCGCGCCTAGCGGCAGCGTTGTCTAGTTTTCGAAAAAATTCCTGCGGTGAATTATTTTCTTTTAGATGATTGTATTTGTACCGCTCATAATCCTTTTTTAGGAAGTAATTTTCTTTTGGCATGGTTAAATAGTGACGTGAATGTATAGCGTGGTACTGGTGATTGGTGGTTGAGACAAATATTTACCGATAAATAGCTTTCACGCGACGCTATGTTTTGTAGTTTTGTTTTACGGTTGAAAATGAAAACCCTTTCTCAGTCCATGTGTTGTGAGTCCTTTCATAGGTGATGGATTTAATGGCACTATCTCCAATTTATCCATTTATGGCAATATACCGCACCACAATCTTTGTTTATATTCAAAAATGAAAAAAATGAAAAAGAAAAAAACCCACATTGTGGTATACATAAAAGTTACTTTTGTATTTTGTTTAGTTATGTATTGTTTATATTCAAAAATGAAAAAAAAAAAAATCGAACGGCACCAAAAAGTGGCGCCATAGTTAGGGAGGGGTGTTTTGGTGCCATAGAGAAATCTGGTGCCATGGGAAAAAGTTGCTGAGGTGGCACCACTTTTTCCACGGCACCACCAACGACACCACCCACGGCACCAACGGTACGTAGCGCTCTTAGCAATTTCAGAGTAGACTTTTTGTTTGAGCGGAAGAAAATATATGCATTACTTTTATTTTTTTATGTGTCTTCGTTTAAACATTTTTAATTTTTTATATATGTGTCATCGTTCAAATTTTAAATCTCACTTTGGTACTCCGTATTTGATAATAAAAAAAGTCATTAACTATAATGTAATCACTTTCGCAGTCCTTTTTCCTAAGACTTTCATTTCACATGTGTATTTTATGTGCTTCTATGTCAAGGGTGTTTTTTTAGATTATGTCATGGCTCATGTCTCGTCTTTCGACAAAATCTATTGTAGCAAAATATGTATTACCTTTTTCCTTTTAATAACTCGTTTCTTATATAAACTAATGCAACTAACCGATAGTTAGAATTAAAATTTTGTTTATGTAATATACTGATGAGAAATTATTGTAAGCTACATTCTCATCTTCTTAATTACTTATGTAAGTGAAAATAGAGAATGGTTGGTATTTTGATAGCGTTTTGTGATTACAAGGCACAATTCACATGTTCTTAATTTTTTTTTTGAACGTCACATGTTCTTAATTTAAAAGTCTCAATTCACGGTTCTTGAGATTTTCACAATAAATGATATGTACTTTCGTTTCTTTCTCATTTGTAATGTGTCGGTACAGGGGGTAAACATCTTTCCAAGTCTAAGCACCCAACTTCACAATATTATAACGAAGTGTGTCCTATATGTCCACAAACAACGTTGAAACAACACCATATGCTAATATTATAACAAAAAGATACAACTCACAATGTATAAAGGCACTTGTGCATTTCTAAAGTTTCTTATACAGCCAAAGAATAAAGTAAAAAAGTTGTGGTATAATGTCTAGTTTTGTGTCCAAACCATAAAAAGGCAACTCCTTTATGCAGAATCGAAATGATTATATTCACAATTCAAATATTGTCTTGTTTGTTTGCGGTTGGTGCAAATCATAATAATGTCATGGGGCCTTCAATGGTTTAAAGTTCAACTGTTGTCTTGATAAGATCCAAATATTTCAAGTTTCAAATTTCAAAAAGTAAAATTTTGACATTTTGTCTTGATAAAATACTTCAAGTTTCCAAATATTAAAATCATATTTTGAACCTTCGGATCTTGAAATTAAGAAAGTTAGTAAAAACTTATGATTTTTTATGCTTCAAACTTTGAGGAGAGTTATTTTACATACCAAATTTTTCTTACATACCAAGGGACTCATCTCAACCATTCATTTAAAAAATATAGGTAACTGAGATTAAAAGCATTTTATTATTTCACCTATTTTTATAATTTAAATATCTCTTAAACCGTTAATCGTTAAGCAAAAAATAATTACACCATCGCGACGAGCATTTAATTATCTTTCTATAGACGGGAACTTTGATATACTTTCGAAAAGAAAAAATCGTTTTTTTCACGTTTTCGTCTTTTTCGTTTTTTCTTGAAACTGTAATTTGCACGAAATATCATATATGATTTAACACTAATTTGAATATCACATGTGATATTAGTGTTAAATCACATATGATATGTAATATCATATGTGATACTATTGTTAAATCATATATGATATAACACTAATATCATATATGATATAACACTAATAGTGTTATATCATATATGATTTTTAATGTAAATTTCTGTAACGTAAAAAAACAAAAAACTTTAAAAATACGCAAAAAATACGAAATTTTTTTTTGGGTGAAAGTATATCAAAGTGCCTATCTATAGAAAGATAATTAAATGCTGCAATATATATTTTTTTTGGCTTAACGATTAACGGTTTGAATTATTAATATTTGAAAAAAAGGATGAAAATGGGTTTTTTAAATTGTTGAGATTAATCTCATCCATTAGATCAAATAAAATGGATGGTGGAGATGATCCTTGGTATATAAATAATCTTTTTATCCCAAATGATCTTAAATCTCAAACTTTTTATTAAACTTTTACCATGTCTAGAATTTCTTAGTTTTAAATTTTCATTACTTACAATTTAGAATTTTGAAAGTTAAAAAAGTTAACTTGTGATTTCTTTTAAACCTATATAAAAAAACATATCTTGATTTAATCAATTCCAAAACCTACGACAATTCTTAATTCAAATTTCAAAGTTCAGTATTTCGATTGTTCCGTAAATTTCAATAAAATAGTGACCAACAACATTTCACTAACATAATCAACATCAAAATTTTGAGTAAATTAAGTTTAAAGAGCACTACTATTTCATAAAAATATACCATTTCAAATCACTAACAAAACACATGTAAAAATTCCAAGCAATCAGCAACAGTTCTTGACGGAAAGCTATCCGAATGCCGGTAGCAGATTTTGGCTATGACGGCGACATATCTGAGAAAAAAAATAGTAAAAAACCATAAAATACATGGATCTAAAAAATAAAAATAAAAACTTTAAGATGAAAATGTTACAGATCTATAAAAAATAGATCAATCCATAAACATTAATTAGATCTATATACAAATATTCCGGCGGTCCATGCAGTTAACGGCAGCAACTATTTTTCCTGCGTAAGAAGGGTGGCGGCACAGGCAGCTCAACGACGGAAATAACTTTTCTGGCGTCTTAACGGCGGCGGCTGTAACAAAAAAAAGTCCAAAAATTTATAGTATCTCAGATCTACAAATATAACCTATAGATCTACAATCTAAAACCATCAAAATTTAATTAGTAGACATAGATCTATTTAAAAGTCAAAAATAGCTCATCACTTGAAGAAGAAGAAGAAGAAGAAGAGGGGAAAAAAAACAAAAACTTACGGTGAGGCTTGATCTCAGTGGCCGTGGGTCTATGGTGGTGGGACTTTTGATAGTGGGGATTTGCAATCTATAAAATAACATAAAAAATAAACAATTGTTAGACATGATTCATATAATTTTGATGATTCACATCCTTATAAGACAAAAATATATATACCTAAAATCGTAAATAAGCTATACAACACGTTTTTATTATTGATAATTAAGCTTTGTAAAATAGACCATATCTTGTTACTTTGTTATAAATTGTGGTGGTAGATGAGGTGGCTACAGTAGCGGCATAAATTTTCCGGCGACTATTGCGACTTTAACTGGCGAGAGAGCGGTGGCTACAGCAGCGGCAAGCGGCGTTAGAGTGGCTGCAAGTGGCGGCGCTAACAAAAAAAAACACGTTAGATCTACAAAAAATATCTATAAGATATAAAAAAAATTAAAGATCTACAAAAATAGCGTATAGATCTATTAAAAAACTATAGATCTAAAAAAAATCTAAAGATCTACAACTAAAATGTACAAATCTATAACTCTATCAAAATACCTCAAAACTTGATAGTGGAGGGTTTCTGTGGATCTTGGAGTCCGGTGGAGGTAGCGTCGGTGGTGGTGCTCACTGGTGCCGTCGGATGGTTGGGTGGTGGAAGCGTCGGATGGTTGGATGGCGGCGGCGTTGGGTGATGGTGTGAGTCATGATGGTTTTTGTGGAAAGTGTTTTTTTGAAGATGAAGAATTCATGCGTGTGTTTTTTGTTAGTGTGATATGAACCAGGTTTTTTGGAGAGTTGTGAATTGAAAGTTAGATGGGAGATGGAGAGTTTTTTATTTGTGTGTGTGGGTGTGTGTTTTTGGTAAATATAAAGTGGAAGTTGAGATTCGAGGATAGTGTTTGTTGTGTATTGGTTTTGATGGTTTTGTTGGTTTGGTAATTTTTTAGGATTGGATTTTGGTTTGGTGTGTGTAAATTTAGGCTTTGATGTAGGTATGGGTGGCTGAATCTTAAAGATGGAGGGTTGGGTTTTGGTTGGGGATATGCATGCTTTATAAGTAGTATATATATATATATATATATATATATATATAGTTTCCTTAAATAGTTTCTTTATATTTTTATACACATATACATGATAGTTAATTAAAATTTCGTAAAATCCATAAAAATTTGAAAAATCTTAAAATTACAAAAATAGATTCAAAGACATGTCTTCTGGTATCGATAACATCTACTGTCCTAGAAATGTCTTTCAATAATGACACGGGTCTTTAGATGAAGTTCGAACAGAAGTTCAACTGCTTTTTAAAAACATGTCTCTCTACACTCACATACCTATGAAGCTTTGGGTTCATAAATGGGTTAAATTCAATCAATGACCACTCATTTATAATCGTGTCACTGATTGAGGGGGAGAATTAATTTCATACTGCTATTCCAGTCTGTCAATTCGTCTCTGCATGATTGCATCGATATGATTTCTTGAGATATGCATGTGTTTCTAAGTAACTAATTGGTGCAACAATTCTTGCTCTATTGATGCCATTATGCTTCCTGCATTATATGCAGTGTCTGTATTGGATTGTGTATCTCTTGAATGCATTTATCATGAGTCATATGTCTTGTTTGGATTTTTTGTGATCTCGCCGTTGCATGTTACTTAGAGTGAAAGAATCTGCCAAATTATGTTCTGATATGTGTTATGTGGTATGAGGTTTGTCATGTTTATGTTTAGATGCGACTTGTCCAAATCATTATGGTATGAGGTTTGTCTAGTTCATGCATTGCATGCGATTTGTCATTCGCAGGGACTTAATGTGTCAATATCGATATCTAGTTCTTTGGTATAAAAGATGCGACTTGTCTCATTTGGTCAAACCATCCAATTTCTAGTCAAACATTGCACATTTTTCTTCTCTCTACAACATTCTTCGAAGCGTTTTGTCACTCTTGAGTTCTCGTGGTAGGTTAATTGACCAAGTTCTACATGTATTTGTTAATAACCTAGTTCGAAACATCCATATAATTATAATTCACTGTGATTCACTCTTTCATAATCCATTCGACAAATTCAGCATCTAGGTTTGTTTTTCTCATTGTTGTGTTTATAATATAGGTTAGATGGGAATGTGTAGAGGTTTCAGGGTTATGAATTGGTGTTGTTAGTGTGTGATTGTCTCCCCTTTAAGCTTGCGTGTCCCTTAGAGTGGATTTGGGTTAATTAGTGTGTAGTGTTTTGGTTGATGTTAATAAGTTGCGTGATCGTTTAATCTGGGTGTTTATGTCACATAAAAGTGGAATCTTTATGCCTGATGTATGTATGGATTATATGATGGTCGTTTATGTTGATTCTCGTTATATATTCTTGTAAGCGATTTGAGGGTTGTTGCTTGGATGCGATTTGTCTCTTAAGTTTCTTGAATGCGTTTTGTCTCGTATATTCTTGAATGCGAGTTGTTGATAATTGATGCGATTTGTCGCTTCAAATGCTTAAAGTGGTTTGTCTGTTTATATTCCTTATGCATTTTGTCATATGCGACTTGATGAATGTGATTTGATTTATGCGATTTGTCCCATGCGTTTTGACGTGTGCGGTTTGTTGTATGCATTTTGATATATGCGACTTGTTTATAGTGATATGACCTATGCGATTTGATTAATGCGGTTTGACCTATGCAACTTGATGTGTGCGGTTTGTCTCATGCGATTTGACCATAGCGATTTGACCTATGCGTTTTGACATATGCGATTTGTCCATAACTTTGACCAATGCGGTTTGATGCATGAGTTTTGTCTTATGCAACTTGTCTCTATGCGATTTGTCCTATATGTTGTTTAAACTTGTATCCATCATTATACTTCCTTGGTCATTGTGTGTTGATCGTATACTTGCTATGTCTTTGTGCATTTAACCATCATTCACTGTCAATTCTCTGTGAAGTGTATGAGTGTCCAATGCTTAATATGCCTCTGCCTCATTAATATCATGTTCATTAATATGTGTATGCTATGTCATAAGCTTAAATTACTAATTTAGTGACTAAGATATTTTGTTGCAATAAGGTTGATCTCTCGACCTTGTCAAAATAACAAATCTCTGAATATTGTTGTTGTATGTGTGCTCTACAGAAATACAATGGCAGGCAACATCTTCGAGAATCTCTTTCTTTGCACCACCCTGTACTTACTGATGAGGAAATTCTTCCGTATGAGGAATGGGTGGCAATAGAAAAAAGCAATTGCTTTGTGGATGTGGAAAGAAATCAACCTAATCCCATCTACCGAATAGCAATTGATATTTTGAAGAACACAAACTTTTTTGGTGCCTTAACCATGCGGTGCACGATTCCTTCAATATACCTGCAACAATTAAGGAATACTTTATCATGGGACAAGATCACAACTACATACACTTGTAAACTTGAAGACAAGTGGTATGACATTACCGCAGAGACTCTCAGGGAGGCTCTTCGAATCACTCCAAGAGACCCCGCAAATCCATTCGTCACTCTACCTACAGCTGAAGAGCTAATGGACTTTGTTGAAGAATTGGGATATCCAGGGAAGATAACAAAGGTCTCGGCGGTCATCAACAAGGAAATGTATCAACCATGAAGAGCCATTGTCACCATTCTCAACCTTTGCTTGACAGGTAAGACTTCAGGGTTTGAGAAGGTGAGGGCTCCAATTCTACAAATTCTGTGGGGGATAGTTAAAAGGGTAAACATTGACTTTGCGGAACGCATTTGGGAAGAATTCTCCTTGGCTATGGACACCTTCATCACTGATACACAAAATTTTCTGAATCAAGTCAAGGGAAAGAAAACCAAAGACAAGAGGGTGATTCCTAGCATAAGGTTCTCGAAGCTCATTGTCCAGCACTTGCGGCAGAAACATTAGTTTTCTCCAAGAAGTGAGTCAGCTCTCCATGAAGCCGGTGATGAATTTGTTCTTGGTAACTTGAAATTTGTTGCCAAAGGATTGAACAAAGAGGTTTTTGGAGTGCCAATCCCTGAAGCACTTCTCACAGAAAGAACTAAGAAAGGTGACTACTTCAAGAAATACATGAAAAAGGCTTTAGGCATAACTATTGAAGACACAACCAATCCTACTCCCACACCACCCAAATCAACAAAATATGTATCACAAACCATGTCATCCTCAAAGTCAACTTATGCAAACCTCCCTAAGAAAAGGCAAGAAAGGTCAGAGTCTGCTGATTCACCATCACAAAAACAGAAAAGGAGAAGGAGAGACGCAGGAAAGGGGAAAGGAAAAGGGTCCAAGGTACACGAGAAAGAGATGACCTTAATGGATGAAGACGATGCTTCGCTCCAACAAGGCATTCAAGAGAGCCTACAAAGTCTTGAAGTGTCTCAGAGACAGCCAAGGAAGGGGTGTGGAAAACTAGAAGGGGGGTTGAATAGTTTACCGATTAAAAACTTTGCTTTGAAACTTATTGAAAGATCAATTGATATTGATCTTAGATATGTTACTGAATGATAATCAATATGCAAGCAATATATAAAGAGTAGATAAGGAAAGAAAAAATCAAACCACGACAAGTTGTTTATAGTGGTTCGGTCTACAAGGACTCTTTTTCCTTGCCCTACTCCACTCCCCGAGTCTCACACTCGAGAGTTTAACTTCACCAGTCAACAAGCTCCTTTCACCGGCGGAGAAACCTTTACACTTCGCATACACACTATTTCTGACACTAAGCTAGATGTCGAGTTCTTTTCAAGGGTACAACCACTCCCACACACAATGTATTTTAAGGACTAAAATACTAACCACTCACACTCACAACATTATGATGTTTTGGTACAACAATGATGTATGAATCAACACTAGATCATACAACAACAAACAAACAAGACTTCCAACAACTTGTTGAAGCTTGAATATGTCTTGATCTTCTTTGCTACAAAAGAGATCACTATTATGATTTGAAACTAAGTTAGAAATGTTAGAGAGAAGGAATGTATGTGAATATGATAGAAAGGGATGAAAAACAACTTGGTTTGGCTTTGCTATTTATAGCCAAAATGATCACCAGGCACCACGGACCACGGATCCCTCAAAAGGGTTCCGTCCGTGTTAAGTTTTGGTGCTGCCGGGGTCTGACAGCAAGATCACCAAAATCTTACCAAAGTCAACCATATCTATCCAAGATTGTGTAAGATATGCAGAGTCTAAATCTAAACAAAGTATCTAGTGAAATCTTCTAAGGATTTCAATGATGCACTACATGATGTCATGTGTTGTTTTCTATTTTTAGTAATATGTTTAAAATGTAAATACATATGTAATGTTTTGTTTTAAGAAACTAAAACATTCTTGATCTAAAAATATTAACATACATTATGGTTTAGAGTCATATCAAAAATATGATTAATCAAAATGTAAATGCTTGAGTGATGAAGATATTATTTGAAAAGCTTGTTTTAATATCTATTAAACTTGACAAGCTTTAAGCTTTATAAAAATTAAATTTACTTTTGTTGTTAACAAAACTTAGGTAAAGATCATAAAATATAAATGTAACATATAGGATTTCACAAACACATCAAACCAAAATCATATGGGGCGTATACAAGGTTTAGAGAGAGAAAGTTGTAGAGAGAGAAAGGGAAGAGAGTTGGGAACTATGTGAAACAAAGAAAAATGGTATTGAAGCTCCAACCCTCTACCTTAGGAGGTAGAGGGTATTTATAGTTTTCTTACAAGACTCGCCTCCTACGGGTTGTGGATCAGGCATACAGTGGGTAAAGACCCGTCCGTCCTCCACGGTGTTACTTAACAGAATACTAACTAATATTAAATGACTACGACTACGAGCTTTCTAACGATTACATATACTTGAGGTGACCGACACTTTAATGACTGGATTTTCTAAATCCTAACAATCTCTAAGAGGTCACCTCACATTACACAGAATACAAACAGATATTACATTAAGATTGTTCTTGGAGTCTTGTTTAAGTTCATTGCTCTGTAGCCCGTAGTCTTTGATTCTTAATGTTTTGCTTGTTTTGGATAATTCAGTGGAGGTCTTTAAGCTGATCCGTGATGATGAGTTTTGAGTCGAGCTTTGAGATCATCAGCTTGAATAAATCTCGACTCTTCCATTGTTAGTGTTGACATTATGTGATT
>OU343218.1:19459957-19570502 GCA_910596185.1 Chrysanthemum makinoi
TTGATTGGGGAGAATGATTTCAAATTAAATTAAAATTATGTGTCATTCGTTGTTTTGAAAAGATAATAAATGCATGTTTAATCAATAGGTCAAAGTCTCTCAAAATCGATCCTATATCATCTCTTATAAAGCATCATATCCGCCCTCAGTCTTTAAGATTGTGGCATCCTGCACATCAGCTAAATTCTGTGGCCAAACCAAACTGTCCAGCGCAAAAATTAAAGCCAATGACAATAAAACCAATACACAACAAACACTATGCTCCAATCTCATTTACTTCCACTTTATATTTACCAAAAACAAACACCCACACACACAAATAAAAAACTCTTCATCTCTCATCTAACTTTCAATTCACAACTCTCCAAAAACCTGGTTCATATCACACTAACAAAAAACACACGCATGAATTCTTCATCTTCAAAAAAACACTTTCCACAAAAACCATCATGACTCACACCATCACCCAACGCCGCCGCCACCCAACCATCCGACGCTTCCACCACCCAACCATCCGACGGCACCAGTGAGCACCACCACCGACGCTACCTCCACCGGACTCCAAGATCCACATAAACCCTCCACTATCAAGTTTTGAGGTATTTTGATAGAGTTATAGATTTGTACATTTTAGTTGTAGATCTTTAGATTTTTTTTAGATCTATAGTTTTTTAATAGATCTATACGCTATTTTTGTAGATCTTTAATATTTTTTAATGTCTTATAGACATTTTTTGTAGATCTAACGTGTTTTTTTTTGTTAGAGCCGCCACTAGCAGCCACTCTACCGCCGCTTGCCGCTGCTGTAGCCACCGCTCTCTCGCCAGTTAAAGTCGCAATAGTCGCCGTAAAATTTGTGCCGCTGCTGTAGCCACCTCATCTACCACCACAATTTATAACAAAGTAACAAGATATGGTCTATTTTACAAAGCTTAATTATCAATAATGAAAACGTGTTGTATAGCTTATTTACGATTTTAGGTATATATATTTTTGTCTTATAAGGATGTGAATCATCAAAATTATATGAATCATGTCTAACAATTGTTTATTTTTTATGTTATTTTATAGATTTCAAATCCCCACTACCAAAAGTCCCACCACCATAGACCCACAGCCACTGAGATCAAGCCTCACCGTAAGTTTTTGTTTCTTTTTTTTTCCCCTCTTCTTCTTCAAGTGATGAGCTATTTTTGACTTTTAAATAGATCTATGTCTACTAATTAAATTTTGATGGTTTTAGATTGTAGATCTATAGGTTATATTTGTAGATCTCAGATACTATAAATTTTTGGACTTTTTTTTGTTACAGCCGCCGCCGTTAAGACGCCAGAAAAGTTATTTCCGTCGTTGAGCTGCCTGTGCCGCCACCCTTCTTACGCAGGAAAAATAGTTGCTGCCGTTAACTGCATGGACCGCCGGAATATTTGTATATAGATCTAATTAATGTTTATGGATTGATCTTTTTTTTATAGATCTGTAACATTTTCATCTTAAAGTTTTTATTTTTATTTTTTAGATCCATGTATTTTATGGTTTTTTACTATTTTTTTTCTCAGATATGTCGCCGTTGGTATGTGCTAAAACACATACCTTTTCATTATCAAAACGGACCCAAAATAACTAAGAAAGAGCCGTTTATTGTTAATATTTGCATGTTTCTTGAGTTTATGCATGTGTAGGTACGGATATGACAAAACAGACAAAAATAAAGCCAAAATCAAAGAAAACC
Source organism: Chrysanthemum makinoi (assembly GCA_910596185.1). Lineage (NCBI taxonomy): Eukaryota > Viridiplantae > Streptophyta > Magnoliopsida > Asterales > Asteraceae > Chrysanthemum > Chrysanthemum makinoi. Next base: position 19,461,690 of record OU343218.1, read on the forward strand.
GAGCACGAGAGAAAGAAGAGTGCAAAAGCTGAGGCTAGAAAGGGAATTTGAAAGTTTGGACGATCACTTCTCAAAATGGCAGTTTAAGTCCCTGAAGATTCAGAATTGTCATGTTTAGTCCTTGGAATTTTCAAAGTTGGCAAATTTGGTCTTTGCTTATTTGAAGAATGACAAGAATGATCCTTAAAGAATATTTTCAGATTTACACTTTTGGTCCTTGGAAAATCAGTTGGTACACATTTGGTCCCTAAGTTGTTAAATGGATCATATCTTTAGTCCTTATCAATCCATTATACCTTGAGCCTAAAAATAACGCCAAAGCCCAAGACTTATCCGAACCATACCCGGTCCATACCCACCATCCAATATATCCATTTAACCCGGTACCCATTTACACCTTTTACCCGGTCAATACCCAACCAAACCCGGGTCAAAATACTCAAAATAATATAAATAAACCAACGTGCCTAATTTTCCCCCTTTCAATCCCAAACCCAGATATCCCATGAACCCTAAAAACCCAAAACTGCCCCCAGCTTTAATTGGTCAAATCCACTCTAATTAAGGGCATATTTGTACAATCACTGATAACCCTGACATGTGTCAGTGCCAGGTCACTGATCCGTGTGTGACTCTCTCCTCTGATTGGCTACTCATACGTGGTAATCATGATCCAATGGTGGATATTCTTTGGGATGATGTATAAGGATGATCCAGGGCAAAATATCAGAGAAAGCAGCATTTGAGCTTCTAGACTCTTCTCAAGACCTCAGCCAGTATATAAAGACTCCTCCATTCAGGATTAGGAGTAGTGTAGTGTAGTGAGAAAGTAGATAGGAGTAGATTAAGAGTAGTGCACGAGTTATTTTATGTTTTTTCAATGTTTAAATTTTAATTCCAGTTATTACCTTTGTATTCACATTTTATTAATACAAATTTTATTTTTCAAATCACTGTTCTATCATTTAAATTCAGCTTATTCATGTTTTAGTTTGTTACTTGAGCTTATTCTTAATCTACTTCTAGTTTGCTCAATTCAGATACTATTCTCATTCACAATTCCTTTTAGTCAATAAGAGTCAAAGGGTGCTCATATGATTCAGTTGCTGATATGGAGATGAAATTGGGTTGAGATCAGTATTAGGTAGTGGTTTTTTTAATGGAGTTACAAGCCATAGTGGTTTGGACTTCATGTGAGTACTCATTCACCTTGAATTCTGTCATAATTTTCTATACATATTCATCAGTGTTGATTATAGTATAATGTAGTTTTATTGTAATTGTTGAATTCATCTGAGCTCACTGTTATAAGTAGTTAAGTAGTTTCTGCATAGTATCTGGTATTAGCTGCACGTATAGATCAGGCAGGTTTTAGTTAGATTTGCCAATCTTTGATCCTTATAGTAGTAATATGAGTAGATCTTAGCTTACTTAAAATAATCCAGTTATAGTTTGTAATTGCAACTGTTTTTGTTTTAACTGTGCCAGTTATTATCTCTGCATCATTTCTTCAAAAGTCTGCATAATCACTGTTCATTATGATAAACTGCATAATTAGCTTAATTTGTCATTGGTAGTTAAAGTTGGAGTTATTGCATCATGTAGGAGTCATCTGAATCTGCATTGTTGTCTGTTATGAATTAGAATTTGCAAAACTGTTTTGTAAGTAGTGTTTGGCATTAAGCTCATTTCTAAGTTTAAGGTTAGATCAGTGGTTAAGTTTAGGTGATAGAAGTTTATAAATGATATTTGCATCAATGTCAGTCCTTAGTTTGCATATATTATCACTAAAAGTCAAATCATCAAACATCTGTTTCAATTTTGCAAATCAGTTAAGAGTTAGTGTAAGATAAATTGCATCTAGGCTTAGAATCATTTATGTTAGTGTAATCTCAATTCATTTCGTCTTAAAACAGCACTATCAGTTCACAAATTTGTACCAAAACTCAAGAAAGTCAACATTTCATATCTATCTCAAATAGTCAAAGTTCTTACAAAATCAGTTTTCATCAATTTGTTTAGGCCTTGTTTTAGTTTCAATTGAGCTTGTTATGATCTGAAACTTGGCACATTTACTCTTTGCTAGGTGGGCTTGAGTCCCACATTTCTGGTTTTTAGTTTGAAGCTTTAGATTAGCTTGTAGGTAGCTTAACAGTAAAATTTAGGAACTTTGTTTGATTAAAATAGCAGTTAGCTCATATCTTGGTAGTTTGCTTTATAGAGATTAGAGTAGCGTGATTAGTTCATTGTAGGTGCTTTTAGTATAATATAGCTTACGAACGATGTGGTGACTTATTTTGCTTATTAGCTTATTTTCTAGTGCTTATCTTCCATTCGGTTTACACTCTGACTTCAATATATCACACATAAGCATCATGTTTCTTACTTTTCATAGATTTAGATTATCATTTTAGAATTTTCCTGAGATTTTCATGATTTTTGGTCCTTTGTTTAGCATTTTTCATTATTAAAATCGGTTTTATTCACTTTTAATTAGCTTTTATTGCAATTAATTGAGAAAAAGTTCCAAAAATTAATTTTTCAATTTTCCCAGTTTAAGAAAAATATAAAAAGCATAAAAAATATTTTTCCCTATTTTTCCTCTTTTATTTGGTATTTTTCACAATTTAAATTAGATTTAAATAGTATTAAATTCATAGAAAATAGAAAATTAATCTGAAAAATAAAAAAATAGTTTTGAAAAGTCTTTTGTGATATTTTAGATTTTTGAAAAGTAATTCCATAATTTTCCCCTTTGTGTTTATAATTTCTAGTTATTTAGTCTTATTTTTAAAGTTAATAATTAGTTTTTAATTTAAATAAAATCAATAAAATTCCTAAAAATTAGTTTTAATTCTTAAATAGTTTTCTAATATCATTTTTAGAGTAAAAGTAATTTTAGGTTATTTTTAGGAGTTAGAATAGTCGTTGTTGCTTTTTATTCGCGTTTCGTTTAAATTCCGTTTTTGCGTTTTAGTGTAGATTTGCGTAGTTTGCCTTAATTCTTAGGATTTCCCATAGATTTTAGTTCCTTATGCTTTCCTTATCCCGTAGTTTAGAATATATAATATCATTTTATGCCCTTCCCTTATTCGAATCCCGATAATCGAGACGTGAGTTGGAAATTCCATTCAACCCTCGTTCGGAACGATCTCGGTGCTCAAACCTCACACGTTTGAGTTACCCAACATACTACACACTTCTCATCTATTATTGGTCGGTTAAAGCCGTTTAAGTTTCTTACGGTTAGTCATTCACAAGTGGCTAGCTTGTGTGAGTAAACTTGACGTGTTCTGGCTATATCATTTTTGGCGCCATTCTGAGGAGCTTGTAGCGAGTTTTCGTATTCGTCTCGAATCGCGTGCATTTGAAGATCCTTCCAGAGTGAAGTTCCGTCGTTTTTGTAAATATATATTTTTGAAAAACCCAAAAAAATCTAAAAACACCAAAACATTCTTCCTAGAGTGTTTGCAAAACCATAAAAAGTAAAAACCAACAAAAGAAACTGAAACGTCAATTGTTACGTCGGCTCACCTTGAAGGTACAACCTATACACGGAGTATAAGGAAAGTCTTGACATTAAATTGCGGTGAAGAGCGATCCACTCTTCGTTCCCGCTCCGCTAGCGCATTACTTTGAGCTACCGAGCACCGGTTGACGTGACGGTTACAAAAAGATTGTGTTTTCATAGGTTTTCTTAAATATAAAAACCCAAAAAGATTTTCCTTTTCAAAATTTGTTTTATAAACCCAAAAATAATCTTCGATTTCCTCTATATGTTTAATTCTTATCTCTTCACCCTCTATATTGTTTAATTCTCCACAATGCTCGATTTCGCACCCTTTGATCCCCATGATCCTCGAACCATGGAGGATTTCTATCGTCCTTCACTTATCGGTCGAGGAGGACCGATCGTTCGGGAGCGAAGTTTAGATTGAAAAATCGTGGTTCGTCTTCTTCGCAAGGCATTGTCAATTTCATGGATTTCACGACGAAGATGCTAATGAACACTTGAACAAGTTCTTATCTATCACTCAAATCATGAAGCAACGTGGCGTTTCACTAGATGATATCCGATTGAATCTCTTCCCCTTCTCTTTAACCCACGAAGCCGAATCTTGGTTTTATACCCTTGAAAAACATTCCATTTATACTTGGGAAGAGATGTTTCGTAAGTTTCTTTCAAAATACTTTCCATATTCGAAAACGATGCGTGAGGAAAGAAATTCTCAATTTCCGCAATTACCCAAATCCGTATTTGAAGCTTGGGAAAGATTCAAATCGTTATTACAAATGTCGATCGAATTTTGCTTCTTGATCAAATCCTAACCTTTTATCATGGTATCACTACGATTGATCGAGACAAAATCATATTGGCGGTGGTGGAAATTTCATGCGAAGACACCTCAAAAGCTTATGATTTGATCGAGAATATGATGCAACATCATTATCGGTGGGATCTTGGCGTTCCATAGATTCTACCACTATGTTGATTGATCATTATTCAGAAAGTTTCCATTATGAGTGCTCAAATTGGCGTTTTGGCAAGCAAGAAAGATATATCAGTCACCATTATCAACAAAGACCGAGTCATCCACCCATTTTTACTATTCGACTCGGCGATAGTGATGACGATGAATCATTTGAAGAAGAGAACTTAAAGATCGATCCGCTTATTAACGAACCCGGATACCTTGTCAATGGGGGATAAGGAAGTCGAATGCACTCCTCTTGAGGATATTGATGACCTTGTTCCAATCCCAAGGGTATCTGAGACATCTTTCAATTCAATTTCAGAAACTTTCAAAATGACCTTCACAAATCCTTTGTTTGAATTCGATTCAGAATATACTCTCAATTTTGACAATCAAATCTTTGACGAGGAAAGTGATGAGTCCGACACGGAGACCATAATGGAAAAGGTGCAAATTCCAAGCTCACAAAGTACCGCACAAATCCCACCTCCGTTTATCCTTATTGAAGAAATTAAAGAAGAAGATAAAGAAAATCCTCGGGGCCCGAGCTTAAGGATTCGTCTCTTGATTTACTTCTCGAGGAGTTCTCCGGTGAACTCTCTCATTTCATATCTCCTCCAGAATATGATCGTGTCTATTTTGATCTTGAGGAAGATTTTAGTTTGGGGGAAGAGCAACTCTTTCAAAAGAGTTCCGTTATTGATGATATCACCCCGCCTCTTCCTCCCGATGTTTTTGTTGAAAATCACCCTACGAGCTTAAATGATCAAATTCAAATTAAAGATTATATAAAATCTTCTTTTGAAGATGAAGAATGGATTCTAATTGTTATCAAAATCTTTATTCCATTTCTTCCATATAATGTGATTTCCCCTCTTCTTCACTCTTGCGGGAGTGAGGATACCATCTTTGACGGTATCACCGTTGAGTTTTGCTATTAGAACCGTGGGTATCTCTTGGTGGAACTTTCTTATGTTTCAATGTTTATCCAAACCTCTTGAACGAATGTCCGATGGAGATTATATTCCACCTTCTCTCCAGGGACAAATGAATTGAGACGAGTCAGGCTAGCGACTTCGGTGACCAAAAACAGATGGCGCTTAGGGAGGCACCCCATGCTTATCCTTCTATCTTCTATCTATTTTCTAATAAGTGACGTGAAGGGGTTAGCCTCTTCGATTTCTCGTGTTTGGTTGTTTGTGATGTTGTGTAGGATGTTCCCAATATGAAGACTCTCGTGCTTTCGAAGTTTGTCTTTTCGAGGTTTCATGATCGATCTTGATGGAAATCCGATATCCTAATCTTATCGACTAACGTTTATCTTTGAGCATACTTAATAAGCGGCTTTTAGATTTTCGTGATACCCTTGCTTTAAACATTGAGGACAATGTTTCGTTCTAGTCTGGGGTAGGGTATTCTTCGATTTGATTTGGCACTTTTGTTTTTCTGTGGTGTACTCTCGTAACCCGTTTTCCTTAGAAAATGAAAAATTGTGCAAAAATGTGAAAAATTTAAAATTTTTGTAAGCTTTTGTTAAGTCTTTTTTATTGAAAAGTTTTGCTAGTCTCTTAGATTAGAAGCTATAAAATGCGAATTCTAGCTCACAAGGCCAAGATTTTGCAAGTTTCCTGAGTGACTTTAAATATGCATGACTTGATTTCATTAGACGAAACATTTGCTAAGTTAATATATGTTTTGACACCTTGTTGACTTTCGGTTGTGAGAGTAGGAATAGAATTGACGACTTGCCAGCGTGTTGAGCCCTAGCTTGTTCCTTTAACCATAGATAATCTAAAATTATCGGCTAAGCATCTGCGGATCTCATTATTTGGGATTTTAAATTTGCAGAGATCGAGAATGATAGAGTTACTTATAAGTTTAGATGCTAAGCGTGGAGTAGTTGGTTCTCTTTAGAGCCCATCGAAGGTACTTATGGCTTTTGTTCCCACAAAATTGTTTCACCCCATATCTGTCTAAATAATTAGAGATGTCGAGTTTTGGCGATAGTTAGTTCTTTATCTTCTTAAAAGAATCTTTGTTTAAAAATTGGGTACACATCAAGGATCCGTAATAAATGAGTAATAAGTGATATGTGATAAAGTAATAAGTAAAGTTGTGAGCTGTGTTGTGAGATCGGACCCTGGATCTTTAGCGGGATTGAGTGAGGTCTTAGCCTAGCTAGCCGGGATCCTCATTTCATGAAGCCTATAGTCTTGGAATTACCCGTGAAGCTCCGTGGTTCACAGCTCATATAAGTAAAGGTATAAGTGCAATATATATTAAAAAAAAATAAAATAAAAAAAAAATGTTGAAAAATGAAAATGGAAAAGTCAAAAAAGTATAAGTGAATAAAAATTCCTTGATGTGGACCTCATTTTTACGACGGTTCTTTGAGAGGATAACTAATTATCGACTTAGCTTTGTATCTTTATCGGAATAAAAGTTATCGAAGCGAGAATTTGAAGAAATTCATTTCTCACAAAAATAAAAAATCTAGAGGAAAATAGGAAAATGGGAACAAAAGGTATTTACACAAGTAACTTCCATGGGTAGTGTTTGCATCTAGAATCATATTTAACAATGATTTCGATTTTACGCTTAGTTTGGGACTTGTGAAAAATCGGGGACGATGTATTCTATCCGTATGGTTGGCTTGTTGTATGTTCTACTCAGTGATCCTAACGTGTCGTTTGAAAAATGTTGAAGTTATTGATGACATGAAAGTTCAACAAACCGTCATTCATAATCGGAATGTGCTTAACCGTAATATCTATACATGAGAATTGAAAGGTAAACGGGGCGTTTTTAGAATTAAGGATCTCTTAATCTCTTTTGAGGAATCTTTGCTACTTCTTCATAGGTTTAGTAGAAAGAGATTGAAATCCTTGGTTTTTAAAGCGTGAGTTGATTGCATTGCGTGAGGACACGACAATGGTCTCGTCTGGGGTATTTTGGTATGTGCTAAAACACATACCTTTTCATTATCAAAACGGACCCAAAATAACCAAGAAAGAGCCGTTTATTGTTAATATTTGCATGTTTCTTGAGTTTATGCATGTGTAGGTACGGATATGACAAAACAGACAAAAAGAAAGCCAAAATCAAAGAAAACCGAGCACGAGAGAAAGAAGAGTGCAAAAGCTGAGGCTAGAAAGGGAATTTGCAAGTTTGGACGATCACTTCTCAAAATGGCAGTTTAAGTCCCTGAAGATTCAGAATTGTCATGTTTAGTCCTTGGAATTTTCAAAGTTGGCAAATTTGGTCCTTGCTTATTTGAAGAATGACAAGAATGATCCTTAAAGAATATTTTCAGATTTACACTTTTGGTCCTTGGAAAATCAGTTGGTACAAATTTGGTCCCTAAGTTGTTAAATGGATCATATCTTTAGTCCTTATCAATCCATTATACCTTGAGCCCAAAAATAATGCCAAAGCCCAAGACTTATCCTAACCATACCCGGTCCATACCCACCATCCAATATATCCATTTAACCCGGTACCCATTTACACCTTTTACCCGGTCAATACCCAACCAAACCCGGGTCAAAATACTCAAAATAATATAAATAAACCAACGTGCCTAATTTTCCCCCTTTCAATCCCAAACCCAGATATCCCATGAACCCTAAAAACCCAAAACTGCCCCCAGCTTTAATTGGTCAAATCCACTCTAATTAAGGGCATATTTGTACAATCACTGACAACCCTGACATGTGTCAGTGCCAGGTCACTGATCCGTGTGTGACTCTCTCCTCTGATTGGCTACTCATACGTGGTAATCATGATCCAATGGTGGATATTGCTGGGATGATGTATAAGGATGATCCAAGGGCTCAAAATATCCAGAGAAAGCACACATTTGGAGCTTCTAGACTCTTCTCAAGACCTCAAGGCCAGCTATATAAAGACTCCTCCATTCACAGATTAGGAGTAGTGTAGTGTAGTGAGAGAAAGTAGATAGGAGTAGATTAAGAGTAGTGCCTGAGTTATTTTAATTGTTTTTCAATGTTTAAATTTTAATTCCAGTTATTACCTTTGTATTCACATTTTATTAATACAAATTTTATTTTTCAAATCACTGTTCTATCATTTAAATTCAGCTTATTCATGTTTTAGTTTGTTACTTGAGCTTATTCTTAATCTACTTCTAGTTTGCTCAATTCAGATACTATTCTCATTCACAATTCCTTTTAGTCAATAAGAGTCAAAGGGTGCTCATATGATTCAGTTGCTGATATGGAGATGAAATTGGGTTGAGATCAGTATTAGGTAGTGGTTTTTTTAATGGAGTTACAAGCCATAGTGGCTGGACTTCATGTGAGTACTCATTCACCTTGAATTCTGTCATAATTTTCTATACATATTCATCAGTGTTGATTATAGTATAATGTAGTTTTATTGTAATTGTTGAATTCATCTGAGCTCACTGTTATAAGTAGTTAAGTAGTTTCTGCATAGTATCTGGTATTAGCTGCACGTATAGATCAGGCAGGTTTTAGTTAGATTTGCCAATCTTTGATCCTTATAGTAGTAATATGAGTAGATCTTAGCTTACTTAAAATAATCCAGTTATAGTTTGTAATTGCAACTGTTTTTGTTTTAACTGTGCCAGTTATTATCTCTGCATCATTTCTTCAAAAGTCTGCATAATCACTGTTCATTATGATAAACTGCATAATTAGCTTAATTTGTCATTGGTAGTTAAAGTTGGAGTTATTGCATCATGTAGGAGTCATCTGAATCTGCATTGTTTATGCGGTATGAATTAGAATTTGCAAAACTGTTTTGTAAGTAGTGTTTGGCATTAAGCTCATTTCTAAGTTTAAGGTTAGATCAGTGGTTAAGTTTATGTGATAGAAGTTTATAAATGATATTTTCATCAATGTCAGTCCTTAGTTTGCATATATTATCACTAAAAGTCAAATCATCAAACATCTGTTTCAATTTTGCAAATCAGTTAAGAGTTACTGTAAGATAAATTGCATCTAGGCTTAGAATCATTTATGTTAGTGTAATCTCAATTCATTTCATCTTAAAACAGCACTATCAGTTCACAAATTTGTACCAAAACTCAAGAAAGTCAACATTTCATATCTATCTCAAATAGTCAAAGTTCTCACAAAATCAGTTTTCATCAATTTGTTTAGGCCTTGTTTTAGTTTCAATTGAGCTTGTTATGATCTGAAACTTGGCACATTTACTCTTTGCTAGGTGGGCTTGAGTCCCACATTTCTGGTTTTTAGTTTGAAGCTTTAGATTAGCTTGCATTAAACTAGCAGGTAGGGCTAGGAACCTGTTTTGATTAAAATAGCAGTTAGCTCATATCTTGGTAGTTTGCTTTATAGAGATTAGGAGTAGCAGTGATTAGTTCATTGTAGGGGCTTTTAGTATAATATAGCTTCTGAAACAGTGTGGTGACTTATTTTACTTATTAGCTTATTTTCTAGTGATTATCTTCCATTCAGTTACACTACAGCTTCAATATATCACACATAAGCATCATGTTTCTTACTTTTCATAGATTTAGATTATCATTTTAGAATTTTCCTGAGATTTTCATGATTTTTGGTCACTGTTTAGCATTTTTCATTATTAAAATCAGTTTTTATTCACTTTTAATTAGCTTTTATTGCAATTAATTGAGAAAAAGTTCCAAAAATTAATTTTTCAATTTTCCCAGTTTAAGAAAAATATAAAAAGCATAAAAAATATTTTTCCCTATTTTTCCTCTTTTATTTGGTATTTTTCACAATTTAAATTAGATTTAAATAGTATTAAATTCATAGAAAATAGAAAATTAATCTGAAAAATAAAAAAATAGTTTTGAAAAGTATTTTGTGATATTTTAGATTTTTTAAAAGTAATTCCATAATTTTCCCCTTTGTGTTTATAATTTCTAGTTATTTAGTCTTATTTTTAAAGTTAATAATTAGTTTTTAATTTAAATAAAATCAAGAAAATTCCTAAAAATTAGTTTTAATTCTTAAATAGTTTTCTAATATCATTTTTAGAGTAAAAGTAATTTTAGGTTATTTTTAGGAGTTAGAATAGTCGTTGTTGCTTTTTATTCGCGTTTCGTTTAAATTCCGTTTTTGCGTTTTAGTGTAGATTTGCGTAGTTTGCCTTAATTCTTAGGATTTCCCATAGATTTTAGTTCCTTATGCTTTCCTTATCCCGTATTTTAGAATATATAATATCATTTTATGCCCTTCCCTTATTCGAATCCCGATAATCGAGACGTGAGTTGGAAATTCCATTCAACCCTCGTTCGGAACGATCTCGGTGCTCAAACCTCACACGTTTGAGTTACCCAACATACTACACTTCTCATCTATTATTGGTCAGTGTCTGAGCCGTTTTAAGTTTCTTACGGTTAGTCATTCACAAGTGGCTAGCTTGTGTGAGTAAACTTGACGTGTTCTGGCTTCATATCAGCCGTCATAGCCAAAATCACTCTAGGCATTGGATAGCTTTCCGTCAAGAACTGTTGCTGATTGCTTGGAATTTTTACACTGATTGCTTGGAATTTTTACATGTGTTTTGTTAGTGATTTGAAATGGTATATTTTTATGAAATAGTAGTGCTCTTTAAACTTAACGAGCGGGGTAGCCCGCGCGTTGCTGCGGGAGCGGTTTGTTAACGGCGTTGGCAAATCCTTTATGAATGCGTGTGGTTTCGTAATCACAGATTAAACAAATGTTTGTTGTCAAGTATACTAATTGCAGCCACGTAGGAAGAAAAACCCATAACTTGCACATGAACATCAAATTCTATTAAAGGAATAAGCTTACAACATAAGTACCAACAGATGTCTTGTTCAGCTTCTCGCCAACGTATGAAAAGTTACATACACCTAACTTATGTACATTTACAATGTTTCCCAGAATGTGCAATGTTGGTATGATCAAAGCTTTGATAAACCATATGTACTGAGTAAAAATGCGCAAGATTTAGCCAGTATTTATGGCTAGTAGTCCAAAACCATACGCTTGTGAAAATTTAACAACATCGTTAGCTAACGTCTTTCAAAGCTTGTACGAAGCCTGAAAAACATAAAACCCTTGATTAGTTATATGATTTATAATTGGACAGACAATATCCTTAATTAGTTTTTTTTTTTTTTTTGAACGGTTAACTTCATTAAAACGGACGAGTCCTCAAAAAAGGACCGCCAAAATACAAACCATTACATCATATACATAGGAAATACAAACCAATCCTTCCACTGAATAGTTTTAAATCTAGACCGATTACGTAACCACAAAAACGAGAGAGACTTAATCGTCGCAATAATCTCATGTACTTTAGGAATGACCCCTTCAAAAACCTTAGCGTTTCGCGCTTTCCAAATAACCCAACATGTAGTCATAATGATACCTCGAACTATCTTCTTTGTCCATTTCGAACCGCCAACCGAGTCTGGAATGAGAAGTAAGTCTTTAACATCAAAAACTATAATGGGATCCAAACGGCACCACCTTTCCACAAAAGACCAAACAATGACGGTGATACCGCACCCTGTAAACGTATGCATGGAACTCTCGTCTCCCGCGTAGCAAAGAGCACACGAAACGTCTTGTATGTTAACTCCCCTTCGAACCAAAGCAAGGCGAGTAGGAATCCGATCCATCTCTTCTCTCCACATATGCAAGTTGACCTTTAATGGAATCCACGCTTCCCAAATCCCGATGTGTGTCCCTATCCTTTCGAAGAGTTTTTTTCATATTAGCAACCGTGAATTCTTCCCCGTCTCCAATACCCCAGCTCCATTTATCTTTTTGATTCGAAAGAGGCCGACTACCCACCAACTCCAAGAGATTCTCGCATTTCCGATAACTCTTCAACCGATCTAGGACCTCTACGCCAACTGTGAACGAGGGAGCAATTGCCATTTTCAATCTTTATTCGGTCACCAACTTTACACCTTTTGGTTTTCTCCAACTCAAATAATTTGGGCCATCTAACTTTAAGAATAGTATCACCTAGCCACAAATCATACCAGAAATCGATATCCGAACCTGTCCCAACCTTTCCTCTGACATAGTTATCCATCCCTTTATCTTGAAGCTTGATGCGACCGACAGTAGCAACTATAGCTTTCCAACAACCTGTTGAGTTTGTTTTTAAAGGTAGGAACACCCATTTTCCCCGGCCCCCATGTATCGAAACAATTAGCTAACGCCATAAACTATTCGGATTAATGGTAAATCGCCAAGCCCACTTAGCAATCAAGGCTAGATTTACATCTGATAGTTTAGACATCCCTAACCCACCATCCGCCTTGGAGGTCGACACAACGTCCCAAGACACCCAATGCATCCTCCTATAGAAGCCGCCCACAAAAAATTCTTCATTAAGCCCTCTATCTGATCCATCACCGCAACCGGAGCCTTATAAAGAGATAAATAGTAAATTGGTAAGTTAGCAAGAACCGACTTTATATTAATTAGTCTTCAAGCAAAATCTATATTAATCAACCACGATCCAAAGTAAAAACAAATACCTAAAGAAAACCTCCTTAACATCTGTGACAACACACGGTTTATACCATGAACACCAATCTTGCCCTTTCGAATTTTATAGCTACCTGGTTTTATACACAAATACCTGTATAAACTGTCAAAGTAAAGAAGGAAGGAACCTGGCGAATATCAATACTTTAGTTGTAATGGCTTATCGTCGCCAACGAATACAGACATTTGTGTTGCTGCTCACCCTAAGTTACAATACAATAAGAATATTTAATTAAAAATATTAGAAATCAATATAGGCAAATCCATATAGTATTTCTTATGTGAATTCAGAGGTGCTGATTTAACCGCTGACATTCTTTATTGCCAAAATAGATAATTGAAAATGAACTTCTAATTATTCATTCATTACCAAAATCGCGTAGAACATGATATAACTTGCACATCAACATGGTAGGCGTTTAAAGGTAAAGTCAAGAAACAATTAGTTTATATGAACAAAATTAATGGTTGTTAAAAGCAATTCATTGACGTACGGGACCAGTAGCGATACGGAAGCTTGACTATATTATGTTTAACATCGGCAACACCAAAAAAAACGCGTTTAACACTCGTAATTGTACTTCCTGGTTTAGTGACAACACACCCATCCATATCCATCTCCAACTTCCTGTTGAAAAACTTACTTGCTGACTTGTACCCGATAGCAAAAACAACTTGTTGACCTAAGCACGACACATTACTTTCAACTGCGAGTTGGCCAAAATTTTTAGCTCGAGACTTATTGTGAATAGATTATGAGTTATTTCATATATCGTCGGTGAGATTCTTGGGAATAAATTATGAGTTGTTTCATCTACCGTGTTTTGTGGCTTATAATGGATAGCCTAAAAGCGATAAAAGAAAATTGATTTGGGACTTAAAAGTGGAAAACAACAAATTAGATATTAAATTTTGTAAATAACTAAATGATAGTTTTATTACCAAGAATCCAACGGGTTGACTTATGTGGTTGAGCTCATTCTATGTGAGTGTCTTGCGTTTCGTTATGCCGTGTGTCATTATTCGTTGAGTAAAGTACCTGGGCTGGAGTGCCGCACTGTTCTTTTACTTGGTAGATGGAGATAGTCCTTCGGTTTGTCCAACTACATAGACAAATAAACCGCTAATAAGTATTTGGAAACCGCAAAGACACATTCCAAGAAACCGTGAAATATAAGATAAACCGCTAATAAGTACCTTTCGTATTTATTGGCATGGCAAAAGCGCCCTCATGCTACTGAACGTTTGCAGGCCCATTGATGACGTATAGTGCGAGTCGGGTCATAAACCCAACTACAGCCCAACACTCACAAGCCCGGCACGAACCGGGCCAATATCAATAAGAGTTTGGGCTCACGAAAGCCCAAGCCCAAATCTATTTACAGAATAGATATCCAGTATCTCCTAAAATAAGGAGATAATCATTCCCAACCGACTTATTATGCGGGATGCGAAGGTTGGGAACACGGAACCAACAAGGATTCCGTGCGTATATAAAGGAATCATATCCCGTTTAGGTGCGATCTCATAACCTAAAACTCCTTAAACCCTAAACCGATTACTCATCTCACGGAGGATAATCGTGGGGACAATCCCGCGGTAAGCCTAACGGTGTTTCTTGTCTCTTAGTGCGCAGGTCTCAAGCAGCAATTCTCAATTGGTACGAGAGCCGGAGCTCCAAACCAGGAACGCCCAACTTTTGTATCAACAAGTGGCGCCATCCGTGGGACCCTACACTAAGAACCAACACGGGGGACACCCCCTTTTCTCTAGTCTACGGGACAGAAGCCGTTATACCAACTGAGATCGGCATGCCAACTATCCGCACTGCGGAGATCAATGTAACAACAAACAATGATGAAAGACGTGTCGACTTGGATCTGTTGGAAGAAAGACGAGCAGCGACCATACGGGAGGCAAAGTCGAAGTCAAAATGAAAGGGTACTATGATGCCAAGGTCGCAGTGTTTCGTTGAGACCAGGCGACTTTGTCTACCGTGCCAATGAGGCGACCACTTGAAGATACTGGTAAACTAGGACCAAAGTGGGAAGGACCTTATGAGGTTCTCTGAAGCAATAGAGCACAGCGCGTCAGAGGCTCGAGGCTTGGATGGTCGTGACCTACCGCGCACATGGAACATCGGCAACCTCAAGAGGTGCTACCTGTAGAAATAGCTACGGCACAGCGCACAGACGCTCCGCACTTCGATTGCTCAATAAACATTCATGTATTCATTTTTATTTTTCATGTTTACTGTTTTCTTTGTTATTTCTCAAAAAACTTGCAAGTATCAATAAAGCGCCGGTTTCTAGCTAACTCCGACACATTTTAAGTTGTTATCCCCATATCTTGTATGTCTTAACAATTTTTATTTTTTCTTGCCACGATGGCGTGCATGCACTACAAATAAACCCATGATGGTAAAAGGATAAGTTGACCTACTAACTAACTTGTTGAGTAAGAGGTAAAAGGTTGCAAACCCATCAATACGATCACATGTTTAAACACCTTGTTCTCAAGACGTTGGAATAAGATAGCGCATCCCGCGATGGTTCGCGACAACGCGCTTGCACGTTTAACAACTTAGGAACCAAGACACTTGATTCCTTAATGTGATATTTGATGCGTGTATATCATAACACACGATTGTGATAAAATACTTCGAATTATTTCTCAAGTATACTATGGCTTTCATACATGATTATGGATTACCTATATTAGCATGGCGTACCGTTTGTTTCTTCAGCGAAGAAGGTATCTTTACATAAAGCCAACAGCTACATATACATTACAAGTTTCAATAATACCCACAGCAAACGGCAACTTTTATTCATAACTACGAGTTATTACAAGAGAGTATTTTGCAACATATCAACTACCGGTATGCAGCTTAAGTGAAGATGTGCCAACGTGGCTCGTTGCATCTTTAGCTTCGCTCATACCCTTCAACACGTCTGCATCGGACGCGACCGCAGTAGCCACAGCGGCACCCCATCGGACCTTGGCAGTGCGTTGCACCAACTCCACACAAAATAGCACTAATACCTTCTTTTTAGCAAGACGTGTTGCATGCGCTTCCAAGACTTCCTTTAAAGGTACCTCCTTCTCCAAAGCAAATGGATTCGACTATCCCTAGGGCCGCGAAGACGGTACTTGAACGTGACTCATGGGGCTTCAAATAATAATCTGACGTGTTTCGCACCCTCGATGCGATGCAGCGCCAAGGTCAATCCGCCATAATAACATTTATTGGATAGTCTTGATCGCGCTCAAGCTCAGAAATCATTGGGAGCTCTAAGTCTTTCATTCTCTGCATAGCAGCGACCAAGTGATCATATGACTGGCGTCATAATTTGGTACCTTATCGATAGGCGCCTTCAACAGTTCGTCTCATAAGCTTTTCTTGCTGACTTACCACGCTCCGGGCGCCTTTACAACCTCGAAGGCACTAACTACCTCTGGCGACTCTAGGGTAGTGAGTGCAGCTAGACGCAAACCATGGCCTATGAGCCATCTTCGCTCAGCTATGGTGGACATGAGCTGAGGATACAATTCTTCGTCGTACTCCAGACTGAGCTTGCGGGTTTTGCTTCTGCACCTCCAATGACCACTCACGGTACCACCAAGTTCCCAACTGCGCGAAATTTTCCTTACCTCTAGATGTTTGAGGGCCCATTTACATGACAGCTTATACTTGATTGCTTAAGCGCTCCGGTCTATTTGAGATAGCAGATCCATTTTTTCTCCTGCAAGCTTCTCCGCATATGCATTGGCTTCTTTTATTCCGCCTTGCGCTGGCCATTCGCCTCGGTGATGCAATCGCTGGTCCTTTTGGTTGACACACTATCTCTCAACACACTTAGCCTTCAGCCGCTTGATCGAGAGAAACAAGGTTATCAACCAGCCTGCTCCATTGGCGCATCCCGGGTGTCACGGGTATGCTCACCAATTTCCGATTTGAAGACTTAGGACCAGCGGGACTCTTTTTAGGTGGCGACTCTTCTCTGTTGAACCTACAAACACGCAGCAGACTTATAAAGATCTCATGCGCATTGGATGAAAACAAACAATAGTCATACTATCAAGATTACGGGGCCAGAATCATCTGCGATGGGTGCGATGATCTTTCACTCTCCAAGACTCAATATGAGCGATGGGGACGCTTCCTTGATGAACTCGCGCCATCCATTGCGCGATCTTTTACGCAATAACGCATGCTCTTGCTCCTCCATTTCCTCATCAATGGGATCTGCCACTGGTGGTGGGCTGCGCTGATGAGGAGGGCACAGCGGGCTCGGCATGCCTTACCGCCGTTGCCTCTATTGCAACGAAGAGTTCCTGTTCCTAAGTTCACTCTATTGTATGCCCGCGGTACTCGCTAGTATTGGCTCTTCGCCTTCTTTCAGCGGCGCTTTGACGCACATCCGTGGTTTAGCTAATTGTACCACGAATAGATCCATTTGCGCAAAAGAAGCAACAAATCGCATAAGTTATATAATGCGCAAATACAGATAGAAGACTCACATTATTTATAGAGTCTGGAGATGAGTACCCACCGGCCATTGGCGTCCAAGAAGATTGGGATCTCATCTTGGGACCAAAATAGTTCGGTGATGCCCATATGTACGAAATCCTCGGATAGGCACTAATGGGGATGCGGTTGTCATTTATCAATTCAATCCATCCGCCTATGAGAGGGGCACTCATCCCTTTCTAATGTACCCCGGGTATAAAACTCATAGTTCCATGGAAAGCATATATCATCTACCCAGAAGAAATACTCCCTCCAATCCCGAAGTGAGTCTAGTTTATCCATATAGCATTGGAGCCTACCGTGGCGTTCGCAGAGGATACCCACCCATGTGCCCATATTGTGTGATAAAGGCGGAATAAATGGATGGTGGGGTTCACTGCCGATGCTTGACAATTTACCTCAAAATTGGTAATTTTGGCCGCACCCGTCTAGTAATGGGATATGCGAGGCTGTAATAGTTTAACGTCGCATAGAAAGCGGAGACGAGGCACGCGTTGGTTCGCAATCAAACAATCGTGTATAAACCCCACTTTCCTCTAGGGAAGTCCGCAATGGTTACTGCGCATCGGTACAACGGATGCCGCGTCGAGGTATAAAATAATCTGAGGTGAACCCTAAAAGATTGCTCTCGGTCAAGAAAGAGGTAAAGTCCGATAATTGTTTCACCATGGTGTACAAAGCGCAGCGCGGTTACCTTAAAGAGGGATAATTTCTGGGTTGCCGCTGCAGATTTATTTCAACAATGGTGGATTATTTCTTTTTAACTGTGAATACCATGGTGAAAATGGAGAGTGGTTTTATACTTTTTTCCCATCCACCCGATACGTGACACGTGGCCCCCACTACCTTCACTTGTGTGGCTGAGATTCCTTTGATGGGACGGCGGGACGGTAACTTTCCCCGAATATCGAGGCACTTACAATTCACTTTTAGGTCCGATGCATTGCACCTCACGGGTATGTGTATGGCTTCTTCCATACGTTTTGTAAGTTATTTATTTTATTTTAGACTACGGTCATTAGTCTAGCATCCGCTGATTCGCTAGCGCATACTAGGCGGGGGACATGATGACGTATAGTGGAGTCGGTCATAAACCGACTACTGACTAACTCACAACCCGGCACGAACCGGGCCAATATCAATAAGAGCTAGGGCTCACGAAAGCCCAAGCCCAAATCTATTTCTGAATAGATATCGTATCTCCTAAAATAAGGAGATAATCATTCCCAACCGACTTATGCGGGATCGCGAAGGTTGGGAACACGGAACCAACAAGGATTCGTGCGTATATAAAGGAATCATATCCCTCGTTTAAGATGCGATCTCATAACCTAAAACTCCTTAAACCCTAAACCGATTACTCACTCTCACGCCGGAGGATAATCGTGGGAGACAATCCCACGGTAAGCCTAACGTTGTTTCTTGTCTCTTAGTGCGCAGGTCTCAAGCAGCAATTCTCAATTGGTACGAGAACCGGAGCTCCAAACCAGGAACGCCCAACTTTTGTATCAACACCCATGACTCTGAATTAATACTTTCCTCAGTCACACTCTACCTTTGACGCATAGGCATATCAGAATACCCTGAACGGGCACCATCCTCAAGCACACGTCTACTTGTAGCAATGGTCGTACGCCTATGAGACTCTTGCCATACGAAAGTATCCTCTATAACATGTGTTGGCTGTTGCAAAGGTGCATCGCAAGCGATTATAAAAGCTGAACATGCCAATGGTATTGAATTCAGTAGCTACCGCAATATGTTGAAGGTGGAAGAGTCACATTGTTAGAGGTTTAGGTATCATAATAAATTGCTCGGGCAAAATCGTTGTAAATATTATAAACGGTCCCGCAAGTTTCCCAACAATCAGGTATGTGTAAATAAGATTAACATGGAAAATGCATGCCTACCAATTGTCTGAAATACCTCGACCTCTCATGACCGCAAGTTTCGTCACAAACAATTAAACCTGCAAAGCAAAAAAGGTCATAAATATTGTGTAGTACTTTGCCGTCGTCAACAAATCTTCGATCCACTGATCGTGAATTTTGCCTACTGATCGTGAATAAAGTATATTCTACGTGCAAATGCTGTAACACAAACGTAGTGGCAATTAAGACGACAGTGAGTTAATGATGGCAATTAAGACGACAGTTCCCAACCATATACATAGACGGTGGATTTTTTTTATAAATGGAAATGACAGTAGTTAAGGGTCACTATGTGACTGTGATGATACCTATGACCATGAATGTAGGGAAATTGTTGAAGCATGTAACTATTGTAGTTAATCGTGCTTCACGGTCTTAGATATAATAATGCAACAACAATATGGTAATCATTCATAAGCGTATTAAAAGTAAAAAAAATTATAACGTCGGAAAAGTTCAATTGATAATTTACGAGTCATGCAGGATGGTCTAGCGAGTTATTTCCGGCCATGGTGTTTCACCGCATGCTATGCTCCATTTTCTGCTGCTATTTTCGAACTTTTGCAACAAAACATTGTCTTTCTACAAAGTAAAATCCCTGCCAATAAGTAAGAAAACAAATAGAAATTAGCACACATTATCTTATAATCATTTATTGTTTACGGTCGGTGAGAACGGAAAAAATGGTACCTCATGTTCCTCTTCCCAGCCGATTAACACGAACAGGATATAGTTCACATTTTTTTTCGCCCGCGAAGCTGTTTGAAACTCTGTCGATTATAGTCGTTAAAACTTCTTTGTCTCTTCTACATGGTTGAAGCTCTCAAATGCATCACAATGATACCAATGCTGTCTGTAAAAAACACATAATGATCAAACATACCACTCTTGATCATGTGATCCAAAACAAACGATTCAATAAAAAGGAATCAACACATTTATAAAAGGTAAGGTATTTATACCAGTGGAAGATTCCTTATAAGCATTGTTGACCTCAATATGAATGCACCCACTTCTTATAACTTGATAAAATCATTTCTTTGATCACCTGATACCACCATTTTTCAAACCCGACATTAAAAAATCGGAAAAAAAAACTATAAAATTCACTTATTTGTGTTGAAGAATCCGACAATATGTAGGTACACTAAAAAAAATAACAATAGATAGAACCCAAAAAAAAAAACTTAGTTTTTGTGTCATCCTCATCCTCTCCTGACTTCCAAATCAATATCCTTTGAAGCCTTTCACGCTCCACAGGTATAACTATTCGTAAATCTACCAAAAAGAATTTAAAAAAAAAAGAAAAAAATATAATAAATCATCTATGTATCTCTAGGAATATTACTATCACTAAAATAGAACTCAACCTGCAGATATATCATATAAGCATAGAAATTAAAATATCACCAATGAATCATTCAAAAAATTAATAATGACAATAACCTCGGCATACCTGTGTAATGACTTTCTTTACGGTCTCGTCATCTAATTGAATCGCCACCATCTTATCTTGTCTGTGTTATCTGTTAATACAAAACATCTTAAATTAAGCGAAAACAGATTTTATCTAAAACCCAGTTTTTCCGTGATAATAAAACAATTAATCGGTGTTTATTGCAAGTAATTGTGATAATACAATTGATTGAATTGATTCGATTAGAATTATTGTAATTGAAAGAATGGATCGAGTGATGAGAAGTAGATACCTGGTGATAGGAAGCTGGTAAGTGTTTGGATTTTGCATTTTGATTTGTGTTTAGGGTTTTGTTTATTGATGTTGGTAGATGTTGGTGGAAGTATCGAGAATGGTGTGTGTGGTGGGAACCGACACACAATATATACCAGCAATAGAGAAAAGGGTGCAACTGTTAAGTCTACAGTCCCTCCAATTATAAGGCAATGCAACACTGTTTAGTTTACAGTTGGATGAACAGTGCCATAAACTATGGTCTGTTAAAATCATAGATCGTGTACATCTCTACCGTCCAATGCACCACCGACATATTGTTCATGGACATAGAGCTTCCTACCTTTTAAATATATAAGGATAATTTACTCAAAATTTTGATGTTGATTATGTTAGTGAAATGTTGTTGGTCACTATTTATGGAAATTTACGGAACAATCGAAATACTGAACTTTGAAATTTGAATTAAGAATTGTCGTAGGTTTTGGAAGTTGATTAAATCAAGATATGTTTTTTTATATAGGTTTAAAAGAAATCACAAGTTAACTTTTTTAACTTTCAAAATTCTAAATTGTAAGTAATGAAAATTTAAAACTAAGAAATTCTAGACACGGTAAAAGTTTAATAAAAAGTTTGAGATTTAAGATCATTTGAGGACAAAAGATTATTTACATATCAAGGGACCAATCTCCATCATCCATTTTTATTTGATCTAATGGATGAGATTAATCCCAACATTTAAAAAACCCCACTTTCATCCTCCTTTTTTAAATATTAATAACTTTTAAACAGTTAATCGTTAAGCGAAAAAAAAAATGTCATTGCGACGAGCATTTAATTATCTTTCTATAGATACGCACTTTGATATACTTTCGACAAAAAAAAAATTTCGTATTTTTCACGTTTTTTTTAATGTTTTCGTTTTTTACGTTAAAAATTTGCATTAAAATCATAAATGATAAAACACTAATTTGAATATCACATGTGATATTAGTGTTATATCATATATGATATTAGTGTTATATCATATATGATATGTAATATCACATGTAATATTAGTGTAATATCACATGTAATATCACATATCATATATGATTTTTATGCAAATTTCAAGTAGCGTAAAAAAATCGAAAAACGTGAAAAAAAAGAATTTTTTATTTTTCAAAAGTATATCAAAGTCTTGTCTAAGAGATAATTAAATGCTCTTCGCGACGGTGTAAATATTTTCACTTAACGATTAACGGTTTAAGAGATATTTAAATTATAAAAAATATGTGAAATGATAAAATGCTTTTAATCTCATCCATTGATTTCTTTTTAGATGGATGGTAGAGAAGAGTCCCTTGGTATGTAAGAAAAGTTTGGTATGTAAAATAACTCTCCTCGAAGCATAAAAAATCATAAGTTTTTACTAACTTTCTTAATTTCAAGATCCGAAAGTTCAAAATATGATTTTAATATTTGGAAACTTGAAGTATTTTATCTTTACTATCTAAAATGGAAAAATGGTTAAAGAGGAAATGTGAAAAGTTGAAAATTGAAATTGAAAGTCAAGGTTTTTTAAACCTTTTACTCAAAGTTATTACTCAAACTGAATTCGTGAGTCAATATGGAATGTCTGAATTTTTCTAAAGTAAAATATATTGCAATGAATGTCTGTAACTAACGCCTATTATATATGACAATGATAGGCTGGACATTAAAATGCCTCACACCACATATAAACACACAAACCCTCATTCTCTTCCTTTCTCTCTTTCTAACACACATAGTCACACACTCCCAAAGGCTCACTTAGACAGCCGCCACCGCCATCGCCATAGACACCGCCGTCGAAACTCCCCTCTCCACCAACAACCACCACGGCCGAGACCACCATAGACACCGGATCTATATCACAAACAGGTTTTTTGTTTTTAGTATTGAAGGTTTTTAATAGATTTATTTCTATGTTTGTAGATCTCGCCGGAATTTGTGTAGCCGCCGCCGGAATCTTAGGTTTGTCTATATAATATTTTTTTTATAAAGGTTATGTAAAGATTATTGTGTATATTGTTTCTATAAGGTTCCAAACGGTTTTTTGTAGATTTGAGTTTCTTATTTGTTTTGTAGGAATATTTTTAGCCTTGTCGTAATCTCTAGCTGTCATCGGAGATCTGGGTTGGTTTTAAAATTTGTTATTAAGCTTCTTGTGCAAATTTTGTTGTAATTATATTTGTATATTTTGTTGTATAATTTTATTTACTTTGTTGCTCTATAATTTTTTATCAAATTTCTTATATGTTTATTTGTAACATTGGTTTCGTATCATAATTTTGAATTGCATTGGGAATGGTTTTTCATAAAGGTAGAAACCCCATGTGGCTTTTCAGAGTTTTGGGTCTCGAGACATGACTTTTGGCAAGTGCAAATGCATAAGATTATACTATGTCAATATGTGTATAATTTACAAGTAACGTAAGTTTGCAAAGTATGAAAACATCGTACAATGATAAATTATAATTAGATTTTTACATTCGCAAAATATAGAAAAACGAGTATGAAATTTGATAGCCCGTGTATTTAACTATTGTTGGAAAAATAAGACAACCACATATAAAAACCATTGTCATATCAAATGAATAAAAAAGCGTTAATTAGAGATGTCACAATGGGCGGGATAACAGGCCAAACAATATCGGTTTCTAACGAGCGCGGGTCAAACTGGCAAAAATAATATTGGTCATACGGACACGTGGCAAAATGAGAAGCTTAGAAAATTGAGTGTCGTTTAGAAAAGAAATATATTAGCTTCATTGATCAATCACATAAAAACTATCGTAACTTTTTGACGTCAAGCAGGAATCTATACCTCAAATGTCGTGTATCAAGAAGTTTTCGCGCGGCAGATACGTGTTTGTTAGTTAATATTTCATAATTGATGTAATGTTTTATTTTAAGTTTCATTAGATATTTTTATATGTCGTTTGATATATGTTAAGAATTTTTGCTAGAGTTGTTTTATCACATGTTACAATCGTTTGAAATTACATATTGATCATTTTTCACGTTCTATTTTGAACGTTATACAAAACACTTACCACAATATCGCATATCGTTAATTGTCTGCCGCTAGAAACCGATGCCGCTAGATTACCGGGTACTCGTCTAGTCAAGACAAAATGTCAAAATTTTACTTTTTGAAATTTGAAACTTGAAATATTTGGATCTTATCAAGACAACAGTTGAACTTTAAACCATTGAAGGCACCATGGCATTATTATGATTTGCACCCACCGCAAACAAACAAGACAATATTTGAATTGTGAATATAATCATTTCGATTCTGCATAAAGGAGTTGCCTTTTTATGGTTTGGACACAAAACTAGACATTATACCACAACTTTTTTACTTTATTCTTTGGCTATATAAGAAACTTTAGAAATGCACAAGTGCCTTTATACATTGTGAGTTGTATCTTTTTGTTATAATATTAGCATATGGTGTTGTTTCAACGTAGTTTGTGGACATATAGGACACACTTCATTATAATATTGTGAAGTTGTGTGCTTAGACTTGGAAAGATGTTTACCCCCTGTACCGACACATTACAAGTGAGAAAGAAACGAAAGTACATATCATTTATTGTGAAAATCTCAAGAACCGTGAATTGAGACTTTTAAATTAAGAACATGTGACGTTCAAAAAAAAAATAAGAACATGTGAATTGTGCCTTGTAATCACAAAACGCTATCAAAATACCAACCATTCTCTATTTTCACTTACATAAGTAATTAAGAAGATGAGAATGTAGCTTACAATAATTTCTCATCAGTATATTACATAAACAAAATTTTAATTCTAACTATCGGTTAGTTGCATTAGTTTATATAAGAAACGAGTTATTAAAAGGAAAAAAGGTAATACACATATTTTGCTACAATAGATTTTGTCGAAAGACGAGACATGAGCCATGACATAATCTAAAAAAACACCCTTGACGTAGAAGCACATAAAATACACATGTGAAATGAAAGTCTTAGGAAAAAGGACTGCAAAAGTGATTACATTATAGTTAATGACTTTTTTTATTATCAAATACGGAGTACCAAAGTGAGATTTAAAATTTGAACGATGACATATATATAAAAAATTAAAAATGTTTAAACGAAGACACATAAAAAAATAAAAGTAATGCATATATTTTCTTCCGCTCAAACAAAAAGTCTACTCTGAAATTGCTAAGAGCGCTATGTACCGTTGGTGCCGTGGGCGGTGTCGTTGGTGATTACATTATCTAAAAAAAACACCCTTGACATAGAACATAAAATACACATGTGAAATGAAAGTCTTAGGAAAAAGGACTGCGAAAGTGATTACATTATAGTTAATGACTTTTTTTATTATCAAATACGGAGTACCAAAGTGAGATTTAAAATTTGAACGATGACACATATATAAAAAATTAAAAATGTTTAAACGAAGACACATAAAAAAATAAAAGTAATGCATATATTTTCTTCCGCTCAAACAAAAAGTCTACTCTGAAATTGCTAAGAGCGCTACGTACCGTTGGTGCCGTGGGTGGTGTCGTTGGTGATTACATTATCTAAAAAAAACACCCTTGACATAGAAGCACATAAAATACACATGTGAAATGAAAGTCTTAGGAAAAAGGACTGCGAAAGTGATTACAGTTAATGACTTTTTTTATTATCAAATACGGAGTACCAAAGTGAGATTTAAAATTTGAACGATGACACATATATAAAAATTAAAATGTTTAAACGAAGACACATAAAAAAATAAAAGTAATGCATATATTTTCTTCCGCTCAAACAAAAAGTCTACTCTGAAATTGCTAAGAGCGCTACGTACCGTTGGTGCTGTGGGTGGTGTCGTTGGTGGTGCCGTGAAAAAAGTGGTGTCACCTCAGCAACTTTTTCCCATGGCACCAGATTTCTCTATGGCACCAAAACACCCCTCCCTAACTATGGCGCCACTTTTTGGTGCCGTTCGATTTTTTTTTCTTTTTTTTCTTTTTTTTTTCGAATATAAACAATATATAACTAAACAAAATACAAAAGTAACTTTTATGTATACCACAATGTGGGTTTTTTTCTTTTTCATTTTTTTCATTTTTGAATATAAACAGTACAGGGTGCGTTTGGTATATTGCCATGAATGACAATGGGTATAAGTTTGATAGTAGTGGTGGGTCCTTCACCTATGAAAGGCTCAAAACACATGGACTGAGAAAGGGTTTTCATTTTCAACCGTAAAACAAAACTACAAAACATAGCGTCGCGTGAAAGCTATTTATCGGTAAATATTTGTCTCAGCCACCAATCACCAGTACCACGCTATACATTCACGTCACTATTTAACCATGCCATAAGAAAATTACTTCCTAAAAAAGGATTATGAGCCGTACAAATACAATCATCTAAAAGAAAATAATTCACTGCAGGAATTTTTTCGAAAACTAGACACCGCTGGGTACTCTGCTAGATACCACTGCCGCAAGACATGGCTACTCTGCTAGATACCGTTGCCGCTACGCGCGGACACTCGGCTAGAAACCGCTGCCGCTAGAAACCGATGCCGCTAGGCACGGGTACTCGCCTAGTCAGTTAAAACGCTTTCATAATGAAGTCACAATTCTCCTTAAAAGCTTTCCAAATCAATTTAAATCTATAGAGATCACAAATCTCAAATGATTTGATAATTGTGATCGGGGGAGAACTTGTGATTTAAATTGGATCTAATCTGATAATTCAGTAAATGGTTTTATAAGGATGTACAAGCTCTCCTTCCCACATGTACCAAACTATTTCAAATTTTCCATGCACAGGTTGAGGGGGAGCATATATCTTAAACCACAAAGATCTGAAACGTGATCAATTTGTTTCAATGTGCAGTCTGTTCCCTCTTGTATGTGCAAAACTCTTTCAAACCTCAAGGAATATATTGAGGGGGAGCAAGCTTATGAAAACCTCATCCTCCCTAATATGCTTTATCTACTTGTTTTGATCAGGGAAGTGATGTTGATATCTTTTAGAAAATGGTAATCAAAGAAGTTAATTCTTTCTCTTGCCTCCGTGTGCAAAACGATTTCAATACTTGATGCACATGTTGAGGGGGAGCTCTTGTTCTAAAAATATCAAAAACAATTCAGGTACAAAATGCTTTGATAATATATCATAAGTATCTGGATTGATTTTCAAATGGTTTTCAATTGGTTTCAATGGCAGATGAACAATAACAAATAGACCGACCAACTTTACTTTATGTATGGTGATATAAGGATGATAAGGTTAGGTATTTGTTCCCATGATCCGCCAGAACCGGAGGGATCTACCCAGGGACAATCCACTAGATAGTGTAGAAGTCCTTAGGTATATTGAAAAAAGGAGAAAAATGAGATGTGGGAAGAGTGCGGACTAAGACTGAACAAGTACTGGAATAAACCCAACAAGGTTCTAGTTGTGAAGTCTCGGTAAGCACTGAAGGGGTTGAAGAATGAAAAAGAATTGAATGAGAAAAAGGGTGAAAATAAATAGCCCTCCATTTATTCAACCTTAGGGCAGAAACCGGGTTCAATTCATATGCTACTGATGGTAACATCGGTATTGAAGACAAGACGTCATGGAGCCAGTGATGCACTACACTTCAAATTTCCAAACCACTCATTATCCTTGTGGTATTGCCAGAACATCTGAGTGATATGCAAACATATTCACAATGAAGATGGAAAGCCTTCTGGAGCCAACATCAAACAAGCTCCTGGTGGGTGGCATGTGAGATCTATCCAATAGATCAACCATGTGACAACTGAACAGAAACAATGGGGCGATTCAATCTTTTGAATCAATCCTGGTTCAGGTTATGGATTGACATATAACTTTGTAAAACCGGTCGTTGTGCTTAAGAACTCTTTTCTCTAGAACATCGACTGTGTACAAATATTTCAAACTTAAAAGGTATTTATGATTGATAATTGATCTTCAGTAAAACCTTCGTTGTATTGCAAAAACAATTTCTATTGGGCAATGCACGATTGTTTTTCAAATCTCTTTTTATCAATCAGTGAATCTCAATTCGCTGGTTCACTCACTCCGTGTTGTCTTCTTCGAGACGTTCCGATTTGAGAACAGCTAGAGCAGCTGCGAAACCCTGTCAAGGAAATTCTTCGGAATTTTACCCGATCACGATACAGGACTTGTATCGCGATCAAGCGGGAACCGTGGGCGTGTACCTCAATTCAACGAAAGTGATCAAAGACACTTTCGTGCGCTTAATAGCTAAATGTTTTATGCAGGTACTCCCGACGTTTGCAGCTGATCAGAATGAAGCGGTCAATCCATAGCCGCATACTCACACTACACATTCATCTCGAAAGAAATCATGATTAGTGCATCAATGACTCGTATATTTTCACTCAATGCTTCTGCTACGCTGCTGCCAATATCATGAATCAACGAAAGCTTCCGCTACTCTAATAAGAAGATATCATGATCCAGAATGTGAGCATGTCGGTCCGAAAGTGACAACATCACATTATACCAACACCACAATGGATGAGTCAGAGATTGATGTTTGCTGATGATCTCAAAACTGTCTCAAAACTCATTATCACGTGGATCAAGAAAAGACCTCCACTTGGATTAACCAAACATGCTATGAGAAGAATCAATGACTACGAGCTTCGGAGCAAAGTACTACATCAAGAATGCAAGAACAATTTTTAATGTAATATCTGTTTGTATTCAATGTAATTTTTGTATATGTTTGAGGTGACCTCCCTTAGGGGGAGATTGTTAGAATTTAGTAAATCCAAGTATTAAAGAGTCGGTCACCTCAAGTATATGTAATCGTTATCAAGCTCGTAGTCGTAGAATATTATAAGTTAAGTAGTATTTAGTTTAAGTAACACCGTGGAGGACGGACGGGTCTTTACCCACTGTATGCCTGATCCACAGCCCGATAGGTGGCGATTTATGCAAAGACTATAAATACTCTCTACCTCCCAAGGTAGAGAGTTGGAGCTCATAATAAGATTTTTCTTTCTTTCACTAAAGTTCCTAAACCTCTAACTTTCTCTCTCTAAAATCTCTTATTCGCCTATTTTATCTTGTGGTTTAGTGTGTTTATGAAATCCAATATGTTACATATTCACTGACACAAAATGTCTCATCCTTTCCTCTGAATTCAAGTCTGTTGATGATAACTTGGTAGTCCTAAGAATACCAAGAACCAATGATGTGTATAGTCTGGATATGAAGAATCTTCACTCTTCTGGGAGAGCCACATGTTTAGTGGCAAAAGAAACATCTGAAGAAGCACATCAGTTGCATAGAAGATTCGGCCATGTAAATTTCAAGAATATCAACAAACTGGTCAAAGGAAATTTAGTTAGAGGTTTACCTTCAAAGACTTACAAGAATGATCACTCATGTTTGGCGTGAAAGAAGGGTAAACAACACAAAGCTTCATGTAAGAAGCTTGAGGAAAGGACTATTAGAGAACCATTGGAGCTGTTACGCATGGATTTATTTGGACCTGTCTCTGTTGCAAGTCTAAACAAGAAAAAGTACTGCTTGGTTGTGACAGATGATTGAAGTAGATTCAGTTGGGTATTTTTCTTGGGATATAAATATGATACTTTTGATGCTATTCATAATCTTATAATAGCACTTGAAAACCAATTGAGACTCAAGGTTAGAGGTATTAGATGTGATAATGGGACTGAATTCAAGAACAAGCTTATGGATGAATTTGTGCCAACAAAGGGATCAAGAGGGAGTTCAACATTGCACGAACACCACAGCAGAATGGTGTTGCACAGAGAAAGAATAGGACTTTGATTGAAGCAGCCAGAACTATGCTTGCGGATTCACAATTACCTATTCAATTCTGGGCTGAAGCTGTAAGTACTTCTTGCTATGTGCTTAACAGAGTATCAGTCACCAAACCACAGATGAAGACACCTTATGAGTTGCTGATGGGCAACAAACCCAACATTCGTTTTATGAAGCCTTTTGGATGCCCTCTCACTATTTTAAATACAATTGGTAATCTGGGTAAGTTTGATGGCAAGTCCGAAGAAGGCTATTTATTGGGATATTGCACCAACAGCAAGGGCTTTAGAGTGTACAACAGAGTCACCAAGAAGGTTCAAGATTTTCTTCATGTTGAATTTTTAGAAGATCAAGAAAATCAGAAGGGTAAAGGTCTTGATTGGATGTTTGATCTTGAAGTTTTGACTCCTTCTATGAACTATGTACCTGTTAGAGAAGAAAATCAACCTGTACACAATGGAGAAGATTTTCAATATGTTGTTCACAGAGTCCATATAAGACCTGATGAAGTACCATACCTGTTAATCCAAAGCAAAGTACTGAAGAACCAAAATCCTCACTGTCTGCTGAGGATCAAGCTATTCAAGAGGAACTCAATCAGATGCTTTTTCAAGATATAGTAGCACATTCTTATAATGATCAAAGAAGGGCTTATGAAGAAGCAAAGAAAAAGAACAAGAATGCAGAGTTCTATCACAGTACTTTGGGTGACAGTACTTTTGATCAAAGTACTGCTGCACCTATTGACAGTACTTTGGATGATTTGGATGATCCTACCATGCCTGGCTTAGAAGATACTGATGATGAGTATGATAATGAAGGAATTTTCTCAGATTCCAATGAAGATGCTGATTTCACTAATTTGGGTGATAATTATGAAGTTCCACACACTCCTACCTTAAAAGTTCATAAAGATCATCCTACTGGTCAAATCATTGGACCTTCTTCTCATGGAGTGCTTACCAGAACCAAAGCTAAGGGTTTTACTACACCTCATAATGCTTTACTTAGCTTTGTCTATAAACAGAACAAGCTAAATCATAAGGATCATCAAACATGCCTGTTCACTTGCTTTATCTCTCAAGAAGAACCCAAGAATATAGCTCAGGTATTATCTAAGGAGAGTTGGGTTGAAGCTATGCAAGAATAACTTCTTCAATTTAAACTTCAAGAAGTTTGGGTACTATGTGATCTACCTGATGGAAAGAAGGTAATTGGTACCAGATGGGTGTTCAGAGTCAAGAGAGATGAAAGAGGGAATTTCATCAAGAACAAGGCAAGGTTAGTAGCTCAAGGCTACAGACAAGAAGAAGGAGTAGATTATGATGAAGTATTTGCTCCAGTAGCAAGGATTGAAGCAATTCGAATCTTCCTTGCTTTTGCATCCTATATGGGATTTCAGGTTTATCAAATGGATGTCAAGAGTGCCTTTTTATATGGCAAGATTACAGAGGAGGTGTATGTTAAACAACCTCCTGGTTTTGAAGATCATGCACATCCAAACCAAGTCTACAAGGTGGTTAAGTCTCTTTATGGCCTTCACCAAGCACCTAGAGCTTGGTATGAGAGGCTCTCTACTTTCTTATTGGAACATGGTTATAGGAGGGGAGCCATTGACAAGACTTTGTTCATCAAGAGAGACAAGAAGGATATCATGTTGGTTCAAGTGTATGTAGATGATATCATATTTGGAGCTACTAAATAGTCCATGGTTAAGGAGTTTGAGCAGCTGATGCAGAATGAATTTCAAATGAGTTCAATGGGTGAGTTAACTTTCTTTTTGGGACTTCATGTTAAGCAGTCAAAGGAGGGAATTTTCATAAGTCAAGACAAGTATGTATTTGACATACTTCAGAAGTTCAATTTTGATGCTATGAAGCCAGTTACTACACCTATTAAATCTATCAACTCATTGGGCAAGGATGAAGATGGACAACATGTTGAAGTCAAGTTGTACAGATCCATGATTGGATGTCTTATGTACCTCACTGCATCTAGGCACGATATTATGTTTCTTTGTTTGTCTATGTGCAAGATATCAAGTCTCACCTAAGGTCTCTCATATGAATGCAGTGAAACAGATTTTTAGTTATTTAAAACAACAACCTAAATTGGGGTTGTGGTATCCAAAGGATTCACCTTTTCACTTGGAAGCTTTTTCAGATAGTGATTATACAGGTGATAATTATGATAGAAGATCAACAACTGGAGGATGCCAATATCTTGGAAGAAGATTAGTCTCATGGCAATGTAAGAAACAGACTATTGCAGCAACATCCTCTACTGAAGCAGAATATGTGGCTGCTGCAAGCTGTTGTGGACAAGTTTTGTGGATGCAGAATCAACTCTTGGACTATGGGTTCAATTTCAAGAATACTCCTATTAATATTGATAATGAGAGTACAATCTGCATTGTGAAGAATCCAGTTTATCACTCCAAGACCAAGCACATTCATATTAGGCATCACTTCATCAGAGATTGTCATGAGCACAGGCTCATTAATGTTTTCAAGGTTCACACAGATGATAATGTAGCTGATTTACTCACCAAAGGCTTTGATGTTTCAAGATTCAATCACTTGGTGGTAAGCATTGGCATGATTAATTACTGAGCTACATTTGAGGGGAGGAATATTTAGTGTATAGTCCTATGCATTGCTTGAGGGGAGGAAATTCATTTTTATTTGATGTATGTGCTATTGTAAATAGGAGAATGGGAAAGTACTGCATTTTGGTTTTCTGAAAGTACTGCTTTGGAAAGTACTGCACACATGGAAAGAACTGTTTGTCTTATCAAAGTACTGTTCCAACGGTAATATTGAGGGGTAAACTACACTAACGGTATCTTAGTCATTACGGGCTGTGATTTTTTAAGTCTCACATATAAATAACTACTCTCCAAATTTCCCTCTCATATTGATACCTTATAATATTTTCCATATTTCTCTCTCTTTCACCCATATTATTCATCAAATCACTTTCTGTGTACACATATCATCAATGGCAAATCATAATACAATATCAAAACACAACATGGTGGCGAATTTAGAAAAGACTGAAGCTAATGTGATCTTTCATGATATCATTGATTTTCTCACTGGGTCGCCGATTAGTTATGCACTTTTAGTGGAACCAGATATCATTGAGCCCTGGATTCAACAATTTTGGGCAACTGCTAGGGTTCATATGGAGAATGATGATTCGTATATTCAAGCTAAAATTGCTGGGAGAACTGTGAAGGTTACTGAAGCCTCTATTCGTGAAGACTTATTGTTTGATGATGAAGAAGGGGTTGTTTGTTTTGATAAGCAACTGATTTGGGATACATTCAGGGACATTGGAAGTATTTAGTTCATGTCTTGCTTTATTGTATTAGTGCTAAAAGTACATCATGGGAACAATTTGGGTCTAACATAGCATCTGCTATAGTGGGATTGGCTACAAATCGCATTTTCAACTTTTCAAGGCTAATCCTAGATGGAATGCTCTCACACATCTCATATGGATCAAGATGGTTCATGTATCCAAGGTTTAATCAAGTGTTCCTGAACAAAAAACTTGCTGATGTACCAAAGCCTACTAGTCTTCTACCTGTTGTGGTGCAACCTACCAAAATTTTCACTTTTATGGCTAGGAAAAGTGATTTATTCACTGGAAGGCATACTTCATTAACCACTTCAATGATGGAGGTTGTTCAAGCAATCAGAGATGAGGCTGCAGAGAGTGATCACAGAGAAGGTACTGCTTCTACACACGGTACTGCTTCTCCAAGTACCGCATTGTTATTCTGATATGAGGATTTGTAGAAGTTTATAAAATATTGTTATTCTAAGTATGAGGATTGTTATTTTGATAGATTGTTATTCTGATATGAGGTTTTTATTATACTTTAATTTAATTTTCATTTTTGCAGCTGATAATATATGTGAATTCAAAAAATATGAAGACAGAATGACAAGGAAAAGAATTAAAATAATGAGAAACATAGTCAATTCAACGAGAGCTTTAAAAAACAACAAATTCAGCTATTCTAAAGAGGAAATCAGTAGTTAGAAGATCTGAAATGTTGAGTCTTCAGAAAGAAGAAACTGATATTAATTCAAGGAGAACATCACCAAGGATTATAAATAAAGTAACATCAATTTCTAGTGATATTGATGTTGAAGATGATGTTTGTGTTTACAATGAAAGTATACTAACAATCAGAACTAGGGGATCTCCAAGTCAACTTTTTTATCTTCTTTCTAATATGTTAGTGCAGCAACGTAATGTTGTGTCAGAAATGGGATTCAGTTCTTTGCTTGGAATGAAGATTTGTATTATACCTTCTAGGCTTGGATTAAAAGCTGTTGATTGCTTTGATGAAGATAGTATGACATTGACCTTGATGTGTGGAAACATTGAAATCAAAAGAGAGACAGTTAATGCAATTATGGGATTTCCAATGGGCAAGAAAAAAAATAAAGTCTATTAAAAGAGTACGAACAACCAACCCAACTATACTCTCTTGGAGAAACCACTTTCATCGATATAAAAATTCGAAAGAGAAAAATATTCGTGTTACTGAAGTTGTTAATAATATTTTGGATAATGGTAACACTGATCGATTGTTTGTGTTAAACTTTCTGGTTATCCTTTCGAGCTGTCTTTTTTTACCTGGGAGTGTAGCTTGCCAAAAGATACTGTCACTCATTCCAGATTCTGATGATGATATCATAAAATTGGATTGGTGTTCATATCTTTTAGATTGTTTGAAAGATGATATCATAAAATTGGATTGGTGTTCAAACTATTATTGCGGACCTATTACTTTTCTATCGGTATGATTTTTATTTTCATTTCATTTTTATATTCTATTATTTATATTTTTATGTATATTTTTTTTTTTCTTTTTACAGTTGTTGTATGATGAATCAATCTACGAACAACAAAAGATAAAAAGGCCAGACGGTCTTGCTATTGAATACTGGACTTCTGATTTGCTTTATGAGGTTCAAAAAGTAGACAGACTCTTAAACGAAGGTTATGATTAATAGAACTTTTTATCAGTATAATACATTTTACTTTTTTTAAATTAAGTTTTAAATATCTTTGTTATATTCAATACATAGAAGATAAAGGACCAGTCAATGCAAATATTAAAGGAAAGAAGGGTCTGAAAAGTTATAAAAGATCTCATACTTATAGGAAAATTAAAGCTCCTTTAATGGCTTGTTTTTCTAAACTTATGATATTCATTTTTTAAAAATTTAACTATTTTTTTAAGTTTTAAGTTTTTTTTTCTTTTTTTTCAGGATGTTTCAAATAAGGCTTTAAAATATTATATTGCAAATGAAGGTATAAAAGAATCTGTTAATCAAATAACAGAATTAGATTCAGACATTTCAACGCCAATGAAAAGACAAAGAATGTTTCGACCAAGAAAAGCAAAGGAACATCCAAATGGAACATCCAATGATAGTTTTGAAAAAGTTTAAATCCAATGATAGCTGCTTCAATGTTTTGTTTGTTTCAATTGGTATTTTGATTTTTTTATTACGGAGTTGTTTTGTTTTTGTGATTCTGTTTGAATTTATATTCGTTATGTTATGACAATGCAGTTTAAATTAATATGTGAATCTGATTCCTACTGTATTGCAACCTGATTGCTACAAACCTTTTTACATTGGTTGTTACAGGGTGCTTGAGGATATAAAAACACCTAATATATCAATACCATTAAGAATTATAGTTCTTTCGTCATAACCATCGACATTACATAATTAAACATAACAGGTTCGCCTAAACATACACCAAAACATACGACATAACATATTACATGATTTTCTAAAAGTCATATAATTCTAACTATCCACATTACGTAATCTCACAAATGAACTTCCGTTATCCATATCATGCTTTACAAACTTGAAATATGGAGTCCTGAAACTGAATTCCTTCTTCACGTTTAGGAATGATTTGAACAATCTTCATCTAATTAGATAAAAAAACAAAAAATATTTAATCATTGAACTAAATAAAAATCATAACATAAAAAATAAAATATTCACATAATTAAATCATCTCTACCGGCCAAAAGAAGTAATAGATGAGACTATTGTGGCAATAGTGGCTGAAAATTTAATTTGTGTAAAATAACTATAAAATAATACTAGTTTCCTTATTAAAACAAAGTCCTAAGGTAACTTTTATTTTTTCTAACCTATGAAATTAAAACAACGTCCTTATGATCATCAACGTCTTTATCATCATCACTTATTTCAACTGTTTAATTAAAGTATAAGTTAAATCACTTTTTTTCATTAAAAATGTTTAAGAATATAAAAACTAATGTAGATTAATTTACTTGTTTCTTCTTCATTTTTACTATATAGAAAGCCTGGAAGAGTGTATTCACTGACTGAAAAAATCAACATTTTTGTGAAATTTAATTGAATAATACTAGTTTCCGAATATCAGATTTTGTAATTGTCTATAGTTTTGCAATTTTTTCTAACCTTTATGAAAATGCTTTTTAGAAGCTTCAGCATACTTTGTAACATCGCACTCATTTGTTTCCCATAAATGATCATTATTACTTTCTTCATCTATTTAATTAAATCATGTAAAATATTTATATAATTCAATTCTTTACTTATTAATGTCTAAAAAGAAATAGTCTATTTTTTTTGAAATATTTTCTAACCTAAAATCACATTATGTTTTTTAGAAACTTCTTTAAAATCATAAACATGAATATTTACATTCCATAAAAATGGATTAGAATGAGTTTCTGAACCTGTTTCATTAAAATATAAATAATATTTCACATGTGAAAGAAAGGTGTATGCATACAGAGTTATTGCTCCATTTCATCACAAACTGGAATTTTACCCGTACACCTCCTTGCCATTTGTCTCTCAGGTTTAACTATAAAAATAAATACAACTTCAGAAGAATTATATAAAATAAAGATATTAACTAAAGTAAAGATAACATACTATAATCAATGCATTCATTTTTTTTAGAAGTAGTATCTACAATAACAAGAATATATAAGGTCAATCATACTGTTTTTTGATTAAAAATGTATTTAAACTCAAAACGTAAGTAACACTCATTTTTCAAACTGAATAAAGAGCTACATATTAAACTACAAATTCTGATAAAAAAAATTATATTATTCTAATTAATAGATTTGATAAAAGCCAAGTCCAATAATCCAAATTTAAATATAAAAATATTTAAATGTCTTGAAAATAGTAAAGAAAACCTTTCAATAAACCCTAAATAATCACAATACTAGCATTAACAATTTAATTTTTACCCTTACACCTCTTTGCCATTTGTGTCTTAGACCTCCTTCCCATTTGTCTCTCAGGTTTAACTATAAAAATAAATACAACTTCAAAAAAATAATATAAAATAAAGATTTTGACTAAAGTAAAGATAACATACCAAAATCACTGGATTGATTAGTTTTACAAGTAGCATCTACAATAACAAGAATACATAATGTTAATTATAATGTTTTAAAACCCAAGAAATTTAAAAAAAACAAAAAAACAAACCTTTTGAAGCCATTAATAACCAAATTTAATCTAAAATATCACCTGATAATAATAAAACAAAGAAATAATAAACAAACAAAGAATAGTCTAAATAAATAAATAAATAAATAAAAATAAATAATTTTAAGAAGGCTGCTTTACCGTTGAAAATCAAAATCAAAATGTAGACGAAACAAACTAGGGAAATGTGAGAAGATAGTTTATCCTGATAAGTTTTTAGAACCATCCTCAAATACCAAAAATTAAGAATAACCAATACCAAAAATTAAGTAAATAAAAAAGAAAGATTTCTAATGAATATCAACAAATGTATACATCTTTGTTTATTACAGTTACAATGAATCAATGATATATTCTTTTTCAAGATTTAACGTTCCGCAAAATTACATTTAAAAAAAAGTAAACTTTGCAAATATTTCAAAACCTTCAATGCATCAACCATATTTTTTTTAGCTGTTTTTTATATTTTTCCAAAAAGAAGAAAATCTAATTCTCATGAACTTTTCTGATTTTATCTTTAAGCGAACTTGTTTTTCTTCTGCAGAAAAATTTAAAAATTCATTCGATTCAAAAATTATTTTTTTTCTAGGAATATTATTATCAGAAAGAAGCATTTTAGCAGCATATTTTTTTCTCAAAGTCTTGATTTGGCCTTGCTGTTCTGGACTTTCAATTTCAAATCCAGACTTCCATTGTTCAACTCTTTGACCATAGTAGGTCTCCATATGTCTCATGGCAAAAATTGCACAATCATTTGAATTGTGTCTTGTTCTCCATGGCTTTTTCAGTATACTTGATTTACAAATTTTCATATATCGATCTTTTGGATGTTTCTTTTTTTTCAAATACTCACAGAAGAAGTTTGTCTGAAAAATAAATACGAGAATATAAATAAATATTAAAAGAAATGTATTGATGACAAGCTCATTCATTCTAGAGTCTACAAATACTCGATCACATAATAGAAGAAGTAGATTCAAAGTTTTTGGGTCATATGTGTCAGTTCATAAGATTTTACTAAAAAAGTCAAAATTTCATTTCAAAAAAGGTCCTGCACATATCTGATATGCTGCACTTATGATTAAAGTAACTTATACTAACCTATTAAAGTAACTACTACAACCTACTTACTCTAAAATACACAACTTAATTCAAACACTCCTTATCAGGATAGTTTTGAGAAATTTTGATGCAACTATATTAAATACGCAATAAAACTTGAAAACATATTAACAATACTTATATTAAAGTAAAATATAGCTCAACTAGGCTTAATCTGCAAGGCAACTTCCTACCCCCTGTACCAGCTTTATGTGACAATATCTCCACCAAAACCTAACAAACTTGGGCAATTGCAAAATTATCAAAGGAACTAAGCAAAGTTTTTCAAAGTTTGGCATTTTCAGCTATCATCTATAGACTATCAAGTGTTATACAAATTCTCAAAGTTGACATTTGCATTAGTTTTACAATTCAAAGTCTAATCAAGTTTGACATTTGTAGCTATCAGCAATGTAAAAGTAAAAGGTTAAAGTAATGAAAGCTAAATATGATTACTTATAAGTACCGTCGGTATAGTTCCATATAATTTCTTTATTAGCTCTAATTCAGAAACTTTGGAACCTTCACAGGTTTCTGTATCTGTTAATCTATTATCGATTATCTCAATCTTCTCATTCTTTAGATTGAAACAAATGATGTAGTAATGAGATTCTCAAAGTATATTGAAAAACACCTACATTGATATTGAAAATATAAGTCATTTAAAATATATATTATAGATAAACAATTATTTGATTTTAACAAATTTGCTAACAGAAAAAAAAATCTAAATAACTTACCAAATCAACGTTTAACAAATTTGCTAAAGAATCATCTTCAAGGCATCCAGCTAAATACAAACTTTCTTAAAAAGATTCATATCTATCGTCTTTTGACATTTTTTCAGTATTCAAAGAAATAGGCTGTAAAAAATCTATATATTAAAATTCACTTATCTATGATACTGGAAAATATTAAAAAAAAAATCATACCATAACTTGTGTGTTACAGAACAATCTTTTTGGAGCATTACTAGATAGTCTGCATTCTCTATAATTGAGCAAAATGCACCACATATCTTCGTGATTCGATCGTCTTGATTCGTTAAAATAAACACAAATATCAATATATCAAATTAACCACAAAACCCGACAAATTAATCTTTTAGGAAAAAGGGTTAACGTGCCAAATCTCGCAGGTGTGATAAAAGTGATACCGGGAAAGTAATTTTCCCCGGGTCGTGTCCCAACGAGGTGTGAAATTGACGGTGTCGTTGAGTTTCGTGATTAGGACTTGAATTGGTTAAACAAATTTGGGTTTTGATTATGTATTCTACAAATTAAAGAACAAGAATGGAAATAAAGCATGTAAAACAAAGAAAATACTAAATAAACTACGACTAAGCCTAGGAAACAATAAAACAACGTTAAATTACATCCTAGGGTGCTAAAATGCAAAAACGCGAAAAACTGGGAACATACCGAGCTCCCGAAAGTGAAAAAGATGCAATTTAAGGCCTACGGGTGCAAAACTAATTTTTCTACATTCTAAATGACTAAAAATGATTTTAGAAAAAAGCTAGGTATTTTTTCGACTTTTTTATTTACTACGAATTAAAAACGATTTAAAACTAAATTAATTATTAAAAATATTAAGCTAATTTAGAAAATTATGAAAATTTCACAGAATCTACTTTTACTTACGCTTGATCTAATAAAAATAAGAAAACACTAACTTGTTTTGGAAAATAAGCATAAAATAAGTTAGGAAAAACTTAAAAATAAAACTGCCAAACGTCCTTAAAGGATTAACTGAGTAACTTTAGAACCAAAGAAAGCCCAAGAGCAGATGGATTGTGTGTGCTGTACTGAAGCGTGTGCAGCAGACCTGCAGGTCCCAGGTTCGAATCCCTTGCCTGTCACTTTTTGCCATTTATTTTCTTTTTGGAACTGAACCAATTGAAAATTTATTCACAGAAACTGAAACTTGCAAATAAAAAAAAACAAGCTTGTTGACAGAATAACAAAATAAATTAGAAGCTAAAAATTACTTAAGGGCTGTTTGGCTATGCTCGCTGGCCAAAACAGTGGGCTGCCAAAGGAAGAAAAAGCTACAAAATAACCAATTAAAAACTGCGATATGATGAAACTACTGCACTAAGCTAAAATGGATAAGGGGAAGGAGAAATTAAGCTGTCACTTTTTGCAATTTATTTTCTTTTTGGAACTGAACCAATTGACAATTTATTCACAGAAACTGAAACTTGCAAATAAAAAAAAAACAAGCTTGTTGACAGAATAACAAAATAAATTAGAAGCTAAAAACTACTTAAGGGCTGTTTGGCTATGCTCGCTGGCCAAAACAGTGGGCTGCCAAAGGAAGAAAAAGCTACAAAATAACCAATTAAAAACTGCGATATGATGAAACTACTGCACTAAGCTAAAAAGGATAAGGGGAAGGAGAAATTAAGCTGTGATTCAGTTTATTCCCAAGCAAAATGGACCTAAGGTCTGTTTGGTCCAGGGAATAACTAATGGATTAAAGGCTATCTAAGAAGCTTGTAAAAGTTAAATCCTATGAAAACTAATTTATAACATACAATGATCATCTAAGGGAACTTAATAAGCAATAATTAATCATTAAAAAGCTAAAATAAAAAAATTAATTGAAAAGAACCTGTTGATGCGGCCTACTGTTGGCTGCTGAATCAGTCCCTACGCAGTCCTCAATGGGGAATTTGTAACTTTAAAATGACCCACAATTAGAGCTTCTAATTGATCAAAAAGCTGGAAAAGATCAGGTGTAACAACAAGCTACCAAAAAGACTAAGTTGCAGCTAGATTGGAGCTTGGAAGAAGCTTATTAGAAGTCTGTTACAGGGCTGCTGAAGCATGACAGATTATTATAAAAAAACAACTACCCAAACTGATCTTTTACTTAATAAGAACTAACATAGACTTCAAAACATTTGATCAAAACTTGCATACCATCATTTCAACTTCAAGAATGGATCAAAAGGAGATTATGACCCATAAAACAAAACTTATTCCAAACAATGCCTTGGGCAAAAGAACATGAAACTGACAGAAAAACTAAAAAGAAAACAGCACTGAGATCATAATTATAAACTTAAACTGATGCCAAAACCAACTTGCAATAAGATTTTAAACATAAGTGACAGAAATTTAGGAACCTGGAACAATGAAAACTTCATAAACTTTACAAGGTTGAAACTTAAATTGCATTAAAATTAAAAGTTACAATAAGTTTAAATGACAGGAAAAATAAAAATGGAGCTAGAATACTCAAATTCTAGACTACTTGAACATTCACACCTAATAATCTATTTATACAAGAATTAGAAAAGGTCTTCTGGCTTCTGTCTTTGTGCTGCTTCCAATGACCGACAGAGATGGGGCTAGTGTGCAGGGAGTATGGGAAAGTGATGGAGGTAGGAAGATGGGGAAAAGTTTGTCGGGCATAATGCTGGGTTTTATTATTTTTATTCCTGGTTTTATGGGATAAAAAGAAAAGGATGAAGGGTGGGGTGACTTATGGGTTAATGGTTATAAAAAGAAAAAGAAGTTTATTAGGTATTTTGTTTTTTTTTTTAAATTTTTGTATTTTTCTATTTTTTTTTTGAAAACTAAAATTGGTGTTAAAAAAAATGAGGTTTTACAAAAATTGGGTTTTTGGTGAAATCGGGATTTATTTGGATTTTTAGTTTAGGTTTTGAGTTTGTTTCTCCCTTCTCAAAAAAAACGTCTCGGGCTCTGAAAATGTAGAAAATCACTCCTCGGCTCCGTCTTCACTGCACTTTTTCTGATTTTCGCTCGATTTTGTCCATTTTTGCTCTGTTTTCAATCCTTTTGTACCTGCAAAACACAAAACACACTCCGAGGATATTTTGACATATTTTGATCGTATTTGGGTGTTTTTAGTCATTTTTGTGGTCATAGTTGGGTAAAAATGATGAGTGAATAAGCACTCATCAAATTCCCCCACACTAGCCAAT
Organism: Chrysanthemum makinoi; assembly: GCA_910596185.1. Taxonomy (NCBI): domain Eukaryota; kingdom Viridiplantae; phylum Streptophyta; class Magnoliopsida; order Asterales; family Asteraceae; genus Chrysanthemum; species Chrysanthemum makinoi. The sequence continues at coordinate 19,504,280 of OU343218.1, forward strand.
TGCTAGTCCCTAGCAATCAATCATGTGAAGTAATGAATGAAACTCATAAGCATACCCTATTTTGACCTTTTTATTCAATGCGAGAAATTTAAACTGAAACGTAAACAACATGCTTTTAAAGATTGAAACTTCTGAGATGTTTGACAATATCCAATGATTTTCTTGCTTGATTAACATTTCAAAACACCTCACGAAAAAGGAACGAAATATAATTCACTCAATCACTCATTTTTAATGGAGTAACAAGATAAATCACACTCATTGCTCAGTCATGATTAGATTATTACCATAAGCTTGTACAAGAAACAAAACTCCACCGACGTGGCGTGAGCACCAAGCTAAAACATCTAAAGAGGACTTTTATTAGGGTTATAATGATTGGCTACGGGTTAAGGGTATGGATAAGGCATGAGAATATTTATGAAATTGGTGTTAAAATAAAAATGAAAATCAAGTCTAATACCCATGTTGCTAGCTACCAACCAATCCGCCAACCAATAAATGATTACAACTTCATTTTCTTTTCTTCGGCTTTCCACAAATCTTCCCTTTGCTTGGCCATGACAATTTTTCTTCAAACATAGCACATCGGCTAATACATTCATATTTTCGATTTTTTTTTTTTACCATATTAACTCATCCATGAAATGGCTCAATCCACAAATAAGATGCGACACTCATAATCATTTGAACACTCTTCACTTTCCAGGTGACTAGCAACCAACCGATTAGACATTGACAAGGGTTAGGCTAAGGTTTAAAGTGTAAAATCTTTTTGTATTTTTCTGGGTGAAGCAAAAATGAACAGGATGGCTCGGAGGGTGTAACTACGGGTATCTAGTGCTAAAAATGAGCACTACAAATGGGTCCTTGTAGGTGGTTAACTAACCGATGTGGCTAGCTAATATATCATGATGTGAAAAATGGAAGGCCATTTGGGTTAAATCCTAAGGTGCCTCTTTATCACGCGAATTTACTTATATCGCACGAATGCGATCTCACTGCGGTCTGGTAATGATTTACAAGTACAAGTTCTAGAATAAATAAAATCACCGGCACACTCATAGCAAAAGATCCAAGCATAAAAGATGTATGCTTTATAGAACAGGCTTAAATCCTCACGATTTAGTGGTAAGGGCTATAATTTGTGCTAGCAAATGTTTATCGATCCCAGAATGGATTGCAATATTAATTGGAACACATCTCGGAGTTTAAAATTTACCAGTTAAAATTTTTAAATTTTGGTCAAAACGGGGGTACTAGGGACTAAAGGGTACACATGTGACAAAATTCGACAGAATTACCCCCCACACTTAGAATTGAATATTGCCCTCAATATTCAAAGTCCCGGCCGAAGCCGATACTATTGAACGGAAAAAGGTAATACCACTAACCAAGTGTGTGGACGAAATCTGTCCTTTTACAAAAAAGGATTTTTGAAAACTATCCCCAGATAAACGTTAGTAACATGATCGGATATTGGGCGGCTAGATTGAAAACAGGCGCATCAATCATCACGATCAAAGGGATACCTGAAAACAAGAGCAAACACACAAGAAGCAAACACTGTGGAGGTTTCCCCCCACACTTAGTTGTTAGAAAAGAGAAAGAAGCCAGAAACATGGGTGAAAACCCATGAAATGCTACTGTTTTTGTTAACCGAGTCGCTAGCTTGACTCGACCCCGAATTCATTGGTCCATGGGGGAGCAAGTGGAAGAGAACATCTCCATCGGACTTTCATTCAAATCATTTGGATAAACATTGAATGTGCTGAAAGTTCCACTCCGATGAGATATAGCCGGCTCAAAAGAATGAGAAATGCCGGGGTCAAAGATGGTATCTTCACTCCCGTAGGAGTTAAGACATGGAGAAGTCACTTCATATGTGATGAAAGGAAGAAAGGTTCGGATGATATACGTTTCAAGCTCAAATATCTCATAAAAAGTTTCATCCATATGCATTTTTCTTCCAACGAGTATCCATGGATTAAAATTTTTGTCTTCGCCAGATGGCTCAACGGGATACTCAAAAGATATCTCATCAGTGATAGTAGAATCTTCATCACATGACAGAAGAGAAAAGTCAGAATACAAAGGTGGGACAAGTGGTGTGCTCTGAGAGCTAGCAATTTCCACCACTTCCGTAATGGTCTCTGTATCGAACTCAGACATTTCATCGAAAAGAGGATTTACTTTGCAAAAAGTATAGTCATCATTAGATTCAAAAAGTGGATTTGAGAAAATCCCAGAAGTAACCTCAGAAATGTCGAGAGAATCACAAAAAGGCAAATCACAATCACTATCGGATATATCCTCAGACTCACTTGGGATTGGGACGAAGTTCTCAACACTAGACGATTCCATTTTCAAAATAATGCTGAGATGCTCATCCCCCATGGTAAGAGAGACCTTGGAAGCAATAGTAGGTAAGATAGGTGTGATATCCATAGACTGAGGGAGTTGAGAGATAACATCGTTCAATGGAATACCACTCTCCTCGTCATAATCGTGGTCGACCTTATGTTTAGCATATAAAGCTCGTATATGATGCATCTGTTCCTCAGCTAATAATTCTTCCATGCTTCTGTTATCCGGCTCTTCGAGAACGGGTGTGATAGCAGCAGATGAATTATAGAACTTCCCAATTGGAATGGTTTCTTCATCATCGTCATCATCATCATAATCGTACATGAGAGGTTTCCAATATTGGGAACTTACTCTAGCTGCTTGTTCTTCAGCTAGAAATTCTCCATACGTTTTCTGACAAGACTCTTCTTGGGCACGTTCATGGACCAATTCTTTTAAATCTTTGAGTAAATCTAGACAATTTTGGAGAAGTTCTTGAGGAATTTGTGGAGGTTGTGTTTGAATCATTTGGTACTGTAGAGGTTGGTCATGATAAGAATAGTCATAATTGTTACAAGGAACCTGCTCATAGACAAGCAGGCTCTGTGCTTGACAATCAGAGTTATAGTGCGGACCTCCACAATACTCACAACAGTACAATTGTTGTGACGGATTCGGTGAATTGTATGGATAAGGATCATAACCATAGGTTGGATTGTTAAATTGAGCTTGACATTCAAAACCTTGATGAGGACCTCCACAGTACTCACAAAAGTATGTTTTCATCTCATGGTACGGGGGTTGGTTTAGGAAATTAGTTGTTTCATTGTAGGGATTTTGGTCATAGATAAACCCGTTTCCCGGATTCGCAATGCCACAACCGGGGCAATTTCCACCATTTTGAGGCCCCCCACACCATTCACAACCAAATTGGTAAGATGAAGACATCACGAAGAATTATACGGACAAGAGGGATAAAAGGAAAGAATCATCGGGTCAGAGGATAAAGACGATTATTTTTGGGGTTTTATGAAGAAAACGAGTGCACATGTACATTCAAAAACAACACTTTTAATTAAAACAAGACCGAGGCAAACCACAAGGAACTTAAATCAATAATCACAAGCGTATTCACGCAAGTGACACAAAGGCAAGTTTTGAATCTTTTGTTCGGGAACTTATAATGATAACACTCAAGTTGAGAAGTGTTATATTAATTGTGTGTTCTATTTTATTTAAAACAACAAACAAAAATCTTTTTGTATTTTTAATCTTTTACATATATATACAAAGAAAAGAAAAATATTTTTGTATTTTTAAATTTTTCAAAAAGCAATAACTTCACGAGGAAGGTTCTTTAAGTCACTAATCGCAAAAACTTCACGATATTGTCGCAACACACCTCCCCGGCAGCGGCGCCAAAATTTGATTCGATCGTCTTGATTCGTTAAAATAAACACAAATATCAATACATCAAATTAACCGCAAAACCCGACAAATTAATCTTTTAGGAAAAAGGGTTAACGTGCCAAATCTCGCAGGTGTGATAAAAGTGATACCGGGAAAGTGATTTTCCCCGGGTCGTGTCCCAACGAGGTGTGAAATTGACGGTGTCGTTGAGTTTCGTGATTAGGACTTGAATTGGTTAAACAAATTTGGGTTTTGATTATGTATTCTACAAATTAAAGAACGAGAATGGAAATAAAGCATGTAAAACAAAGAAAATACTAAATAAACTACGACTAAGCCTAGGAAACAATAAAACAACGTTAAATTACATCCTAGGGTGCTAAAATGCAAAAACGCGAAAAACTGGGAACATACCGAGCTCCCGAAAGTGAAAAAGATGCAATTTAAGGCCTACGGGTGCAAAACTAATTTTCCTACATTCTAAATGACTAAAAATGATTTTAGAAAAAAGCTAGGTATTTTTTCGACTTTTATTTTATTTACTACGAATTAAAAACGATTTAAAACTAAATTAATTATTAAAAATATTAAGCTAATTTAGAAAATTATGAAAATTTCACAGAATCTACTTTTACTTACGCTTGATCTAATAAAAATAAGAAAACACTAACCTGTTTTGGAAAATAAGCATAAAATAAGTTAGGAAAAACTTAAAAATAAAACTGCCAAACGTCCTTAAAGGATTAACTGAGTAACTTTAGAACCAAAGAAAGCCCAAGAGCAGATGGATTGTGTGTGCTGTACTGAAGCGTGTGCAGCAGACCTGCAGGTCCCAGGTTCGAATCCCTTGCCTGTCACTTTTTGCCATTTATTTTCTTTTTGGAACTGAACCAATTGACAATTTATTCACAGAAACTGAAACTTGCAAATCTAAAAAAAACAAGCTTGTTGACAGAATAACAAAATAAATTAGAAGCTAAAAACTACTTAAGGGCTGTTTGGCTATGCTCGCTGGCCAAAACAGTGGGCTGCCAAAGGAAGAAAAAGCTACAAAATAACCAATTAAAAACTGCGATATGATGAAACTACTGCACTAAGCTAAAAAGGATAAGGGGAAGGAGAAATTAAGCTGTCACTTTTTGCCATTTATTTTCTTTTTGGAAATGAACCAATTGACAATTTATTCACAGAAACTGAAACTTGAAAAAAAAAAAAAAACAAGCTTGTTGACAGAATAACAAAATAAATTAGAAGCTAAAAACTACTTAAGGGCTGTTTGGCTATGCTCGCTGGCCAAAACAGTGGGCTGCCAAAGGAAGAAAAAGCTACAAAATAACCAATTAAAAACTGCGATATGATGAAACTACTGCACTAAGCTAAAAAGGATAAGGGGAAGGAGAAATTAAGCTGTGATTCAGTTTATTCCCAAGCAAAATGGACCTAAGGTCTGTTTGGTCCAGGGAATAACTAATGGATTAAAGGCTATCTAAGAAGCTTGTAAAAGTTAAATCCTATGAAAACTAATTTATAACATACAATGATCATCTAAGGGAACTTAATAAGCAATAATTAATCATTAGAAAGCTAAAATACAAAAATTAATTGAAAAGAACCTGTTGATGCGGCCTACTGTTGGCTGCTGAGTCAGTCCCTACGCAATCCTCAATGGGGAATTTGTAACTTTAAAATGACCCACAATTAGAGCTTCTAATTGATCAAAAAGCTGGAAAATATCAGGTGTAACAACAAGCTACCAAAAAGACTAAGTTGCAGCTAGATTGGAGCTTGGAAGAAGCTTATTAGAAATCTGTTACAGGGCTGCTGAAGCATGACAGATTATTATAAAAAACAACTACCCAAACTGATCTTTTACTTAATAAGAACTAACATAGACTTCAAAACATTTGATCAAAAACTTGCATACCATCATTTCAACTTCAAGAATGGATCAAAAGGAGATTATGACCCATAAAACAAAACTTATTCCAAACAATGCCTTGGGCAAAAGAACATGAAACTGACAGAAAAACTAAAAAGAAAACAGCACTGAGATCATAATTATAAGCTTAAACTGAGGCCAAAACCAACTTGCAATAAGATTTAAAACATAAGTGACAGAAATTTAGGAACTTGGAACAATGAAAACTTCATAAACTTAACAAGGTTGAAACTTAAATTGCATTAAAATTAAAAGTTACAATAAGTTTAAATGACAGGAAAAATAAAAATGGAGCTAGAATACTCAAATTCTAGACTACTTGAACATTCACACCTAATAATCTATTTATACAAGAATTAGAAAAGGTCTTCTGGCTTCTGTCTTTGTGCTGCTTCCAATGCCGACAGAGATGGGGCTAGTGTGCAGGGAGTATGGGAAAGTGATGGAGGTAGGGAGATGGGGAAAAGTTTGTCGGGCATAATCTTTGGGTTTTATTATTTTATTCCTGGTTTTATGGGATAAAAAGAAAAGGATGAAGGGTGGGGTGACTTATGGGTTAATGGTTATAAAAAGAAAAAGAAGTTTATTAGGTATTTTGTTTTTTTTTTTAAATTTTGTATTTTTGTATTTTTTTTTTGAAAACTAAAATTGGTGTTAAAAAAAATGAGGTTTTACAAAAATTGGGTTTTTGGTGAAATCGGGCTTTATTTGGATTTTTGGTTTAGGTTTTGAGTTTGTTTCTCCCTTCTCAAAAAAAACGCCTCGGGCTCTGAAAATGTAGAAAATCACTCCTCGGTTCCGTCTTCACTGCACTTTTTCTGATTTTCGCTCGATTTTGTCCATTTTTGCTCTGTTTTCAATCCTTTTGTACCTGTAAAACACAAAACACACTCCGAGGATATTTTTGACATATTTTGATCGTATTTGGGTGTTTTTGGTCATTTTTGTGGTCATAGTTGGGTAAAAATGATGAGTGAATAAGCACTCATCAAATTTCCCCACACTAGCCAATTGCTTGTCCCTAGCAATCAATCATGTGAAGTAATGAATGAAACTCATAAGCATACCCCATTTTGACCTTTTTATTCAATGCAAGAAATTTAAACTGAAACGTAAAAAACATGCTTTTAAAGATTGAAACTTCCGAGATGTTTGACAATATCCAATGATTTTCTTGCTTGATTAACATTTCAAAACACCTCACGAAAAAGGAACGAAATATAATTCACTCAATCACTCATTTTTAATGGAGTAACAAGATAAATCACACTCATTGCTCAGTCATGATTAGATTATTACCATAAGCTTGTACAAGAAACAAAACTCCACCGACGTGGCGTGAGCACCAAGCAAAAACATCTAAAGAGGACTTTTATTAGGGTTATAATGATAGGCTACGGGTTAAGGGTATGGATAAGGCATGGGAATATTTATGAAATTTGTGTTAAAATAAAAATGAAAATCAAGTCTAATACCCATGTTGCTAGCTACCAACCAATCCGCCAACCAATAAATGATTACAACTTCATTTTCTTTTCTTCGGCTTTCCACAACTCTTCGCTTTGCTTGGCCATGACAATTTTTCTTCGAACATAGCACATTGGCTAATACATTCATATTTTCGACTTTTTTTTTTTATTTTTATTATTATTTTTTTTTGAACATATTAACTCATCCATGAAATGGCTCAATCCACAAATAAGATGCGGCACTCATAATCATTTGAACACTCTTCACTTTCCCATTTTCCAGATTTGGTTTCTGGTGGTGTTAAGTTAACCTTTTCTATTGATTTACATAGTGTTACTTCTTCACCTGGATTTGGATAAAATTTAAAACCCAAATCAAAAGAGGGTATTTCATCAAAAGTTTTCTTTTCTTTTTCATGAATATTTGATTCAAATTTCCCAAAATCAAACTTCTTTTCTTGATGAATCAAATTTACTTGACTTTCTACAGTTTTCAAAAAAACTGATTTAGATTCAGATTTTTGAATCTTGAATATTCTGTATTAAGCTTTACTCGTTTTCCTCCATTTATCACACGATCTCACTCATCTTTTAATCCTTCGACTTCTTTCGAATTCGGAAAGTTTGATAATCCTTTCTTAAGTGAATCCTTCATTTCTATTATTAAAGTTTCCCACAAAAATAAGCTATTCTTTGTTTTGCGAACAAAGCCCTGTTAAATCATCATCAAAATATAAGATTAATTATGTTTTGTTTATAAATATAACTTTTTAATTAAAATAAAATTATAAAAATATATTTGTATTAAAGATATACCTTTTCATCATCAACTTTTATCAAAATATCTTTTTTGTCTTCTTTCATTTCAATACGTTTCTTCTTAAAATCTTCACCATGCTTATTAACACGTTGGATACAAGTACGCATTGATACATTTCCTTGTTTATCCTTAAATACCTGTAACTTGTAGATAAGCAGTGAAATATAATAGTTGATATCAAAACGTACGTATGGGGATTAACATTATCAAATTAATGATGAAGCAATGTTGAGTAATATAATGTCTCATATAAACACAATTTATAAAATTTCAAAATCAAAGAAATCAACAAAGAAACACACGAGGTTCTTGCATGCAGAAGCAACATGTGATTCACTAGCAATTAATCTTTTTGCATTTTCAATCTTTTCCTAAAAAACGAGTATAACATGTAACTTTCTTTTAAATAAACATATGTTTATAGCAATAGAAACTAAATCACTAGCAGCAGTCGAAACTCTCTCAGAGGAAATACACTCTTGAAATTCTCATACTTTATATGTGTTGTATGACCTGATCCTACAGATTGTCAAAGAAGCTAGAACATCTTATAATAAGTCCAAGTTTTAATTGATCTTAACAATATATTTACAAGTTGTAATAAGCAAATAGGTATGTTGAGTAATAAGTAAAGTCACACAAAAGAGGAATCCTATAACATTGTTGCCTATTCTATAAATTGAAGTTATGTCGAGTAATATAATATCTGATATCAAAATTCAAAATCAGAGAAAACCACAAAAGAAACACACCAGGTTGTTGCATGCAGAAGCAACATGTGATGCACCAACAAATAATCGTTCTGCATTTTCTAAGTTTCCCTAAAAGCAACCAAAAGAAATTTGATATGCAATTTTCTTTTTAAAGCAACAAATGTTTACTTATTATATGTAAAAAAAAATAATAATAAAAAAAGTACCTTTAAATTAACAGGTTTTTTAACTTCAAGTTTCTGATTCTTTTGTTCTTTCTCTTTATTTTCTTCTGTAATCACTTGTTTTGTCGTTAAGACATTTACTCCATCTTTCAGCTTATCCTTTGATACCTCTCCTCCATCTTTTGGCTCATCATTTAACAAACTCTTTTCATTAGACGTATTGTTATCACAGTGACTTCTATCCACCAATTAATCAAACTCTGATGCTTCTCTGATTCTAAGTAACTCATTATTCCATGTTTTCAATGGTGGAAGAGAATAATCGATATCAATGAAATTGCATTGGATCTTTTGAACATAAAATAGCTGCAAAACGTAAATGAATAAATAAATTAATTAAGAAAATGAAAGAAAGAAAGAAAAAAAGAAAGAAGAGTAATTACCGTAAGGAATGTCAAAGGTCCAAAATAATACGATTTTCTGTTGTTCGGATCCCATTCTTTTTTACACTTCTTCAAACAATCGATTAAATATCCACACCAATCCATTTGATTAATCTTTACATGATCAGATGAAATAGAGTACAAAATCCTTTGATTTGAGGTTCCGTCTTTCATTGCCTCAAATAATACAGTAGCAATCAAAACAAGTATATTTATCATAAAGATTTTTCCTCTATTTTTTGTTTTTCTAATTCTTTCTACAACAGATTTTGGTTTCACCTTATTTGTATCCTTCTCCAAGACTTTGAATTGCTTTCTCCAACTTTTAACACATTTATCTTCACTTTTCACTCTCTCTGGTGGTCGTATTGGCATACCACCTCCTAGAAAACCAAGGATTTCTTTAACTGATTCTTTTGTTATTTTAATATCTCCCTTCCAATGTACCATTGTCATGGTTGATTCGTCAAAGTTTTATACTACATGTTGTGTCAATCTACTTGGAATGATATTAATTTTTAAATCAAGTAAACTTTCGAATCCCATCTTTTTTAAGACTTTGCACGCATTAGCATCTGATCTTAAGAATAGAATAGCTTTAAATAATTGAGTTGGAGACCCCCTGTTCTTAAACACATCATTACTTTTAACCAATTTTAGACTAGAACATTCACCTTCAAATAGTTTTTCTTGATGCTTCATACTCTCCAACTTTTTTTGTTTAACCTTTGATGAATCATTTCTCCAACTTCTTTGTTCTTCCTCTTCTATTATATTAAATTCAAAATCTTCTATTCTTTTTTGTTCTTTATTTCCTTCACAATCTTCATCTTCTTTAGCTGCTTCATACTCATTATCTATTTCTCCATCATCATCATCATCACATCATTATTTTCAGAATCTTCTTCATCGCTATCTGTTTCGTCATCAAAGTTAAATTCTTCCTCATCATCATCATCATCATCATCATCATCATTATAATCTTGTATTTCATCTTCTTCAATATCATCAGCAAGATCTTCATCATCATCCGTATGTTCGATGTCAATTGATATATCATTATCATCAGATAAATCTGTGTTACATTTTTCTTCTGAAATAAATTTTTTTTTCAAACATTTGTACTTATAAATAATTTTATGTGTCATTTATATTAAGGTATATGACAAAAAATGAATTGAAATGCATACAACAACAACAACAAACACAATCACGCATGGGCAGGATATTGGATAGATAGTTGACAGAACAAAGAAATGATAGCAAAAGTCATTAAGCAACATGAGAATGCATAATTACGCGTCGGCAGGCAAATGACATATTGCCGAATTACTAAACAAGGCATTAAGAAAAACAGGAAACCGCGCAAAATCAAAAGAGAAAGTGCACAAAAGCAAATCGAAGACTAAAACAAAGACCATAGACTCAAACAAGAGTAAGCAAACCCAAGTGATTAACATATATCAGCACAATGGTAAGCATTAGACCTAAACTTATGGCAAGCCAGATTTAAAAGTATAACTAGTTATTCGAAGTTTACAATTAGGGGTAAAGGATGAATTCTTTGATGATTATTGGTAAAAGAAGTTTGCAATTAAGTTTGACTACTGATAGAAGTATTTGAGTATTTGCGCCACATTATCATCATTAAAAGGAGTGACTATTGATACAAGTAAAACTAACAATTAGCGAATAATTTGAGTTTGCTAACATCTAAATACAATTATTGCCTAACAACTAAAAACTTCACCATCTTCATATTAACAGATATATATCATTTTTCTAACTAATAGCAATGTAACTATATTTTCATCATGTAAAATCACATAATTTAATGAACATAAAAAATTTCAAAAATACCTTTCCCTACTTGTCGTATTCTTCTTCTTTTTGTTCTTCTTCTTGCAGGATCATCTTTTTCATAATAAGATTTTAATAATTTATTAATAAAATTAAACTTCTTCTTCCTTCTATTACTTGTCGTTTTTTGTTAAATAAATCAGGACACCTGTAATAACAAAATAATTATAATAATAACAATAATAATAATAATAATAATAATAACAACAACAACAACAACAACAACAATAATAATAATAATAATAATAATAATAATGGAGACCGACCTTTTGGGTAGCTCTTGTGAAATTGCTGCCCCCAAACTCATTAAGAAATTGGCAGATTTATATTTCACACGTGTCACAAAAGAGGCTGAATCCATCTTCTGCCTATCTGCAAGACAGATGGCCCTATGGAGATCGCAAATGGAAGACCATACTATAGACTGGCTCAGAGTAGTCCTGATAGTTGGGCTGGGGCAGACTATGAATACTAACACCTACCGGTGTGTTTTATGCTATCGTCTAGGTGTTCCCCTTTTCTCCACTAAGATGCCGTGCTATGCTTGTTCCAAGGTTTTTACGGGCGATATCTATGGGGATCATGCCGTATCATGCGCAGGTATTATTGGTATTAAACATCGACATAATGTGGTGCGTGATACGCTCACTGATATCTGCTCCCGGGTTGGGGTTTTGGCTCGTAAAGAAGTTGATGTCGGGCTCTGCGGAGAGAGGGATAAACACTTACGCCCAGCTGACTTGTTACTTTACTCGTGGGAGAGAGGACTTGATGTATGTGTTGATCTTACTGGGTCATCACCCTAAACGCAATATGGTATGACTGACTTTGTGGCAGGGCGTGCCGTGATTGAAGCTGCACAACGCAAACGTGTCAAGTACGAAACCAAATGCGCTGATATTGGATATGGGTTCATCCCCTTCTCTTTCTCTTCCTTTGGTGAACTCGAGAAGGAAGCGGTAACCTTGCTGAAGCGAATCCGAAAGTTCTCTGTCACTCAAGATATTGGCGCGCGTGGTGCTAACTATATTTTTAGTAGGGTTTGTTTTGCTATTGCTAGAGGAGTGGGGGCCCAGTTAGTCTCACGGCTCCCCACGGATTTCTTGTAATTTCTTTTGATCGTCTAATGAAGTGATGTTTTTATAAAATAATAATAATAATAATAATAACTCACCATAGCAAGGTAAGCTGCGCTGTCTGAGTCGTTACTAACAACCGAGAAGCCAGTCTCTCAGCTGATAGCTCATCGGATCATGCAGCTCCTGATCTGGTCATAGAAAAAGTAAGTCGAACTCAAAGCGATTATGAGCCAGCTGCCCTTAGTAGACTGGAAGCCAGATAAGGAAGTCTGGTCTAGCTCTCGAAAGTGGAAGGCAGAAAAAGGATAGCTGAAAGTGGGGAAAGTAGGGCTACTCACATTGATTTACAACCAAAAATCCTATCTTGAAAATGACATCTTCGTGAAATAGAGAAAGCCGCCCCATCTCCAACTTAGGTCTTCTCGCTCGCTGACAGGAAGATTGGATCCCAACAACCGCCTCGCAAGACCTCTGTACTTTTTTATTGCTTTTCCTTATTTCAATTTAAGGAAATCCACTTCTTTACTAGAGAGAACTCGATTTAAAGCTTTCATTCCTCTTCTGGTGGTTTGGTTTATCTTTATTTAGCTATTGAGCAAAAAGAGTTCGCTACCTTTCTGCGTAAATCTTGTTTTCGGGGGAAAGGCTGGGTTCGTAAGCTGCAAGAAAGGAGAGAGAGGCACTATTTTTGGAAGTCAGTGCTTGTATTTGGTCGTCCAGTTCTTCCTATGGACTAAGGGGAGGTTTGGGGCATTCTTCACTCCTTCGCGACGCCTCTATGTACTATATAAGGGGCGGACTAAGGGCCCATTGGTTCTACCTTCTTTTCTTTGTCGGCGACAAGGGATCTCTCAACCGCATCCATAGCTAAATGGTTAAACATTTGAAGTTCTTTCCTTGGTCTTCATTCAGTGAAAGGAGTGAAGCTTTCCGCAGCTGGAAAGCGGAGACCCGCGAAGGCGAGATGATCCCAAAGCGAGAATGAAGCTAGAGCCATTACTTGACCAAGAACGTGAGAGGATTTCACACACCTTCCCCGGACCGGGTGGATACACTTTTTAACTCTTCCCAGGATTGAACTACGGGATCGATCTCTTATTTACCAAGATATGAAAGCCACGAGCCGCTTTCTTTCGATGTGCTGTCATGATCACATTCTCAGTTTCGTACGAGATTCCCAGTTTAGCTTACGGGGTCAAAGTCTTCTTTGGACTTTTCCAATTCGATTTCTTTTTCATCAATCGGGGCGAGAGGGAGCTGCTTCGAGGAGGCGACACCCACTCATTTTGTCCGGATCAAACTCTCCCCAAAGAAGGTACGTGAGAAGGGCTCGGCTCCATGCAGGTCTTTCACCGGTGGTGGCATCGAATTAGCGCTTCGCGAAAGAATCGTGTGGCGCGGTGAAGGGTTCCCGTTGGGGTCCCCGGCTCTCCTGGTCTCCACCTACTTGTGGAAGAGGGGGTGAGTTGATATTAAGGTGTCAAGGCGCTCGAAAAAGGCCACAAGTGGAAGCAACCGATGCTTTGGTCATTCAGTTGACTCCTTGCGCCGATCCGTGCTTTGTCATCTTTGGCAAAAGCGGGGCTTTCGGTCGGTTTTACCTACTATTGGATTTGAACCAATGACTCTCGCCGTATGAAAGCGATACTCTAACCGCTGAGTCAAGTAGGTCAAGTCAGAGAAAATAGACCCCTATAAGTATAAGAGAAAGCCGCGCAACCAAAGTTCCCCTTACTATACAAGGGGGGGCGGAGCGCTAAGAAAGAGAAAGCGTTATCACTATACGAAATGAAGCAGCGGCTAGCACGCTAAGATAAGATCAACCACTTGGAGAACGCGGAGCCTTTCTTTCTTGGTCGTCTGTCTTAATAAGTTAAGCGGATTCCGATTCATGTGGTCGTTCTCTGCTGCATTGGTGTTTTCACTCCCCACTCTCCACCATAACAAAATGTTTCCACTATATCTCATCAGGAGTAGTCAAAGGAAGTACGGCGGGCCCGAGTAGGAAAAAATGAACTAAGAAGTAGGGCATAGAACAATGGATCAATTCATTCAACAAGATCCGTTCGGATCTGACCAGGATGAATGGGATTGGTTTGACCTCTCGCTCGGAATTAACCCGCCGCCTACAGATGTCCCATGCCACGTTTCGTGAACAACTATGCCCGAGAATTAATGAATTGTGATATAGCGCCGAATAAGTAACAACTCTATTCCCGACTTGAAATCCATAAAGGACTTTAAGGTAGATAAAATAGGGGGCCCTAAAATGCCTCGGGACGACTGCACGTTAAATCATAGCAGCACGACCAAATGGAGGCGGAATGCCGGTTGGGCGCTAGCGCTTTATATTATACTAATATAATATAATATGAATTAAATTAAGTTAAGGGCTTTTCCTTATTAGTAAAGTTGTTCGAGGCCGGAAAATGAGAATACAATCTAGAAGATCTGGTCGAATGGTAGAAGAATCTATGGATTCGTTAGGAATCGATAGTCGTTGGTGGACATCACGAGTCACAACCGGCCGGGAAGAGGAGAGATCAACGACGGAGCTACTAGCTACTAGTTGTAAGGGAAAGGAAAAGACCACCTTTAGTACATTTCTCTTGGTCAGGACATTGAATAGCGAGCGAAAGACGGAGATTGGATCTAGAAAGCACTTCGGCAGCCGGGGTTGGCGGCTGTGTGGCCCTCATTCAGCTGGAAGTAGGAAATCAATCCCGGCACGACCGATGACTTAGTCTCCTTCTCTGCTTCGGCTCAACCACCTACCTAACCTCTTAGAAAGATCCGATGGGTAGCGGTACCTAACTTTTAAGCCCTTCACCAATCAAGGTCTTTCATCTAGTAAGTCCTAGTACTATGTTCACCAAGCTTGACTAATAGAATAGGCAGGCGCTTAGCTTCAACTAGTTCAGTTTGAGTCTTTCTCAGGAGTAGTTGCATTGCAAGTAGGCACAAAATAAGTAGTCGCGTTAGCTTATCACATTCATTTTCAAACAACCCTTGTTTGTGCTCCTTTATCTTTCTAAGCCGCTCTCGCTAGCAGGGAATCTAGTTCAGCAAGGCCCATAGGGTGAGCTCAGCTTGAAGGCTGGCGTCTGGTGGTATCGTATATAAGATCACACGGCTGCTTTTAGGAGCGATCTGTTCATCCAACTCGAAATATCGTAAGTAAGAGAAGAAGAAGAATCTGACGCCCAAAATTCCCATGTCTTTCTTGGTTGGACCAACCGGCGAAATCAGTCTTCCTGAATTGGAAGAGCAAGAACAAGTCTCTCCATTTTTGGGGAGCGAGAGCGAGTCAAAAGAACGAAAGCAGATCAAATGATTGTTCTAGAATGGCTATTTCTCACAATTGCTCCTTGTGATGCAGAGGAACCATGGCAATTAGGATCTCAAGATGCAGCAACACCTATGATGCAAGGAATAATAGACTTACATCACGATATCTTTTTCTTCCTCATTCGATTTTGGTTTTCGTTATCACGGATCTTGGTTCGCGCTTTATGGCATTTCCAAAAGAAAAAATCCAATCCGCAAAGTTGTTCATGGAACTACTATCGAGATTCTTCGGACCATATTTCCTAGTATCATCCCGATGTTCATTGCTATACCATCATTTGCTCTCTTATACTCAATGGACGAGGTAGTAGTAAATCTTGCCATTACTATCAAAGCTATTGGACATCAATGGTATCGGAGTGCGCCTCTTCACGAGGGTGATTTAAGTGCAACGAAATGCCTTAAGAATATGGTTCGCGAAGCATCTGGCTTACCGGTAATCTCCCATTCCCGCCGTCGAGAGACTTAAATAACTATAGCATGCGAAGCGGGGAGTTGAGATGGTTAGACCTATACCCGAAATGCTCAGCATAGAAGCCTATGGTTCCATCTTGTTGTTGCTGGAGGTACACATCCCTCTTCTCGGTGTGGAGCGATATACGAGAAATAGATGCTCGACTGAAATGTCCGATACGGCGCTGAAGTAGTGAATCTATCGGCACCATAGCTGTGGCATACAACTTTGGACCTAACGGCCATCCCGGTAACCTTCGAAATGGGGATCCCGTTGGCAACAACCACGGTAGTAAGTCGCGGAACTCTTGGGCGGGAGAGGACAACCTCTTGTTCCTGCTCCTCTTTCTTCGCTTCGGGGACGGAGGTCCTACGGTAGGTAACAGCAGGTACAAGCAACTTGACCGAAGGGGACCAGCGCTTCTACTCTTCCACCGAGGAGCCGTTCGCAGCGAGAAGCAAGGGATGTCGTGAACGGTGGGAGGTCCAGGAATTTACCTATTCATAGAGTGATCCTATGATCGTCACAGGATATAGACTATCTCTTTCTTTATTCGATTCTTTTTAGAAAAAAAGAAGGGTGACTCAACTTCTCAGCTAGAGTTGGGGGTGGGACTTGTTGGCATAATGCAAGGCTGGAGCGTGGGAATTGAGGTCTCATGAACTACTACTAAAACCTACTTTTTTCTTTTTGGACAAACGATATCAGGTCAGGTCTATGGATGGATCCAGATCTGGGTCGGCGGCCCCGGCGATGAGCATAGGGAGTCTATACTCGAGCGTTCAACTGGGCCCCTAACAGGATAGGTGAGGAATCACTCTTGATCTTTTTTATTGGGGCCTACAACTTCTCCGAGCCGACTAGCATCCCTTTCCACTGCGCATTTATCGAACAAAGAAGACGACTATAGGATCGAATTCGCTTTCCATGGTGAACTGGTCATCCCATACCTTCTGCCTGTCTCAAATGTGCGGAACCAGGTCTTTTTCGGTTCCGGCACCCCTCGAATACATAGGGTAGGTAGGAATGGGTGAGAAAGGGTTCCCTGTTGCCAATAAACTTTCCCCGGCCTTCGATTCCCCTTACTCATAAAGGGTCTTACGGTCGGTACTAACTAAAGAAAAAGAGTCTTCTTTCTAAGAGTAGGCATGGAGAGCTTTTGGGAAACTTGCAAAGTACAGTTTGGGGGGGACGGGCGTCGACCCAACCTTATGAGTATTCGGACTATAACAGTTCGATGAACGAGTCACTCACTTTTGATAGTTATACGATTCCAGAAGATGATCTAGAATTGGGTCAATTACGTTTATTAGAAGTGGACAATCGAGTGGTTGTACCGACCAAAAGTTATCAGCGTATTATTGTAACATCTGCTGATGTACTTCATAGTTGGGATGTACCTTCCTCAGGTGTAAAATGTGATCTTGTACAGTGCGTTTAAATCAAACCTCTATTTCGGTACAATTTTCTTGAGAAGGAGTTTACTATGGTCAGTCGCAGTGAGATTTGTGGAACTAATCATGCCTTTATCGCGTCGCGCCGGAAAGATAGGCGGACTGCTTAGCCCACTCTGGCTCGGCCGCACCACCACAGGTGCGAGCCACCCGAGAAGCAAGCTATTACAGCGGCGGCTCGGTGGAAGCGAGAGGATACGGTTAGGATAACGAACTTGAAGCGGCGGAACCCGGCGTCCGCTGAGCGAGTGGTTAGTGGCCAATAAGCGCCTAGTTGATGGCATTCCTCTCTGCGCTTGGCACTCGAGGAACCACGGGGCACTCCATACTAAAGAGCAAACAAGTCTTAGGGATGAGACGCGCCAGCGCAAGGACCTCAATTCTCATTAGGAGGTCGAACCAAGGACCTATGGAAGTCGGGGCTAGCCCTTCCCATGGAGCAGCATAACAGGTGTCTGAGGGAGGAGTTTAGAGGCCTTATAGTAGCACGGACTTCTTTTTCTTTCTAGGTCATCGAAGGGGCCAGTCCAAGATCGTCTTGTTCCTCTACAAAGACAACAGGCGCTCTCAATGGCTGGCGCCACTCTCTTCTGAGTTATTCCGGCTTCTTCATGATTTCGTGCGCGGTGAACAAACAAAACAAAAAGAGGGCCATCTCGGCGGAAGGAGAAGAACTGCACTTGGCGGAGACTACGACCCTATTCTTGTTCCTAGCCGTCTTTTACGAGTCCGGAAAGCCTCCTCAGAGGGATCCTCAAAATAGAATAGAGAAGGGCGGGCAGGGCTCCCGCAAGAGCCTCCCCCCTCTTCCCGGTCAAGATAGATGGGAAGGAGCCCTATCAAGGCCATAAACAGTCTCTTTATTTATGTACGTACACCTTTGTTTCAGGGTGGGGCCGCCCTTCCTCCTGCTAATCCGGCCATTTCCGAACCTGTCTTTCTCATCCCATTCAATGGAGGACTTTTAAATTCTTGCGATTCCCAGCCCCCTTAGCTTATTATTTTATATATATCTATATTTATTATTTATAAAGGGTTTTCCTTCGGCTAAATAGGCTCAATGATCTCTTTCTTCGCTTCGATAGGCCGGTACGGCGCCCCGCGTGGTTATATTCATACATGTTCCGACTCGCCAGTCATTATGGAGCTAGTGGCATGGGGGGGCAAAAGAAAGGGGGGAGGGGGGAAACAACTACGAAGCTTCGTAGACTCGACAAGTCGCTCCGCTTAAAGAATATGATGAAGCAAGCTAGCGAATCTCCTAGTAGCGAAGGAAAGGGTCAGGAAAGGAGCAGAGAAGGGGTTGGATTTCACCTATGATCAGATCAGTGGGCAACCATAGTTGAATTTTTTCGTAGTGTTGTGCGTTGTTGAAAGCTCATTACTTATTTAAGTAGGCCTCGCCTTTCGGAGCAGCTCCCAGCTCACACTATGGTGGAGGAGGTGCAGTGAAGATCTAGGAGTGTGGCGATGCTGTGAAAGGCTCCCATCTTGTTTGGAGGCGAGGGGGCATAGATGCCAAACAAACTGACCCTATCTATCATCGTAGAAAGCTTTGCTAGGAAAGATTATGGTTCTCGGGTATCCAATCAATTAATCCCCCAAACCGGGGAAGCTTAAGTGGAAATGAAAGGGTAGGGTGAGGGAAAAGAAAAGGGGGGAAGCAACTCAATTTAAGGCTTCGCTCCCAGATAAACCGTGAGCTCATTTAGTAGACAGCGAGTGTGCGCCCCTTTAGAGAAGAGATAGGGGCGAGTACTACACGAGCTCGTAAGTAAAAATGCGGAACGAGCCTTGTCTGAAGCAGAGCGACCTCGTCTTGCTTACGGCGAAGCTTCTAGCACTGGATAATAGGCATGGCAGGAATACGACTTTTTAGGTCGACCACTACACTACATAGAAGCGATAGCGAAGCCAAGCCGTATAAAGGCGGCGGCCCTTATAGCAATAACAAGCGGCCTACTTATAGCCCTTCCCAATTTCGGTAGTAAAGTTTAAGCGGGATAACCCCTCTCTATTCTTCTCTTCATGTATGTGGGTACACTTTGCCCGTCCGAATAGACGACAGGAACAAAATTTGAAGAAGCAAGAGATTTGAGATTCGTAAGTAAATGAGACTTTCTGTTTTGTCGAGAGGAAGGACCCAAATGCCTAAACAATACAAGAACCAACTATATGCTTAACACAAACAGGTCCTCCCTCTAGCACACGGGGATCGGCCCTACGCAGGGGCTGGCGTAGAGGTCACTTTAGCTTGTTGTACCGGAGTGGTTCATCGTCAAAAGAACAACAATGGCTTGTAGCATTTCCTATTGATTTGTCTAGGGGATGGGATGTAAAAGAAGGCTTTATCGTCTAAAGGCAGGGGTGAGCTTTCTCACTATACCTCGCTCTTCTTTTATCCCGCCTGGTTTCTTATTCCTGTTCCGTAAATTTAAATGCGTGAGCAGTTAGTTGCTCGACTAGTTTTTAGTGCAAAAAGGACCAGCGGCGACCCTATCCTAAAGGAGAAGAAGGAGTAGGAGCGAGGAGCGGAGAATCTTTTTGATTCCGGCCGAGAAGACTAGTAAAAGGAAGGATCAAGAATGTTATATATTTGAGCTAGATCGAGTTTGCCGATGAACAAGTCAGAATTGCCTCAACAAAAATAGATGGAATTGGGCCTAAAAAAGCCATTCTGGTTCGTTATCGATTAGGTATCAGTGGGAACATAAAGATAAAAGAATTAACTAAGTATCAGATCGACCAAATTGAACAAATGATAGGTCAAGATCATGTTGTTCATTGGGAATTGAAGAGGAGAGAACGAGCAGACATCAAACGATTAATTTCTATTTCTTGTTATCGTGGAATTCGTCATCAAGATGGATCACCCTTACGCGGTCAACGAACTCATACTAATGCTAGGACTTGTCGCAACCAAATTAGGAAATAAAAGAAGTCTACCGAAAGCCTTGGTACTTGTCTGATCAATCACACTGATAGCTTCAATAGTTCACTGAAATTTTGATTTGGGGATTTCACCGGTTACTAATCCAGTATCGGTATAGTAGGCCTCCTTGGCCACTCCACTAGTGGCTCGGCTTCGCCCTAGAAGCTACTGCTTACGCCTCTCTAGGCTTCGCTATCGCTCATGACTGGTATATGGATCTCTCTATGTAGTGGTCGGCCTTCTAGAAGCTTCGCCAGAAGCGACTAGTCGCTTCCCGAATGCCCCTTTCCTTCGCTACTAGGAGAGTCGCTAGCTTGCTTGCATTCTAGAAACGGTAGCTTCCGCGCCCTTCCTGCCTACTGAAATAGATGTGAATGATCGTGACAGCTCTTAAAATCCTATTGATCGATTAGATATGTCCGAAGAAAGTGATTACGTTCCCTCTCTTTTTTTAGGATTCCGAGGATGGGCCAGCCAATCCTAACATCATTTATGAGGAGCCGGACGACAAAGCCTCCTCCTCAGATAAAGATGTCTCCGACGCAACTCTCCCGGCAATCAAAACTTTCTCTATTTATATTTTTGTTTTTTGGCGGGTTCGGTCAGGAGGGACAAAAGAGGGATGCTTTCTATCAGTCAAAAGCAGATACCGCCCCCCATGCTCCTACGGTCCACTTACCGAGGAATAGAAAGGAAGGACCCGGGGCCAGAGCAAGTTGGGTTGGGGTATAGAGCCGTAAGCGCGGTGGGGGGTGACAAAGGACGTGCTCGTACGGTTCATATAAGTTGATTGTTGGGAACTTTCACTCCTCTATATTCGAAATATGCCTTTCTAGGAGCATTACGATCTGCAGCTCAAATGGTCTCTTATGAAGTCTCTATTGGTCTTATTCTTATTAGCCTTGTGGCGTTTGGATCCTTGAAGGAAATCGTTCGGATGTTCCCTTAACCTAACCGAGAGCGGACGGAGGGTACTGCGGCATGGGGAATGTCAGCGTCTACGTCGCAAGGCTCATTTTGAGTTGTGGGTCATAGAGGCTGACTTTTACGATCAGGGCGGGCACAAGGGTCCTAGTACTATCAGTGCGAAGAAGCCGGAGGTGGCTGCAATGGCAATCTCACTCACCGGCCTAAGCGCGAGCAAACACTCGAGCGTGAGCAAGGGATCACTGCTGAATGGACGAGCTCAAAGGGGGGAGGAGAGAGGGTGGGCAAGAACCATGTTTCGAGAGAAGTGGCGGTCGAATCTTATCGAGCTGCGAGAATAAGCGACTAAGCCGTGCCATAAGGGGTCATTCTCCAAGCGGAGACGGGACCAAGCCTTTAGGTTGTTAAAGTAGGTTGAGTGACAGTCGGCCATAGGAGTACTCGGGATATAAACCGGGGCAACAAAGTGGAGCATCTGGCGATGCCACCCGTTTTCGTTTAGTGGAGTCCCAGAAGCAGGAGGAAAGGGCTGTAGGTGATGGCGTTACGGTTCTTATCTAGAGAGGCGTGAAATCCTTTCTATGGGCTCACGTCGCGTGGCGGTGGTATAGATGAATAAAGGCGGACCGCTTGAACGGGACCTATTCTCTTAATATAATAGGCGGCAAAGCGGAATAGAAAAGCACGGACGAGCCACATGCGGGGAAACTTGCGTGTGGTTACGGCGGGGACCCGTATCTTGTACTAATATGTGTAGGTCCCGTAATTCGAGTGAGATTGTCATGGCAAAAGCGGATATGGTGCAGTATTCCCTTGTTCCACTGTATTGGTTATGTTCTTTATTTCTTGTCTAGCGAGAAACTAATCGAGCTCGTTTGATCTCGAAGCGGAAATGAATCGATTCTGAGCTATAATGTAGAATATCGCGGGATCACGATCCTTAATAGTTCCTTTGTTGGCGGAAGCCAATGTCCGGGTCAGAGGACTCATTAGAAGCGTGAAACAAGGCGGGTCTTTACCAACTTAAAAATGCTGCTATTTTAGGGAAGCCAAAAGCGTGGCGCTAAGCGCGAGCCTTATTGAAAAGGCCCTTTACTAAAAACATAGAAGGTAAGGCCGGCTTTCGAGCTGTAGCTTTACAACCATAGGGCTTAGATAGGCCCTTCTTATTATATTAGTAAGATAGGTTGCTTGAGCGCATATTGACCCTTTCTATTAGTAAGGTTGTCGTGTCGATCAAAGGCGAAACTTTAGTTTGATTGCGGTAGCGTTAGCGCTTTACTAATAAGATAGAAGGGGCTTTTCTTGTTTAGTAAAGTCTCGCTTTTTTATAGGAGTAGGTGCGGCGGGGCAATCTTCATTGAAACTAATGAATGTCGGTCGGGGCTTTCGCCTTGTTATCAAAAAGGGGTTGGGTAAAACAAACTCCCTCCTTGGGCGAGCGGGCTTAGTCAAGTAGAGACCGGGTTCTTATTCTTTGGATGCTCCGATCGAAAAGAAATCAGTGGGGCCATGCGGTCTGGTGAATATCGTTAGAAAGGTCAATCCCTCCCCTACGACACAAAAAGCGGGCGAACTTCTAGCCGCCCGCTTCCATAGAACAATATCGTGGCAGCGTAGGACCTAAGTGAAGTGGTCATATTGGATCCTTGGGAACCACCACAAGTACGGCCGACATCTATTTATTTAGCGAGAATGCCGTGTCGTCAGTGAGCCTAGAAGAAGATGACTTCAGACGGTGACTCCTTTTCAATAGAAAAGAATAGCCAAACCGGCCCATTTGGTGGGCGGTCAATCTCGGAAAGAAGATAGGCGGCAAGCCGGAGGCGTCGACCACGGTCTCGACCTTACCACCCACGGGGTGTACTAATCAATGAACCCCCGAAACCTACTTTCTTTTCTGACAAAATCAACCAAGCCTAACCGGTCACGACATGTTGTTGATATTGATTGAGTTGGAGGGACTTTCGATTACTTCATCCATCCATAAACCTAGACCAGATAACCTTACGTAGCAGCGTCGACAACATCCAAAGGTCACCCTTGGATTCTTAGGGGCAAGGAAGAGGCATTATGTTAGTTGTAGCGCGCCTTCCCTCTTTATAACACCCGGAAAGATTTTTTTCAGTCTTTTCTTATGATGACACGGTCGAGAGATACGATACATCGGTGTAAAAGATTGATCCTTTGGATCTTGGTCGGGATGGCCTTTTATTAATAGAAGCTGGAAGAGGAGGAAAAGAAATAGCTTATGATGACCATATATTTGAGTCGATCATTTTGTAGATCTAATTCAAGTTTTTGATGCGATTGGAAAGGCCTTAAAATCACGAAGTTTTACGCTTAAAGGAAGAAATGTTCTTGGTGGATGCACGGACTTGCGACGCTTGAGAATGAGTATCTGAGGATGAGCCTAAAGGAGTTCCAATCAACCGAGCCACCAGGTTTGTCAACCGAGCCACCAGGTTTGAGAATAAGGTGGGATCCCTGGATCTAGTGGCCAGCGAATCACTGATCAAAAAGCAGATTTTTTTTAGATTCTTCATGGATCTAGTGACCGGTGAATCACTGATCAAAGAGCGAGCTGCCGCCAGGATTAATGATTTGGTGGGATCTGTGGTGGTACGGTGAACAGCTTCTTCTTCTTCCACGAAGATTCACACAAAACCGAGCTTGGATGGGCGAACAAGATTTGGCGAGCGGTCAAATTTTTATTGATAAAGTAAAAGGAGGTTATTCAGTAGCCATCGCAGGTTTCATTACTTTTATTCCATTCTGTCTTCTCATAAGAAGAGGAAGGATATCGAATGATCAATTCACCATTGAGAGCATTAAGCCCAAGGGCGAATATTGTGGTGTTCTAACTTGAGTCAAGCGAGCGTAAATGCGAGATGCCGGAAAAGAAAAGGATAGAAGGCGGAGGCTGGCCTATATTCCTACTAATGTGATCCCCATTACTTCAAATATGTTCTACACTCGATATATTGCTCGATGTTTTTACAATTATCTTTTTGAAGCAGATAGTTCCACGATTGCTCATTCTATCGATCTTGGGAAATTAAAAAATCATGTTTACACTCAATTTTCATTACGAAGATGTATCGCGTCGGGATCCGTTGCTCAAACGAATCCATAGCGTTATGAAGTTCTGGATCGTGTAAAATAAGAGTAGTACCAAAGCGGCACACGATTTCATAATCAAAAATGGAAAATTGGCTATGGAGATTCCGTGCGGTCAGAAATTATCTGAGACACAAAGGGCTTCGGCAGAATGTCGTTTGATCCAATCCATTCTTGGGGTCAAATAAAGACAAAAAGGATATGTAAGTGACCTATGCGGCAAAGCACTCTCGAGGCATGGAATGTCTCATTTTTGGTAAGAATCTCCTTGATAATGTCTCTGTTAGATTTTTCGGTCGAAATCGTGAAAAGTCCATTCAATTCTTGATGGAAATGGAGTTTCGCGAATTCTCCCGGAGCGGAAGATCATTTGAGATCTTGAACATATTGAGGTTCAATGTCACTATTGTAACTTTGGCCAACACACAAGATGAGACTTTACCACCATGGGCGGCTTTTTCAAAAAGATGAGGGGAAAGTCGATAAGATGTCGGAGAAGCAAAATATCACGAGATCACAAGCGTAGATTGCTCACGCGGCTAAGTATGAATTGAGGCGAAAGCTTTATCAATTTGTACAGATCTGCGATCGATCTAGTGATATATCGTCTTGGTAGCATCAAACCAATAGAACAAGGGTTAGCTCTGCGGTGGTCTACAAGCAAGGTAAGTAGGTCCATGCGACGGACCGGATGTACCCTTTAGCCGGGAACCGGGTAAACAAAGTCGCGATCGGAATGAATGGTAGTTATTTGGGCTGTCTTTTGCTCCCGGAGGTCTTTGGTTGAATCCAGTTTGTGAACCACAAAGCCTTTGATCATAGAATATCTCGGGACCCCCACTGGTAAGGGGCTCTGGCGTGCACTTTTTTTATGATGCATGAATGCTTCCTCGCTTCGAGTAAAAATAAAAAAGATTCTCGAGGCACTCTTTCTCTTATAAGCTCTTTCCTTCCCTTGAGCTAGCGGAAGAAATCCATTTCTTTTATCGTAAGAGAAAAGGCACTTATTCCATGAAATAGGGCCTTGTGAGTCATGAACAAACAAGAATAGCCACTTCCTTATCTACGCTATTGACTTTCCTCCCCCCGTGGGAAGTCGCAAGAGCCTTTATCTAATGTACTATTGAACCATCTCACCTGAAAAATTAAGTCGCTACCTTAAGGCATGCCTTGACTCCACTCGATGGGACTTGCTTTCATAAAGATTTTTGCTTATTGACTTTATTTACTCGCCTTTACTTTAGCAGATATCTTGTTTGTATAAGTAAAAGAGGATAAGACCACCGTTTGCCACATTTGCTGATGAAACAAGATAAAGAACGGGTTCTCCTTACTTGGATTGGCGGGATCTTTGCTTTCTTCTCTGTTTTCGAGATCGATTGACTTCCATTGACCTAGATTGGGAGTTGTCTTCTTCGATAGCGGATTCTACATCGGCATCCCTCTTTATTTCAGGAGAATGTAGCCGATTTACTTAGTAAGCTGGGACTGTCCAATTGCTAGTTTGGTCGGAGTTGTTTGTTTGAAATGCTAGGTTGACATAGAAGAATCCGAAAGGAGATGCATTGAAGAAATGTCGGGGTTGTTCAGCTAGTTGGATGGCGACTTCTCAATCATGGAAGAGCATCTTGCAAGGGTTAGAGGTTTTGAAGGATGGTGGTATGGAAGATAGAAAGCCGCGTTTGTACTCGTGACTTAGTGGATCGAAACAACGATGAGATTTGGATCTTATTATCACGTGACCCGAGCCCCAATTGAGATCTTCTTTCACAGTAGCGCTTCGATCAAGCGTTAAACTACTACTTATGGCTTCGGTCGAGAAAGGTATGGGTCGGTAGGATAATGCTAAGGAAATTAGATCCACTGTCTCTACTCCCACCTATCCCGCTTAAGGTTATATGGATGAAGCTTGCTTTGGGTCCACCACATGAAAGAGTATTGAGATTTCTTGCTTTGAAGTGGGATTGTATTTAATCGATTAGTTAGTAGACTAATGTCTAAGCACTAAGGGAACAAGGGGCTAGCCTCAAAACCCTAACACTAAGATAAGTGAGCGACCGGCAGACTAATCGACTAAGTGGATTAGGATTGTTAGTGAGTGAAGGAAGCTCAGGAAAGCTTACGAGCGGGTATCCTTTGATTCCCTTCTACGATTGGGAAGGAAGAAGCGTAGCGGGGCGGGAGGAGTTAATACCGGTTAGCCCTCGCTTTATGGTTTAGAAGAGTAGGCGGCATTGGCTCTTTGCTTTAGGGACCGGTCGATCAAGGGGATGACGGAAGATGGCATCAAATCCACGGCATAAAGGCTTGGATGACTTTATTTAGGCCATGGCACTCTTTTCAATGGCAAGGCGGCTTTTGTCGTTTTTGACTAAAGACATTCAATTTCGATCATTACTCGATTCCGTAATCCGGCGTGAACTTGCCCAGAGCTGCTGCGTTTGCCTATTTGGGTGAAGGGCGTAAAGGAAGAGAGAGCAGGCAAGTTACTTCTTTTGATTCGGATGCATTGAAATAACAAATAAGCATAAGCGATGCTGGCGAGGATCCAGAGAGAAGGTGATTCACGGTGAAGTATTAATGGGAGACCAACTCCGGTGCTTGGTAATAGACTTTCTTGCAGGTCTCATATCCGAAGCTCGAGTAAAAGTGGGAGGAATTGCTTTCGAAGTTCTTCTAGTTCGACGAGAGCCAGATATTTGTTATATCCATAACTACTAACATTCTATAAACCATATGCAATACTAGAACCTAACTCGAAAAACCTGGAATAGAAAACTCTTCTTTAAACATCTGCTTCAGGACTATGAATTGAAGAGAAAGAGCTCAACTGTTAAGGAGGTGAGCCTAGAGGAAAGGAGCAAAACCTACGTCTAATCACCTGCTGGGGGACTGATTGGTTCCCCTTAGGTGGATTGATCCCTGCAAGGCTATTTGTCTACTTGGCTCTGGTTGTAGGCCTTTTGCTTTGGGCTTTCTAACTCCCTCACCTTTACAGTCGGGCTATTTCATTCCTCTCCTTTAGAGTTGAGCAAGTTTTTCATCCTTTGTGTGTGGTATACCTTCAATTCAACAAGCAAGAATAGTACCCTCCTCTCTGTTTAGGTGTGAGGGATATACTAACATCATTCAGGCTATAAGAGGATCCTTCATTCAAGGTTCTTCCTAAAGTTCTTTGCTTGTCCTGTAGTACGACTTTTTTTCTCGCTATACCATTGGATAGCAGTACGGTACACGCATCAAGATACGTGCTTTTCCACTCGAACCATAACCGGAACTGTAACCTCCATCTAGACCTAAACCTGACACCCGCATACCGCATATGCCATTGGTTTGTCGGCCGTTGTGTAAAGTTCATTAGGTGGTAAGCCGCGTAAGGAAGGGCTCGGTACCTTACAATTATTTGAAAGAGATTCCGTCGCCCGAGTGCGTGTCCACGAGCGGATCGTTGGTGGGGTATAGGCGAAGCGGCTTGATAGCGTCACTTCTCGGCGGAAATAGCAAGGGAGTAAGGATAGCGGATCACTTACATTTGAAAACCGTTTTCGAGGGACGTCCATCCGAAAGAAATTTTTCAAATTGAATAATTAGGAAGAGAGGAAAGCAAAAGGCCGGACATTGGACTAGTGGAATGAAACCTTATCCCATTATGGGTGAGAACACGATATTCTTTTATCAAAAGACATGGCCTCCCTAATGGACTTTGGAGCAGTCTACGAGCCTATCTTAGAGACCATCTTTCTTGATCGAAGCCCCATCCAAAGGTATACGCTTTAAAAGAAAGATACACCAATCATGTCTTGGACCGAAGCAAAGCATCTGGGATAGTGAAAAACTATCGCAACTTCCCGATCTTTCCTTAAACCAACCCCAATGGGAAATTGACTCAATAGGCTGCTCTCTCTGAGTGACTAAGGAAGTCGGAATGATCCCAAAAGAAAGAAGATAAAAGATCTCTCAAGACCGATTCTCTCTATCTCTTTAGCCCCACTGCCAAATGAATGTATTCTTCCTATGGCCATTTCCAGGCCTTTTTAGGCAGATCAACATGCATATAGGTTAACTCTTTGATCTGCAGAATAAGGCCTCTGAGCTCTCTCTTTTCTTTTATGGCAGAGATCTCTCCACACCAAGGAACCAAATCACAATGGATCGAACAACTGGAAATGATAACAGAATGCATAGGTCATTAGAAGGAGTTCCAATAATCGGATAAATATAGTATATCACCTTACTTCTTTCGTCTATGAGGAAGAAATAAAATGGAAGAACCCGCGGATATGTGCAAAACTTCAATTCTTGTTAGCCGGAAATGGCTCGTGGTAAAGACAAGATATACTTTGACGGGCGTGCTCGGAATCTTTTGTCGATTCGGGGAAGTTCTCGTTCCTTCACCTCTACAATTGGTAAAGCGGCTTCGCCTCCTCGCTTTTGTTCAATTATAAATAAATAACCACTTTAATGGAGATTTATAGCATCATTCAAGTAAATCTGATTAAGATCATTGAAAACATAAGCTTGTAATATAGCTACACCTAATTCGGACACTGTTAATGCAAGAACTATAAATAAAGGACCAAGATCCCCTATAAAAAACAAAATATCATTCATACATAGCATAGTCCAAGCGAACCCACTTAAAATCTTTACTAAACTATGACCGACCATCATATTAGCAAATAGCGTATTCCTAAGCTTAATGCGGCGAAAACAATAAGAAATTAGCTCAAGGAGTACTAAAAGGGTGCTAACTTGCAGTGGACTCTACTTGGGTAATAAGAAGCTTAAAAATGAAGCCCATTTCTTTGAAATCCACTATAGTAATGCCAATAAAAGAAAATGGAGACCTAAAGTAATGAGAAAATGACTTGTAGCGTGTGAAGCTATAAGGTATCATACCCTGAAGATTACAAAATAACAAAAAAGTAAAAGTGACCAAGATGCAAGGGAAAAACTTTTGTTTCACATTTCTGGAAAGACCCCCTATTTGTTCGTTTACGAGGTTCAGCACGAAATCATAAATAAGCTCTACCAAGGATTGCCAAGCATTTGGTACTAAGTTTCCTCCTCCTTTTTTAGTAACAAAATGAATCAAAAGTAGGACCAAACTTAGAGTTAGCAGCATAAACAAAGAGGAATTTGTGAATGAGAAATACAAGTTTCCTATCTTTATAGGAATCAATGGGAGAATGGAAAATTGCTCAAGTGGGGTTGAAGTAATCGTAGAAACACTTTTCATTTCATCCATGTAGTTCCGCTTCTGCTCTAAAATTAGGAAAGACTTGTCGAAATCGCCAGATTGGCTTGGTCCGACCAAGAAAGGCATGGGACTCTTTGGGCATTTGGATCGACAAAAAAGAAAGAAGAGAAAAAAGTCAAAGAATCTACACATCACAAGAAAGTGAGAGTTTCTAGTAATAGTAGGTACGTATTACTTTCAACGCCTAGCCAACAAAGATCGTGATACATCGCCGCAAGCAATTACCCGTTGTCCCGGCACTAAGGTATGGCGTCATAGGCATTCTTTACTGGCGGCAAGACCACATTATTATCGATGAAGCAATGGCGTTATGACCCTTTCGTGTTGCTCCTTTATGGTATTTGCAACTGACTCATCCACTTTCTCCGCATAGTTGTGGATTGTTAAATTGCGTAGCCGGGCGACTCGCCAGCTGGCTAAGATTTGGAGAGCCACAGGTAAGGCTAATCCGGAAAGTAATTGGATGGTATAATTTAAGATTATATCGGACATGTCAATGAAATCAAGAATGTAAGAGAAATTCAAATGTTAGAACTCCAGTACGTATGGAACCAAAAGACAAAAAAATAAAATTCTTCCGAACCCATCCACGAATAGCTAGAAAACCATTTTTCTTTATTTACGATAATTTGTGTGCTTGGTTGTTTTCCACTTGGTACGTACAACATGAGTATCGGTAGACAATGAAAAACTCCACCAAAAGTCTTGAGGGTAGATTTGGGATTTGATTAGATAACGCTTAAAACTTTTTGGAAGTAAGAAATGGTTTACGTTTGTGCGTAGCCAATCCTTTGGCGCTTTGAACTCAAGTATGAGCGAAGCGCCCTCATCTTGGTGACTCGTTTAGAGGAAGTGGAACCTACCCACTTCTTTAGGCTCCCCACCTTAAATGGGATGGGCTCTACTTATAAAATGAAATTCATAAAAGCCCGTTGCAAGCACCTTTCGAGGAAAGGTAGGGCACACATCGCTTTCTTCTTCAATCTATCATCTGGATAGAGACCTATTCCTCGCCATAACTGGACAATTCTCTTCTTGGGGCATAGAGACTAAATGCACAGGTAGGTCCTTTGACCCTTTAGGAGGAAGCGAGTTAGGCTGATGGGCGGACCCAGAAAGAAGAGAGGAGGGTTCACCACCAGTCAAGAAAGGAAAAAGTTGGTTCAGCATGGCAAGCGCAACCTCTCGCCTAGATCGAGATCCTTGGATAGAAGATCTCAATGCAACCTCTTCGTTATCATATCTATCAAAGCACTTTCCACTCTTTTCGGGTGGAGCTTCTTTACACGCAGCAGGGGCCCGTGAGTAGTCAAACAAATGAGAGGTTGTCGGACGAAGGGTCAAAGGTTGCGCTTGCGACAATCGAAGGTTGCGCAAGACCCTTCAACCTCTCGCGTGTTAGCTTGCTTGTACTAGCGGCTTCAATTGCTCCGACACTGCTACAGCTAGCTTCTTTATGGCAAGCGCTAGCATAATCTAGCTAGCGCTACATCTTGCTAACGTCGTCTGAATTGCCTTTCAAGCGCTACATCTATATGGCAAGCCCGCCGCTTCGGTCTCATTGTAGTCGCCTTCTTCATATGGCAAGCGCTACCGTCGCTTGCACTACATTGTCGGCCGATAACCTTGCTGACCGCTTCGCTCTGCTGGTGACCATCGCACTGACTATATCCCATTATCCATAGATCGTTCCTTATCGTTGCGGTCTAGCGAAGGTTGCTAAGTCGGATGTCTGGTGAACACATTAAGTAATGAGTATGGGTCTAGTAGGTGTACTAGGAAGAGCGAGTCTTGAATTTAAGCGTCGACAAGGCAAGTAGTGGATCTTTATTATAATGATATGGGAGACAGTCAAAGCATCGGTCTCGGCATCAACGAAGAAAAAGATGTCGACCGCCGTTCAAGAGAGATCGAAGGCTCGAACTTTTGCTAGCTTTGAAACATGGGCCGAAGGAAAGAGGAAGACCAAACAAAGTCGCGGTCAAAGCAAAGAAAAAGATGCCAAAAAAGATTCACTTTAGCTTCTGCTCTAAGCTTAGTGTAGGTTGCTTGCAATCGACATCATCCGGTAAGTGTTTGGGGATTAATTCGTGGCATTTGAATCTCCCGTTAAGGGGCTTTCCCTACGTTCTGTCCTTGATGTCTCTCATTCCGAGGTGAGGGTGAGGTTACTTGCAAGACTTTCGATGGTGCTCGGCGAGCGGAATCACCGATCTAGATACTAGATAGAAGGGTCGTTCGCTCCTATTCTTTGAGAGGTTGCTTGCGACGGTAGCATTAGCTAGGCAATCAAAAGGCGGTCGAGCAGAGTCAGTCTAGCGAAGATCATCGGATGGAAAAATGGATTGGTGGCTAATCACTTGATGACGGTGGAGAATGGGAGAGAGGCTCCCATAAATGCGAATGAATGGGACTCTTGGTCCGATCGAACTGAGATCTGACAACCCGGGGGAATAGAAAAGAGATGGGTGGGATCTGGAATCTGCCTAAAAGTCCGACTTTTGGCGGGCTTGATCAATACGGCCAACTCTCTAGCTGTCTGGGTGCGACATATTCATGGACTGGCAAAGCGAACTCTCAATTTGATCAGGAGAGCCTAGAGAGCTCTCTATCTTTCCCCAAATTCCGACTAGCGCGGTTCTTTTTCTCGACCAATTTGAATTCGAATTTTTTTTATTTTAAGTTAAGTAGAGTAGTAAGTAGCTAGGCGGGTTTCAGCGCATGCTGCATTTAGAATCTCCAAAGAAATTAGAAGCGCCTATGATAGCGTATGATTTTTCCCATTTGTGACCGACGGTTGCTTGCAAGAGGTGGCGATCAGCAGTGTTCCCAAAGCGCCATAAGCGGCGATAGCGCTGGGACCGTAATATAGGCTTGCGAAGCAACCACTCGTTGTTCCCCTTGGTAACCTTGCTCCGCAACCATCGAGTCGGCCTTACCAAACCAAAGACAACTAGTGTTCCTAAAGACGGAAGAACGACATGCGACGGAACAAGATGGTAAAGCAACCACTTTCGTTGTCGTTTAGTTGTCCGTCACTCGTAGTCTCGTCGAGGTGGTTGTTCGGAAGGGTTTGACAACGTAACACAGCTAGGCGTTACTACGCAACACACATTGGGGTGGTGCAACAATGGAACGACTAGTAGTCTCACGCAGGTGTTGGAACAACTACCCGACGAGTGGTAATGCGACAACTCGATAGGTTTGGCAAGTAGCGTTAGGACGGTGGTTCTCGTAGTTGTATTTCCCTAGCAAGCGACTCAAACAACTACGAGTGCTCCCAGGCGATGAGGACGCATCGCTATACCGTCGAAGTATTGCTTGAGAAGCAACGCCAACTCATTGTAGGTCCTCCACTTACATTACGGTCGGTAGCTTTAGCCTTCGCTTGCAAGTAATGCGGTTGGTTTACCTAACGCATGGCTTCCCCAACGCCAATAGTCGCATGAGTTCTCCTAGACCATAACCTATGCCTTGAAACAAACCGCATGATGCGTTCGGAGTTATCGTGGATTCTGTTACGCCTTGTTGTCTTGGGTTGGGAAGGATCTGACAGGCTCAATTCAAGGACACTCCATTTCAAGCTCAATTTAAGGCTTTAAAGCTCGACACTTTTGCGCATTTGTTCTATCTTTTGTTTACCTATCATTTTCACTTTCTTTGACCGTACTTAGGTAGCTCTTCGTTCGTTCGCACGAGCGTAGAGCTATCTACTTGGTCGCGGCGGCTCTGCTACGCTAGGTTCCCCTATCTTCGCATCGTTCCCTTCGGTCGGCGAATCCCATTGTTCGGTCAGAGAATCCCTATATGCGAGGTCGGCGGCCTACGCTCGTTGGTCGAGGTTAGATCCTCGTATGTCGCCACTCTCGTCACTGGGCGTTGTCACTGATGCCCTGTTATCTCAGGACACTCTGCCAGGTTCTTCCTTGTTGACCGGCCTTGTGATTCTCGTTATAGAATGTAGTGCCCGTGGTTTCAAAGAACGGGTGAAGTCTCGGGATCGCTCTAGTCGAGTAAGAGATTTCCCCAATAGAGTAGTCTCCGTATCAGTCCATGGGCTAAGGTGCAATTGCCTTCTTAGAGCCATAACCGTCTTTGAAAATTGGAGAAAAAAGAGTTCTGAGGCATCTTCCATTCATATCGATTTTGGTTTTACGCACCATATTTTGATCTCCCTTTTCTTGATCGGAATTACCAACAAATCCTTGACTCCTCGAATACAATGGGATTTCACACACGAATCTTTCACTCTACCTCCTCTTATTAAGACTATAGAATGTTCCTGCAATTATGACCTTAGCGGAATGTGAGCAAATATATCATGTCGATTGCTCAACCGTACTTTGGCTATCTTACGTGGAGATGAATTAGGTTTTTCGGTGTTCTGCCGGTACACAGGCGTACTCCTTTCGGGGACATTGATCCGAAGCTCGAGTACGGTCCGTGCACCGTTTTTCTTCTCTACCATGACGAATCAATTGATTTAATGTAGGCATCGCTTTTACTTTTGTCCTTCCCCCCGAAGGATTTGAGCCCTATCACTAGTGGATACTCCCGATCCGAAGCACCCCTTTTCCATTCATAGAGAGATCCAATCATCAAAATCAATAAAAAGGCCGTCATGGACCAAGATCCAAAGGGATCAATCTTGTTGAGAGGTACTGCCCAAGGAAAGGAAAAGGTGACTTCCGGATCAGGGATAATAAATAAAATAGAAACAAGATAAAATCGTATATCAAAAGCGACTTACGGCATCACCGAAAGGATCGAAACCACATTCGTAGGCCGACAATTTTTGGATAGGTCGAACTATTGGAAGAAAATGGAAAAGGAACACCGAGTGGGATCAAAGAAACTAGCGGACTGATCACTAAATAGATACAAATAGGTGCAAATTCTGACATCACCACAACCCACTTTGTTTTCTCGCTCCTTGCTTTCGCCAGCGCATACGAAAAAAGATAGGATTAGAATCGATGACTTAAGCCCTTGCGCTATTCCTCTGATACATCGTAGATAGCAGGTCAGTCGATGACGCTTTCTATTCTCTTTATATTATATATGAAAATAGATAAGAAAGGAGAATGCCGAGGCCGGAACTTCTCCAGAGGTTCCTTTCGATACTCTGCGCACAGAAGCGATATCGAACATCACTTATTGTCATTTCTCAATTGATGATACTTCATTTAGCTACTTAATAAGATAAGAAGATCCATAAAAAGATCAAATAACGGAAGGCGGGAGGCCGATTAGGAAAGGAGCTTTTCAAATCAAAGAATTCGTTGATTGCAAAGCCTTCTTTCAGATAAGTCGTTTAGAAAAAAACTCCTTAACTCATTAACTCAGGATCGGTAAAGGCCTTACTCTATTCCTTGTCAGGAATAGCGGCCTTAGAGCTTCTACTACTATCGGCTATCTAACTCTCGGGAAATCGGGGGTTTTGTCGGGGAATCGGTGTCGTGGTGGTGCTACGAGATGGCGATTTATCGTATAGAAGAATGGATCCGCGGACCTATTGATTGACCATAGATGCGAACCGATCGACCGCTACCTAAGAGAAGATAAGTAGTTCTTCTATCGTTCAAGGGCAAGGGGAGAACATGTGGCGGCTTGCCTAGATCTCGTATTTCCCACGTAGTCCGTCGGTCAAACCAACGATTCTCCTCTCAAAGTAATAGAGATCCTTTTCTTTTCCGGTATGTAGCTTCAGCGAGCAAGGAGGCATCATCGAGGCGGCGAACATAGGATCATGGCCCTTCTTCTTTCTTTTCTTTGCTGCGATCTCACGCCGAGGCGGCTCCTTCGTGTTCAGGATGATCGGATGAGAGATCTTCCTCCGACTCCAAGAAATCGGTCAAGCGGGAGGCTACCCTCGACTTACCTCTCTCTATAAAAACCCCCTCCCTAGAGGAGAGCATAAGCTCGGGGATGAGTATGTCTGGATTACGGATTCATTCGGTCACGATCCACCATGCAAAATTTTGTGTTTTGAAATTAAAAAGATTATAGGAGAGGGCTCGTAATGATCTTCTCAAAGATCACAAGTCTTGAAGTGGCGAGGATAGAAGTGCTAGGTTTTGTGAAAGGGATGCTCTTATCATGTTATTCTTTGAAAAGAAAAAGCAGAATTCCTCTATTTGATGTTGATTCACCCACACTTCCATTCCTTGTAGAGGAAGGCTAAGCTTGCCTTGGCGCTGATAGCGATAACGCGTCTGGCTCCGCGTGAAGAGCGGTGGACGAAATGGCCTTGTTGTACCTCACTCTCGTCTTCAATGGGTCTGCTCTTTCTTTTTGGGAGAGTATGCCAATATGATCTTAATGAGGTGCGGGGCTTTGCATCTGACATTCGTTGGGCTTCCCTCTTCGGGAACTGCGTCTGGCGTTTTGTGCAATAAACCCTCTCGGCAAAAGACTAGTGGTAGGTGGTCCCGCGGAGCTTTCGGAAAAGGGTAGCCTAGTGTGTAAGCACAGCAATGAGCCGTGGCGAACCCCGGATGACCTATCTAAGATTAGGGGAGATCCTCAATAGTGATGACCCTTTCACTCTTCCCTGGGTGATACATGTACCGAATGCTCATACGGGAAAAGTTTACTCTGGAGTGCGGAACACGGGGGTTGCTCCAAGAAATCCTTTCTTTCTCGTCCACTCAGGGGGTGCGGATTACAGGTGAGAGTTACAAGAATGGTGGGGAAGTTATCAGTACCCAACGACATTCAAGATGGATGTAGACCCATCGAGCAGGGATAATCATTCCGGTCCAGGGAGAGGTGGCGACCATTCTCAAGAACCAAAAAGGCTGGTGAGGGAAGCCCTATGACTCACTGAAGCGGCGGCGGGAGGGCCCTTGATCTATCAATATAGGGAGAAAAAAACGGGCTTTGCTCCCCTTTACAATATAATATGAAGAAAGAAATAAGGGTTGAAGTTTAGACCACTCACGGTAGTTCTACCTATAGAAAGGATCAAGAAAGAAGCGTCGAATGGTACTCGAATCCATTCACGATCGAGTTTCGGACACATCGCACTTCCGCTCGAGATTGAGGCATCACTTTCGGCCTAAGCGGATCAAAGAAGAGTGGGGAACCTCTCGCTGGTTTTTGAATTCGACATCGAAGTGTTTTCACACCATCGACCGACATCGACTCATCCCCATCTTTAAGGAAGAGATCGGCGACCCCAAGTTCTTTTACCCCATTCAGAAAGTCTTTTTGGCGGACGACTCATAGAGGCGGAGAAGGGCCCTTACTCCGTCCCACACAATGTATTACTATCGGCCCTACCAGACAACATCTACCTACACAAGCTCGATCAGGAGATAGGGAGGATCCAACAGAAGTACGAAATTCCGATTGTTCAGAGAATAAGATCGGTGTCTCATATAAGGACAGGTCGCTATGATGACCAAGAAGACTCTGGAGAAGAAGCAAGCTTCAACCCTCCCCAAGACACAGCCATCATTGTGGGAGGGTAAGAGCATCAACGCAAGCGGCCTTTCATTCCCTTGTTTAGATGTGGCACACCCCTCCCTGGCACCCGGCTCGGGGACGGCGTCTTCGTTTTCCGCCTTCTGCGGCCCTTCCGCCTTCATTAACCCTCGAGCCTCCTTTAGCCGCCTTCCTAATAAGCGCGGGTTGACCGAGGCGAATTCTATGGTAGAAAACGGCGTAATAATAATTGGGCATGAGAGACTTTTTAAGTATTGCAAAAGAAACTTCTTGATAGAAATTGGCGGGGAAGCTATACTAGTTATCGGAGACAGAGAGAGGCGGCCCGTAAGTGGACCCCAAAAGCCATTACTTAATAAGGATTTGTTACAGCGATATGCCGGCGACTTACTCTTGGGAATCGTGGGTGCCGTGGAAACTTCTCATAGAAATAAAAACTTCGCCCACTTCCTACAATCCGGCTGAACCTTTGGGTAGGCTCTGCGGGATCAACAACAATAGGCTGCACGAAGCGGTAGAATTCCGATGCGGTCATTGGAAGTCCCTCAGGGCGACTCCATTACAATTCTTGCGAGGCGGAAGATCTACGAGTAAAGCACCGTATACATATATAGCGCTTGCCACCTCGCCCGCCATGCATTCCATGTTTAGGAACATAGGTAATAGTATCGATCAAGAGGCGTGAAGGGATGGCGGAACACGGAGTCACTGGGCCAGCGGTTCAACTAGCGGACACTCTTGGAACAGTAGGGAGTAAGAAGTCCCCAGTGGCGTATTATGGGGACCGGTCAAGCACATCCGGCAGGATCAAGGGCGATCGTTGTTGCGTGCT
Organism: Chrysanthemum makinoi; assembly: GCA_910596185.1. NCBI lineage: Eukaryota > Viridiplantae > Streptophyta > Magnoliopsida > Asterales > Asteraceae > Chrysanthemum > Chrysanthemum makinoi. The sequence goes on from OU343218.1 coordinate 19,542,299, forward strand.
TCAGTCGAGGAAGTAAGGCGCCATCGGACGTCAACGAGGCGATCTCACGATCGGGCATGAGTGTCCGGAAAGTTGTCATTGTATACTCCGCGGGTGGAAGGGCGGGGAAGGAGAGGAGGCTGGCGAGATCTATCGAAAGGAATTCCCATACAAATAGAGCCTATCAAAAGATACTCAGAAGGCCGGGATCGAGGTCTCGTTAGCGAAGACCACAGCCAATCCGTGGCTTTGCTTAGCAACGTCGGCGGCGGAGACATAAATAAATAGTCGCGGCATGCGATAAGTCCTCTATCCTACTACAGTGCCGCGACAACCTTTACCAAGTCGAACGATTGTGCGACCACGGATCCGGTGCAGTGCGCAATATTCACCCGGCCCACAAGCACAAATCTCGGCGGAATATAATCCCAAAGTACTCCAAAGACTCAAATATAGTAAATAAAGAAGGTGGTAAGACCGCTGCGAGTTCTAACGGCATAGAGCTTGGGAAGCTCGGACGAGTCAAGATCCGAACAACAAGGAGCACTCAACTACTAGTCTAGTCTAGTAGTCGTTTTTCTATTAGTTCTGCAAGCAGGGCCTTTACTTAACTTATGAGATTAGTTGAGTAGGCGCATGGTTATGTGCTATAAGATAGCTAGTTTTGGGGCTTTCGACATAAAAAGCCTATCGGCTTGGCTTGCTATAGCATCATGACTTGTATTGTAGTCGGCCCGGAATGCCTCTGTACTCTTTCTAATGCTAATGTCTTATTCCTTAATTCATTTTTTATTTGAGTTCGCGGTAGCTTCGCGCTGACAAGATAGGGCTCGACCAAAGCAATACTAAGCGAGAAAAGCCCCTTTCTATCTTCTTAGTCATAGTCAAGCAAGTTTTCGCCTTTATTAAGGTAAACAACCTTGCTAATAAAGTGGCAACAAGCACCTTCTTTCTCAAAGTCAACTTTCTCCCTTCTTGCTTTAGTTTTCAATAAGGCTTCGTCGCGGTATCACTTTTGGCTCCTTCCGGCCGGAAGTTCGAACTCGACGACTAGCTTCTACCGCTAGCACTTGGACTTTGAAGCAAGCTAAAGCTACCTTGAATCAAATCAATCAATGAATGAAAAAAAAACCGTTTACCAAAAAATAGAAAGGAAGGACAAGTTGGTTTGAGGACCCGTTGGTCAAAGGAAAGGGGTCCCGATTCGGGGTCGAGCCGTTATGGCGCGAGTCTCACGTCACGGTTCCTTTGAGAAGGGTGTGATACCACCACCTATCGGGCCCGACGAGCGGTCCCGGAGCTGCATCCCTACTCACGGTCCATGCATCGCTCTCTCGGGAGGTTGGCCTATCCTAGATCTTCCCATTTCAAATAAGATCCCGGGCTCGATCTAGTTTAGTATCAAGGTGATTCTTTTACGTTCCTATATATATAGGGTCCGTCTGCAGCATTTCCACGATATCGTTATGATCAATTAATGGGACTTGGTCGGAAAGTGTTCTTGCCTCTATCATTAGCTCGGGTAGTCCCGTTTACGGTGTTTTAGTCACCTTTCAATGGCTCTCTAATTATGTGTGAGAATTGCCCTATTGAGTAATGGGAAGCGGGCTACTCCCCGAAAATGCCCCGCCCCTAGGTTCATTTGTCGTTGGGGCTAAAAATCTTCCTTGCTCATTCCTAGGTCTTTTATTCCATTATTTTGGATGTAGAGTATTATTTCACTCATTGATTCGTAATTCATTTCTCTTTTCTGAATAGTTGGTTGTGTTGGATGATTGATGGGTAGTCTTAGATTTAGGTTGTTTTTCAAAATATGCACAAATCCTTTTAGGTTAGGTTATGTAAGCTTCATTTACAGTTTTCCGGCTTTTTAGAGCTTCAAAAGGCTTGAATTATTGTTTATCCGTTAGGGTTTTCTTCATTTATTGTTCCATTTCATCTATGCGGTGTGATTTAAACTACATTTATATTTTTTTTCTTTTATTTTTCTTCCTTTCTATTGAAAAGGTCAGCTTTCTTAGCACTCATGAAAACAACTGATTTGGAGGGACGGGAACTAGTGGGAGTGGGAGCCAAAATAGGGCAAAACCTGGAAGTCACCGATAGCGGCATCATATTCAGTTTGGCGCTAACGGAATCCATTTCGAGCAAAGGTATTCTCATATAACGGACAAGCCGGATCATGAAGAAGGGGTAAGTGGGCGGGCAAAAAGGGTTAGTTCAGTTTTAAATTGACGATTCGTTCCGTTTTTTAAAAGAAAAGGGGGTAGTTAAGAGCATCAATTTCGCCTTTTATATCTTATAGAAAAGAGAGGAAGTCTAGCGCCGGTCCTAAAAGGAAGATGCTTTGGGGCATTCGGTAACTACCTAGTATGCTCTACTCTCTCCCGCCTTTAAGGACTCACGGCAGGAGAGCGATGAGTCCGTTCCCTCACTCCGCTAAAAGAAAACTCAATAAAACCGCTCGGGACCCATCCTCCAATGGGACCCTCTCTCGGTGTCGATCCTAACAGGGGCTACATTTCTTTTATTTAGCGTAAGTAGAATTCACATAAGTAGTTTAAGTAGTAGCGCGTTACCACCCTTAAAACCTAGGGGAATCCTTTATTCATAATCAAGATACCTCAACTGGATAAATTCACTTCGAAATTGATGTCGGAGGGTTTTTCCTCTGTTCGGGCGGCTGTATTTGTCGGACGTTTTTCTAAGGAAGATCGGCTGCCCGAATTTCCACCATCATAACTTGATTCTTCCTTTTAGTCACTTTAATCTCGATTTATCGAATGAGAGTTTGAAGAAGAAGAGTTCTTTTCTTCGTAATTCTCATTCTCATTTGCTTATCGTACTTTAGCTAGATCTTTTTTTCTGGCGGCAAGAATGACAAGTGCTTTAATTTGGCAAGTCTCTTCGGATCAGTGAAAGTGGAAATGCAACAAGTCTTCGGCTTTGGAGTCTTCCTCGGCGATGAATCATTGGCTACGTTTGGGCCGAAATCGCAGCCAGAAGCGAAGCGAGATTTATGCTCGCATACGAAGTCTCGAGCCGTGATTACTACAACCTTCCTCCCCGGAATAATCCAGGGGTATGAGGGGCTTGTTAGCGATCACTTGGATCAAGCTCTCAATGTTCCCCATTATAGGAACATCACCGGATATGGAATATTTTGAACTCAGATTAGAAAGAAAGATCTCTTCATCGCGGTGAGCAAAATCTTTCTCGTATCATGGAACTTTCTCCATATCTGAATAATATCGAGGAGGCGTACGACTTCCTTGAGGGTAAGGTGGAGCCGGTGGGCTCTTTGCAACATTCCTTTCAGCGGGATATCATGGATGGGAGTCTTAATTTCTTTATTCAGGATATAAAGCAAAGCGGTAGAAATTCAAAAATCTACCATGAATTCTACTCCCACTTTTACCGATGAGGGATTAGCCTCAAGTTGGATTACCCTACCTTAAAGGTCACGCTTGATTTTTGGATCGGGCGCTCTTGGTCTTGAACTAGTCATTAATGGTGCGGCTTCATTGGTACCCTCGGGTATCGCGTTGCGAACACTTTCATTTTGGCGTCTCATCTTCTCTATAGAAGCAAAACTTCGAGCGGATAGAACGGATGGTGCAACTACATAACTTTTTCTTTTTCATTACTTCCATGGTCGTGCCTCGTGGTACGGCATTTTAAATACTATTGAAATGGTTCGTGGTAGAGATGTTCCCGCAGTGCCCCTTCTAATGGTACTATAATTCCTATTCCTATCCCTTCATTCCCTCTTTTGGTCTATCTACATTCGGGAAATTCATACGCTCCACGGGGCCGAACAGCGAGTCTTGGTCGAGCAAGCCGACCTATTCTATTACCGGACATAATTGGAGAAGCTCATAGAAACTAGAGCTAGAAAGGCCTTATTCGTTTCGTTCACATTCTTCATTTCCTTCTTGCTCGAAAAAAAAGGGATTTCTCATATTTAGAATCTTTCTGCGGTGTGCTCGTTTACTATTCTTCGTACTTTCTTCTCTTTACCACGCGATAGGTCGGTGGCGTGTGAGCGAGAGAAGAAGGAAAGGCCAAAGACTTGACTAACGGGAATGAGCAAGGGCGAAATGACAAGATGAGGTGCCAGGCACCCCATTTTAGAAAAGAAGGGTCGAAGTTTTTGGGCTGTAGCTTTACAGTCCCCGCGTGGTGCTTGTGTGTGGGGGTGCGCCCGAAATCGGCTTGAAGCTCTCACACCAACGAGCCGATGGTGATGGTACGTTGGTCACGACTACTACAAAAAAGCTCCAATGAAGATGAATATTTCTCATGGAGGAGTGTGCATCTTTATGTTGGGTGTTCTTCATGCGACATGTGCGACACATGGCCCATACCTCCTATTTGTTGGTGGCGTGAACTCACGATTCGATCACGGTATTCAATCCGCCCGAGATGCTCGATTGACTCCTTAACCTTGATAGGAAGATGGCTTATTCAATAATTCGTGCATAAGGGTAAGGAACTTTGGATGAACTAATGCGAATGGGTGTAAGCCTCGCTGCTCGGAAACACCTAGTCTGACCACAGCGAGAGACCAGGCGGGTAATGCCGGTTGGCGGAGTGGTGTTAAGCATCCTAGCGGTACGAAAAGAGGTCATGATGATATCATCTACGTCCGTGCCGCTCCTCGTGGAGTAGATCCGCATCCAACCAAGTCTTTGACGGGAGCGGGATAATTCCCACTACACGGCGGCCGAGGCCGGGCCGTGAAACGCGGTGGGGGCGGGCTTCCCAAAAGCGGGGCGGGGGTAGGTATAGAATGAAGAGGGCGGCCTAATGTTGTGTTGCAAAGCCAACTTCTTGAGTTCGGGCGGAGAAAAGCGGGCGTGGGGACTCGGGTGGGTAGCGGCGTAACTAAGGGATTCCATTTAGGGCGAGACAAAATGGGGGACGCAGTGATGCGGTGTCGGCCGATTGGTCGAGCGGCGACTACTTCACTTATTAGATTAGTATTAGCTTTGTCGAATGGGATGGAATAGAAAAAAGAGAATCGCTATCGGGTGGTTTTTGGGAGGGATAAGCTTGTGAAGAAGGAAGCTTATCCCGCCCCGACTGTCAGTGGCAGCTCTCCATCTCTCCTAAACTTCCCCGGGTTTTGGCCGAATGTATGGGAGAAACTTCGTCCCGTGCAGGTTGGAGGCGAGCCCCACCCGGCGGTAAGGGTGCGGCAGGTTAACTAACACAAAGAAGATCTGATTCACTCAACGATTGCCTTTGGGTTAGAACTCCATATGGGGAAGGAGCGTTGTTGTTTGCAAGGTATCGATTATTTACATGGACCCACTTCTCATTCAATTTGTGGGAATTTTCAGATCTATAAACCCTCTAACTAATGATGGCTCATGTTTGAGGATGATGAATCACTTGTGTCGACTGTGCCAATAAACTTTTCGGCCTCATATGAGAATGGAAAAGCGGAGCATTTTCTGCATCGGTGGATGAAGAATGTGAACATAAAATTCACGGTTGACCATGTTCCCGGAAAAAAGATACTTTCAAGCGACGAACACGGCGAAGTGGCAATACATACAAATCCATTTACGGATCTATATGCTCGATTGGAACTTCAGTTCGAGCAATTGGTGGTATACTACCATAATAAAGCTGCCTTTTATTTTTTATTGGATCAATTTATGTTGAGCTTGTTGGGAGGATCGGCGTAGTTTGTTCTGTCGGCTCAAAAAGGATAAGTTGCCTTGGAATCGAAAGTTATGTGGAGTTCATAATTGCATAAAGGAGTCAAAGTAAAGTAGTAGGTAGCGGTGAGGCACTTCATCGACGGTTCCGTCGCCCGGCCTGCCGGCCGCTCTAAGAATTCATGGGTCGGCGGCGAGGCACAATAGGCGGGCACTACTAACCAAGCCAAGCCCGTTCCGCCGATAGGCTGGGTGCTTTGCTTCAAGCCTTGCCTTATAAGATAGTTGTGGCCATGGCCCGAAGGAGCCTTAAGCACTTGTACAATGCTTCAAGTCAAGGCTGCCTCCCACTCGTTGCGGTATTGACTTTCCATGTTTTTAGTCAAATCGCGCTAGCCTTCAATAACTTTTTCTCGATAGGCTCGCTTCTTCAAGCTCGAATACTTATTGAAAAAAAAAGCTATGGCGCCTTTACTTTTTATTATATAATACCTTCTTTCTACTTCTTTCTCAAAGTCAAGCAAGCAAACTTTAAGCCTTTCTTTTTTGAGGAGATATAAAAAGAAGCAACCTTACTAAGCAAGCGTAAGCTTGGGCTCGAAGAAAGAAGCAATGGCTTTAAACTTGTTGGAGCTATTAGCATCTTAGACTATTCCATTCCATTTTGAAGGCTGGATGAAAAGTGGAAACTTTCACGGGATCCTCTTCTGCGGGATGCTCTTTTCTTCTGATGGACTTTTTACTCTTTAAGTGCGCCACTCCTTCTTTTGTCCTGTATATCTGTAGTTGCTTTTCGCACACTCTCTTTATCCGCCGAAGGTCCCCTTATGTAATAGGGGTTGATTAAGGGGTGCACACCGTGGTCAAATCTGCATGAAAACCGGGGAATCATTAGTATTAAGTATTATGCTCCGCACTCCCCTATCTCTTAAAGGCTCAAGGCCCCGATTCGTGATTGATCCTGTGCAATGTTGTAATCCCCGGCTGTTCCTTTATCCCCCCATCCGCTTAGCCTGGAGACTTAGTCATATTTTGAGCCTTTTCATGGCTTGATTGATGTTATGGGGATTACTTGGGTTCTTTGGGACTGCATTTTGTTCGCGGCGAAGGACTTAAAATGAGGTTTTGGTGTTATTGGACAGAATTGGTGCCGTTTTGCCCACGCCTCATTTTCCATAATATGATTATGAGCTGCGCAGAACGCTTGGTGGAATTTGAGCATTGAATTTGGAACCACAGGCCAAACTACGCTCCTAGGCTCTCTTCGAGGTTGATTCCCCGAGATCAAATGACAAGGAAAAGCGAAGATGGCGTGCGGAGGAATCGATGGCTAGGCGAATGGGGGTTGAATACTCCGAGTCCAGCAGTGGTTGGTTGGAAAGCCTCGTAAGAGCCGTGATAAAGAACGATCTCGAATAAGGAGGCCGAAGGGAAATCAAAGCGGGATATGGATCAAATCCTCTCCCCAAAATGTACCAAACTCAACATAGATGGATCACCGCTATGGGAGAGAGTGCAGGTGGTGGTATCCTGAGAAAGAGTTAAGGTCCAATTTTTTTCCTTCTCTTCATTCTATCACAATGGTACTAACATGATGGCTGAGACTAGAGCTCTCAGAGATGGGTTCAAACTATGTTCTGATAAGGGCATCCTAGTGAATGACATCGAATCTGATTCCAAAGTTATGGTGGACTCCGTCCTTGGTCTTATATCCACCCCTTGACATGTGCTTTACTTGATCAGAATGCATGCCTTTATTGTCTTCGGCATGATGGTTTCTCACATCTATAGACAAGGTAACTCAATCTTGCATGCATGGCTTCTCATGCTTACTCTCACGTTGGATTGCATCGCTGAAGCTTCTTTTCTCTTGCAAACAAGCCTACTACAATGACAAGGAAGGCCTTTACTCTTATTCCCTGCTCCTCGGGAATGCTTTCTTTCATCAAATTCACGTAAGAAATAGAAAACGTATAAACTCATACAACTAAAGGCTTGTCAATTCTTGGTGTAATACTCACTCGTGAAATGATGGGTGTCAATTTCTCACTTTTCATGCGCAGTCTCATCCGTGTAAGAATTAGAATTCCTCTTCCAACTCGTCCCGGAATGGGCGCTATGGCAAAGAACAAGAAGAAAACTAAAGGGGAAATTTGTCCAATAGTCACAAATGGTGCCTCAAGGTTGACATCCGATCCAACCTAGTAGTAAGCGATTCACCAAAAGCAACCAAAATAGTCCTTGGTGAATCGAGGGAAAATTTGAACTACATACATACATACTTTTAAAAAAAGGTAAAGCTAACATATATATAAAAACTGGTGCTATTCCGCCTACACCTCCAGCTTAGTCGTATACTACAAGAATGGCATGGATCGGTAGGAAATACCGATATTCCGTACAATATGTAGGGGTGGACATCGGATTAGCAGGTATATAATTGTCGGGATGCCCCAAAACATTAGGAGCATAAAAAATAAAAATGGAAGAAAAGATAGCAAAAGCTACCCAACCTACTAGATCCTTTAAAAATGGAAGAAAAGATAGCAAAAGAAGCAATTTTATCCATCTCTGAATGTACACCCAATGGATTATTTGATCCATATTGATGCAATCTGCGGCGGATGAAGAAGGCGGCCTACTAAAAGAAAGGGGAGTAAATGATGAAGACTAAAAAAATGATTTAAGGTGGCATTGTCCACTCGGAGAAACCACCCAAAGCCAAGTCACTATGGTATCTCCTACTACGGTGTATGGCTAGCTAGCTTGTAATCATCAGCCCCAAAAGCTCATATCGACCCCAAGGTGGTATGTGATCCTATAAAAAGCTGTCACAATCATTAATAGTAAGATTACAACTCCGACACATCAACAAATTCCCTAGACTTTGCTATAACTTCGCATGATATAGACCACGAAAAAGATGAAGGTGAACCACAATGAGAAACATACTTGCCCCATTAGCATGCATATAACGGAGCAACCAACCCCCTTCAACATCTCTCATAATGTGTTCTACGCTATTGAAAGCTAGATCCACATGAGGTGTGTAATGCATAGCTAAAAACGCATGACCACTATCCGAATGACTAAACAAATACCAAATTTAACGGACCGAACCCTCACCAATAACTAAGATTGATCGGGGTTGGATAATCTATCAAATCAATTAAGTATGGAGAATATAGGTTGTTTAAGAATCGATAACCGTTGGTTCCTTATAGTCATTTATTTTTATTTTTTAGAAAGAGAACTCTGGTTCCTCACCTTTAGCGTTACGGGGCCTTTATATAAATAGAATATAAAAAAAAAATATCAAATTAAAGTACCCTTAGAGTAGGGCGAAAGAAAGTCAATATGAGATTTTCGTTGGTTTTTCCAACGAAACAGTGAAGGATGCTGTTTTATACATAGTTGATTAGATCAAGCAAATTCTCGCATCCCCGAAACTACGAGTGCCACATAACATCACATCATAGTAGGCATCCGTCAGAAAGTCGCGGTCTGAATAGCTTCATCACCAAGCATTGCGAACAAGGTCCGGCATGGTCCATTCCGGGGTAAGACCCTCCGCTTCATGCACACACTTGTCAGTATTCCTCTACAAATTCTGAAACAATCGGTCAAAGTCAGGGCGGAGCACTCCTCCTCGGACGCTGATTGACAAACTAGGGGAAGTCCACAAGAAGGGAAGGAAGTAAAATGGGGTATACATGAGAAAGTCCATCTCGCTAGGCGTTGGATCCCATAAGTAGAAGTTCAGACTATTCATGGCGTTTGGCGCATTCTTTGACTGCTCTGCTCCCGCCAAAAAACGGGAAAAGACTTTTCGGAAATCGCCGGCGGTTGGTCCGGAAAGACATGGGACTTTTTGGGCGTAAAAGTGCTTCTCTTACGAAATTACGAGTTGGATGAACAGATCGCCTTTACAAGGTTTCCTACTCACTCTATTGAGTTACAGGTTCTCGCAGGAAGCATCTCGCGAGCCGCGACCGACTGGTTGATGCCCCACCCGGCTCTCCATACTCGATTTATCAAGGAGAGTTTTACCAACCCTCGCCATCCTAGAACGTTAGCGCATGTACAAGAGGGCATTTCTCAATTGAGTTAGTCACACATGGAATCTCGGATGTGGAAGTTTGATTCGATTTATTTGGCGCTTAGTTGGTCTGCACTCTAGGTCTCACCTAAGATCCTTAGTCTATCCGAGGCTATCGTTAACTGGGGCACGATAGAACCGATGGTCAGTACCTCTTTACTAGGGAAGGGTTTCCTGGGGGATAGCTCTGGTTGCGATGCGCATTAGAAGTAGACATGAGTGGTTGTCTTAGCGCCATCGGCGACATGCGTGAAAGACCTTGCCTCGTGCCTTTGAGGGATTCCTTCTCGCTGTTTTGCTCTAAGCTCTTCGATCTGCCTTGCTTTGATTCTGCGCTTGCTTGTGCCCCTTCTTTCTTTGGCTTTGGATCGCTATCTTACTAGCAGTAGTGTTGTTTTCTATTTGAGCTTCTCTTTTTCCTTTTATCGAGCATAATGATTCAATCGGGCTTTTGGTCAAATTGCTGAAAGAGTTCTCCTTATCGGATGGCATCGGATGCCGGTGGCGTGTTAGCGTTCTTTATGGGTCTTATTCGATGCGGTGGCCTCTTTGTGTGGCTATATCGGATGGTTGGTATCTCACCGCATAAGTGTCGGGGATGGCGTGAGTTCATTAGTGCTTTCCGGGGATGTCTCAGCGTTGCTCTCCGTCTTTAGTCTTTCGGCGTCAACCACAAATACGAAAAAAGAATTTGAGCATTACCCGCTTCTATCGGATGGGACGACCTACTCCTTAGTTGAACGGACTTTGCCACTCACCTTCATCCTAAAAGAAAGAGACCGACGAAAGCGCTTTTCCTAAAGCGGTGATACCGCGAGGTTTGAAACTTCAATCTTTTGCATCTTGTGGTGAAGGGAAGAACGAGTTATTAGTAGTAAAAGAGAAAGATGAAGGGCTTCCCTCCCGGGTTGATGGATCAAGAAATGAATGAAAGGTTAGAAGATCCGCCTAGAGAAGTATCAATGGGATGCATTTTGCAAGAGAGAACTAGAAGCAGCTGCTACCAAAGGTGCACCCGACAAAGCTACACTTGCCGAGGAATCATCCCATTTTCTCATATGAAGTCTATCGCGGTGCTATTTACTATTCTTTCTAGTTCGACTTGGGAAAGTGATCTCGATCTCAGAGAAGCGTGACGATCATTCAAAAGGAGAAGGATCGGACAAAGAAGGTGGTGACGGACGGCAGGATGGGATTCTGACCTCCAGAGTGGTGACTTTGAGAGGTAGAGATTGGAAGCCTAAGCAGAGATCTTTCCTTTTCGAGCTATTCGAGAGCTAATAGGATAGGTATTATATTTGAAATAAGGGGGCTACCCTAAGGTGGGATAGTGTGTCAAGAACCGTGTTAAAGGCATAGACCTCTAGGATGGGAGATTCAATTGTGGGTTCCACCAGCTTCGGTCGAGTTTTATAGATTCCGATAGAGTCACCGCTCGCTTTTGCTTTTGACAAGATGCCCTAGTCCTTTTGGTAAGCGTAAGCATTTAAGTAGCGAAAAACTAGATATTAAACTCCTGGGTATCATAATGCTCTACTATTACGGATCCACGACGAATAGTGACTCGGCCTGGCAATTGTTGCTGCGGAGGTAGCTTGTTGGAATCACTCCTAAATAGTATTTCAAGTATTTATATTTCATATGTAATAGGTAGCTTTATTATGGCCTTTATGTTTGTTTAAGGTCAAGCTTATGTAGAAGGCCCATAAGCTTGACCCAAGCCCAATAAGGATAGGAAGGGAACTAGGAGTGTTGCCCTAGCTTCCCTCCTATAAATACCTCTTGTAAACCTTCATTTGAAGGTTGGTTGTTCAAGTTTTCTTTTCACACATACTCTCTACGCATAACCGTCTTTCATATTAGCGTTGTGTGTGTGTGATACTTGTTCAATCGCCTTCATCTCCTTTCTTATAAGCTTGTGTTGTAAAACTAGTGACCTAACAATGGTATCAATCGCCAAATAGTTGGGTGTACTCGTTTGTTATTGAAGTTTTGATTTTGTGACTTACGCGTAAAGATACGCAAACCTTTGGTTATCTTAAAAACTCGTTTTTACACTTTTTAATCCAAGATTCTTGTACTTTCAATGTTTTGAGGTGTTAAAATACTTGTTTTAGGCAAAAAGTTTCAAACTTTACGCGTGGATTTACGTTTTTAAGCTTGTTTTGTTAGGTGGGTGTCGTTCGCGTAACCCGTTTAGCGTTTGTTGGTACATCAAAATTCACACTTTTGTGTTCTTTTGGTACTATTGAAGCTATTCCATAACAAAAATCTGGTTTAGAAACACATTTGGGCAAAATCAAAGTTACGAGTAATCCTACGCGTATCAAAACCCTAAAATTACGCGTAAGATTTTCCTTGGTTTGATCTTCATTTTTCCGGTTTATTCCGTGTTTTCTTACTTGGATAAGTCTGAAAATACGTCGACTTTGGATATCTTTTGCACTGTGAAGTGTAAAAGATCATTTGGGCAAAAAACCTAAAATTACGCATAAGCATAAGCTTACGCGTAGAAATCCTACGCATAAGATTCACTTTACGCGTAAACTTAGGTCTACGCATAAGGTAATCCTACGCCTAACTTTCTACGCCTAACTTTTGTCTACGGATAACTTTAGTGCTTTTATCCTACTTACGCGTAAGCTAAAACCTACGCGTAACTCCTCATTGTTACGCGTAACTTTTGGTGTTTTTACGCATAAGTGCTACTTGGTTCTTGTCTTTTCTACGCCTAAGGACACTTCATCAACAAAGGTTCATTCGACTACAAAGATCCATTTTACCACACAAGTTTTTCAACATGTCACAACCACCATACTCTAACTATTTCCCTTACACTTATCCTCAACGACAACAACAACTAAGTCCACAACATCAACAATGGAATCAACAACAAGCAATTTATCAACAACAATTTAATCAACAACATACTCCACAACTTGCTGCAAATCCACAACCTCAAATGGTTCAACCACCACCAAGTCCTCAAGTTCAACCGTACACAAATGAATTCAATCAACATCCATCAAGGAACACTATGAAGGAACCCACTTGGTTTGCAAAGATGTGTGAAGCTTTAAGCGGACAACAATCAATTCATGAGGTTTGGATCACTTGATAGACCTCCAATGCTCACTTCCAGAAACTACGATCAATGGGTGATAAGGTTCTTTAGGTTTTGTGATCTAAAGAAGCCACATGGAAAGTTCTTAAAGAAGGTTATCTTAGAAGGTCCATTTGAGATGCCTACTATCATTGTACACGGAGATCCAAATGCCATTCCACCAAGAGATGAACAAACCAACATTGCTCTTTGTTGCGATTTAAATCCTGAACTTCTACACTATGAAGTTGATGAACTTGCAATGGAATACATCCTCTTAGGATTACCAAACCCAATTCTTCGTAGTGTTGATGCTCAAAAGACCGCACAAAAAATGTGGGATCATATTCGTCTTCTTATGGAAGGATCTGTACTCAATCGGGAGGATTTGGAATCCAAAATTTACTTGGCTTATGAACACTTCATGATTGAACATGGAGAGACACTAGAGTCCTATCATCATAGATTTTCGGACATCATCAATGATTTGGATAAACACAACATCATCATGCCAAGAATCGCAGTGAATACTAAGTTCTGAGTAGTCTTGGTCCTGAATGGGAGAAGTATGTCATTTTTCTCCGTCAAGCGAAGAACATGCATCATTCTACCTACGGATTGTTGTGCGATTACTTGAAACCTCATGAAAAGGAAGTTGATCGAGAAAGGATTCTCCGTGCTCAAATTGCTCCACCAACACATCCGGAAAATCAACAACTTGCCTTATATGCTCAAAACCGTTATTCTCCTCAACCAGCAACTCAACCAAATGCTTCAAACACACCTTCACAACAACAACCTCAACAAAATCAATTGGTTCCATACAACAACAATGCTCAAGCATATGTCGGTGAAGCGACCGAGGAATCCGATCCGTTCGAAGCATTGCAACAAGGATTTGCTATGATTGCTAATGCCTTTAGCCGTTATACCAACAAATCCAACAATCGTATTCGTTCCTCATCTTACACACGGACTCAAGCATTTGTGAACAATGGGACGTGTTGAAGTTGAATCGTGATTATGGTCGCCGATGGGCGGTGGTCAAGGGTTTAATGTTGTGGGTAGGAATAACAATCGAGCTCAAGTGGTGGAATAGGGAAATGCTCAGAATGGGTTGAATGGTCTTCGATGCTACAACGCAATGAGAAGGGACACCTGGCTAATGCATGCCCAAAGCCAAGGACTAAGGGCCGTGCTTATTTCAAAGAGGCTCTTCTTTTGGCTCTTAAGGATGAAGCTGGTGGAACTCTCACGAGACAAAGAACGAGCTTTATGGCAAATCTTACTTTCGACTGATGATGATATGGAGGACTTGCGGTGCCAATGCAGTGTTATGTTGATGGCTAATATGCGGCGTTACACATGAGTGACACAGGTCCAGTATGACACGATGGCTTGTCTCAGGTACCGAACAAACCATATTTATCTCTGATCTCATATCTCCGCCAACATCTGCATCCGGCAAGGCTCGGAATGTTCAAAATGAGTCATCCACATCTCATTCCGACGATTTTCAACTAGACACCGTAGTTATATTTGGACGATCAAGATGACCAACCGGTTTCCCTTGATAATCAAATTGACTCCGTGGTCATACTTGAGGATCTAAATAATGATCATGTTGTGACTCACGTTGAGCAAGATGAACCTTTGCCCTCATCCAGATTCTTGTTCTTTACTTCAAGACCAACAATCCCAAATTGCTGCATGTGTTGCATTAAATGAGGACTTGAAAAGTAAAAATGCACTGTTAACAAAGGATTTTGAATGTTTACAAAAGCAACTCAACTTTTTCAAAACTCAAGAAAAGCGTGAAAAGGTTTTGAAGCGACCTTTGCCAAATCTTATCAAAACGAAAAATATTTAGAACGGCAGATGCGTGATCTAGCCGCTTCGAAGAATGCTTTGTTTGTCGAAATAGAACAATGAAACATGAACATAAAAAGCAAATTAACGCTCTCACCTTGGAAAATCAAAAAGCTAAGGCTGAGTTGTTAACTTGTCAAAAAGCAGTTCTCTGCATACAAAAAGCATTCAACGAAACGAATAGATGATCATCTTGAAGAAATCATCGGCTTGCAAAACAAACTTAAAGAGTTTAAAACCGTTGTTTACAAACATGGCGAGTCGGTCACAACCATTGAAAAGTTTACTTTAAAACCAAATCCAAATGGATATGGACCGAATCTTGCTGATTACAAACCTAAGCTTTCAACCAAAACATTCAAACCAAATCCCGAAGTTTCCGGTCAGAATATAAAATTGATAATTACATTTATGAATGTTGTTGAATATCATCGTCAAGAGGAATTAGATGCGGAAGACGAGAGTCGATCAAAATTAAAAAAGCGTTGTTTACAACAAACCTTTTAATTATTCAAAACCGGTCACTTTCGTCACACCAACGGATTCTTCCAACACACCAAGAGTTATCATCAAACACCGAGTCTTCTATTGTTAATCCCAAAGCAGACTTTGCACAAACTTATGGTCCTTTACCTTCCATTAGTGAAGTAAACTCACAAACTGAAAATCGAAAAATTCTTCGATATTTTGACATTTTCATGGCTGACCTCAAAATTTTACAACATGAGATAGAATATCGATCCGAAATCAAAGTTGAACATTTTCAATCGCCTCTGGCGCGAGAACAAAGAGACATTTTTGAGAAAAATCTTTTACCTAATGTTTAAAACTTGAAAAGTTGTGCAATTGCCTGGGAAAAGGATTTTCATAAGGAACTTGGGGTCATGAAAAGCGTTTTGAGAAAACCGAAACATCTATTTCAAACACTAAACGGAAAAAGAAAATGTTAAGAAAAGATGTTGATCTACTCTTGGAAATTCTTATCTGTGCTGATGTCCAAAATGCTGTATTATTGAATACTTTGCCATATGCATTTGATAATATCTCTGGCGATCTTTGCGTCGTGGTAAATGTTGAGAACACCGATAATGTGCTTCAGATCGAGTCCTTAACAGTTGAAAACAAACGATTGTCAAGCGAACTTTCAAATGCAATACGTCGTCTTAATTGGTGTCAAAAAGATATTCACGATCAACAAATTGTTTTTAAAAACAAAATCAACCGATTCGCGTGCAAAACCTTCCGATTCTAAAATTGAGCAGCTGGATGATCAAAACGTGTCTTTCAAGTGTCAAATCTCAAAATATGAACAAGAACTTGTAAAAGTTAAAAGGAATATGGTGTCATATTTGATTTACTTAAAAAGACTCGTGATGAAGCATCAAATGAACTTGATAATTATCTTGCACACACTAAGGAAGTTATGCATTTTCTTTGGAAATGTTAGGTCTGAAAATCAAGATCCGATTCACACTATCATCAAGTTAAGAGGAATGTTAGGAAAGTATGAACAACTTCGCCAACAATCATTAAGAGATTAGCCCCCGTAACACTTAGTACTCATGCACCTAGAATCTCTCCTGCCAAATCACAAGTAGCTAACGTGCTTCCTTCTCTTGAAACAGAATAGTTGAGCCTTTTCCAAACGTCCGCACTTCACGGCCTAAGAGCACTCAATCGAAGAATAGGAAGTTGCGACCTAAGAAAAGATCAATCAAGAATGCTAAAGTAGAAGAACACCCTAGGACTCTGAATAAGACACACGTTGCCTCCACTATAGATATTGCGTCTAGCAAATGTAATAGAAATAGTGATGTAACGAATGCTAAACCGTTAAAGTACTTTTGATATTGGTCGATGCACCTTGTGTTATTTGTGGTAAAA
This sequence comes from Chrysanthemum makinoi, assembly GCA_910596185.1. NCBI lineage: Eukaryota > Viridiplantae > Streptophyta > Magnoliopsida > Asterales > Asteraceae > Chrysanthemum > Chrysanthemum makinoi. The sequence continues at coordinate 19,558,902 of OU343218.1, forward strand.
GTATGAATTCTGATTGCCATGATAAATGTGTTGCTAAAGCTATAATCTCTCATTTAAGGAATCCTAAGAACCGGAATACCTCTAGGCCAACTAATCTTTCTAAGTCTGTGCTTGGTAGACCGCCATCTTTAGATTTTAAGAAACGCATTGCTTGTCCACTGTAGCTCGGTTTCACCTCCTAGGAATGTAGTACCACCTAGTGAATTCACTAAGACTAAAGCAAAGAGTAGTTATAGATGGCGGAAATGGATATATAACACACTAGGATTTAAGTGGATACCTAAAGCTAATGATGTGTGTATATCTAAACTGCTATGGAACCCTCTAACATTTCGGGTTCCACATCTACTTCTATTCCATCAGTATGCGTATGTGTAATGCAGTGATACAGATCATTCTGGATTGTTGATAGCGGATGTTCCCGACACATGACATGGGCAATCTTAAAGCTGTTATCAAACTTTATTGCAAAGTTCATTGGCACTGTCAAGTTCGGGAATGATCACTTCGCAGCTATCATGGGCTACGGAGATTATGTCAATGGGAACATCGAAATTAGCGGGGTTTACTATGTGGAAGGCCTCGGTCACAATCTGTTTTCAAAGAGGTCAATTTTGTGATGGAGATTTGGAGGTTGCTTTCTGGGAGAAAACTTGTTTCATTCGTGATCTACAAGGGAATGACCTTATGTCTGGCTCGCGTAATTCTAGTCTCTACACTATCTCTATGCAAGACATGGTTGCTTCCTCTCCCATTTGCTTACTTTCTAAGGCAACATCAACAAAATCCTGGCTATGGCACCATCGTCTCTCACATCTAAACTTTCAAACCATCACCAACCTTGCTCGACACAAACTAGTTGAAGGACTCCCACGATTCCGGTATTCAAAAGATCACCTTTGCTCACCTTGTGAACAAGGGAAAAGCACTCGTGCTCATTTTCCTTCAAAGGTGGAACACAGCTCTCAACATGTGCTTCATCTTCTTCACATGAATTTGTGTGGCCCGATCTGGCGTGCAAACGATCAATGGCAAACGCTACATCTTAGTAATTGTTGATGACTACTCTCGATGGACTTGGGTCTACTTTCTTCGTAGCAAAGACCAAGCTCCACAAATGATCATCACCTTTCTCACAAAAATACGGGTTCAGCTCCGCAACACCGTCAGAATCATCCGAACAGACAAAGGAACTGAATTTGTAAACAAAACCCTTCGTGAATTCTATGAGAAAGTAGGAATTCAGCATCAAACATCTATTGCACGCATACACTGAACAAAACGGAGTTGTTGAAAGACGAAACCGAACGTTAGTGGAAGCCGCAAGAACAATGTTAATAAATGCTAAACTTCCAGATTACTTATGGGCGTAAGTCGTATCTCTGCATGCTATACTCAAAACCGTTCTATGATCACCAAACGCCACAACAAAACACCATTCGAGCTTGTCCATACAGAAAACCGAATCTAAAACACTTTCATGTATTTGGATCTCTTTGCTATCCGAATAATGATCGTGATGATTTGGGAAAGCTCAAAGCCAAAGCGACATTGGAGTCTTGAATCGTACAAAACAGGTGATGGAAACGATTCATGCTCATTTCGATGAACTTACTGAAATGGCTTCCGAGTATAACAGCTTAGAACCCGGTCACAACCGCTTAAACTTCCCTCAAACCCCATCATCATCTGAAGAAAGCCCTCAGCCTTACTCGTCAACCAAATGGAAAGGTTATTTGCTCCTGCTGTTCGTGGACGATATTGATGAACGTGCTCCGGGTGTATCCGCTGTTTCCGCTGCACAACTTGATAATATTCCTATACGATACACACGCTACAACAACTACTGTTGAAGAAGCACCTACACCAGCTTGACTCCAACACAACAGTTGAACACACCGCTTCCAACAATGATGAACCAGGTGATGATATTCTGAATGAAATACCCCCACCTGCAGATTTTGATCCAAATGCGTTCTTCAACCCGTTTGCTAATGAGACCGCTGCACCAGATGTCGCGGAATCTTCCACAAACCATTTGAATCCTCAGAATCTGCACAATGTATACCAACATCAACCCTCCACACATAGATGGACAAAAGACCATCCTCTGGAAAACATTATTGGCAACCCGAATCAACCGGTCGTTACGAGACAACGTCTTCACACAGACGGTGAACATTGCATTTATGCACTCCCTGTCTGCCAATCTGAACCTAAAAACATCAAAGACGCAATGACAAAAGACAACTGGATTGAATCCATGCAAGAAGAACTCAACCAATTCAAACGTCTTGAAGTATGGGAACTGGTTGAAAGACCAACAGGAGTCTACGTCATTGGTCTAAAATGGATTTGGAAAAACAAATTGGATGCTGAAGGGAACGTCATCCGAAACAAGTCACGTCTGGTCGCTAAGGGTTATCGTCAGGAAGAGGGATTAGACTTTGAAGAATCTTTTGCTCCGGTTGCTCGTCTTGAGGGTGTTCGGATATTTCTAGCATTCGCAGCTCATATGAATATAACGGTCTATCCGATGGATGTCAAAACTGCGTTTCTCAATGGACAACTTAAAGAAACGGTTTATGTCAGCCAACCGGATGGATTCGTTGATCCTGAGTTTTCGAATCATGTCTACAAACTGAACAAAGCTCTGTATGGTCTCAAACAAGCTCCTCGGGCATGGTACGATAAGCTATCATCTTTCCTCATTGCTAATAATTTCACCAAAGGTTCGGTTGACCCAACTCTTTTTATACAATATCACGGGGAACATATCTTAATTGTTCAAATTTACGTGGATGACATCATTTTTGGGTCTACACATAAAAAGTTTTCAATCGCTTTTGCAAAACTAATGAAGAAAAATTTTGAAATGTCCATGATGGGTGAACTTACATTCTTTCTCGGACTGCAAGTTCATCAATCACCCCGTGGTATTTTCTTGAGCCAGTCCAAATATGCCCTTGAATTGTTAAACAAATTTGGAATGAAAACTTGTGACACCTATGCCACACCAATGGCTCATACCAAGAAGTTAGACGCTGATTTACATGGGAAATTGGTGGATCCTACAAAATACCGTAGTATTATTGGGTCTCTCATGTATCTAACAGCTAGTAGACCTGATATTGCCTTTGCCGTTTATCTATGCTCTCGTTATCATGCGACCAACTGAAACCCACCTCTCTGAGGCTAAAAGAATCCTCCGATACATAAAAGGAACCATTAACTTGGGGATCTGGTATCCGAAGGATTCTGGTTTTGAACTAATCGCTTTTCAGACGCTGACCACGCAGGATGCTTAGACTCACGGAAAAGCACTTCATGAGCTTTACAATTTCTTGGTGATAAACTGGTGTCTTGGCAATCGAAGAAGCAGGATTGTACATCGCTGTCATCAACCGAAGCAGAATATGTAGCCATGTCCTCATGTTGTGCTCAAGTCATATGGATGAGAACACAACTCAAAGACTATGGTTACGTATTTGACAGAATCCCGATGTATTGCGACAATCGGAGTGCAATTGCAATCTCGTGCAACTTCGCAAAGCACTCGAAATCAAAGCACATCGATCTTCGATATCATTTCATCAAGGATCACGTGGAACAGGGTACTGTTGAATTATATTTTGTGGGTACAGAATACCAATTGGCAGATCTTCTCACCAAAGCCTTGCCTCCCGCTAGGTTTAATGAGTTGGTCCACCGGATTGGTATGAGGTGTTTGACTCAAGAGGAATTGGATGACCTCCTAAAACAGTCTTAAAAACCTGTCAAACACCAAAACATCTTTTGTAAATACTTTTTCAAAAACAAAATACAAAATTATAAAATCTGATAAAAACAACAAAAATATTCTTCTAATATACTTTTCTTCCAACATTGCAAGTACATTTCTTCCGTCAACACTTTAATCTTTCAAAATTCAGTATTTTTCCGATCAAGTGTTGAGGGGAGAAAATAAACTTACACTGTTTCAAAATACCTGTGTACTTGCATGTTATCACATCTCAGTTGATTCTTTTACAAATGGTGGTACATTTTCTGGTTCAAAGACACTCCTCGGACTTAAATTAATAACCTTTCATTATTTTTCTCAAGTCGAGGGGGAGTGTCGTCATTCTTCTTTCCTAAAATCTTCGTTTGGTAACCAAAATGGAAGTTAAATGGCTTGGTTTGAAAAAAAGGAAAAGGTGGAGGGACCAAAACTGTCAAAACCTTTAAGTTATTTTTAATAACACCCCCACCTAACTTTCACTTCTCATTTATTACTCAAAACATAAAACCATCCTACGCATAAGAATTCACTCAAGTAAACCGTGTTTTTGATCTCCATCTTGTAAGTGTTTTTGTGATCACAACATGTTTTTATCATAAGGTTTTGAATTTCATGAAAATCCTACGGCTAAAACGTTTTCTAAGCGTGATTAGGTGTTCTTACGCATGCGTATGAACACAAAATCAACATGTGTGTGTTTGTGGTGTAATGGTTTGCGTCAAAACGTTCAAAATACATCAATGATACCATTTTTACCATCAAAATCCACCCAGAAACACGAATTGATGATTTTTGAAAATTAGGGTTTATGAGTCGAATTGGGTATTTTCAAATGTGAAGTGTTTTTGGTCAAAATATTGTTGGGTTATGGTCTTATGGTGATGAATTGATGATTTCCTTGCTTTATAACCACCCAGAAACTCTAAATAATCAATAATTTGGAATTAGGGTTTAAAGTTCATAAGTTTGGGTATTTTTGATTCACCATGAATTGGGTGTTATAACTCGGTATAAAGACTTCCTCAACTCTCTTAAGCTACCAGAAAAAGTTTTGTGCATAATCTATGGCTAGAATCCATACGCGTAGATTTAGGGTTTAGGCTACGCGTATGTATTCTACGCGTAACAGATAAAATGAGCTAGTATGTTGTAATCTGTGATAAAATGATGTTTTGTGTTAACTTTGATGATTTGATGAAACTTATTTCGGGCTTGTTACCGTGAAAATCAGAATCAAGGTCATTTGCACTCTACGCATAAGGATTACCCTACGCGTAGTCATGTTACGCGTAAGAATAAACCTACGCATAACAGCTTACGCGTAAGGTTCTACAATGGACTACGCGTATCCTGTGAAGGATATGCGTAAACAGTGACCTCTACGCATAAGGTCAACTCTTACGAGTAGCCTTACGCGTAAGGTTAATATATGCCTACGCATAAGCTCTACGCATAAGGTCTCCTTTCCTACGCGTAACACTTCTTACGCGTAAGTTAGGATTCTACGCGTAATTCTACGCCTAAGCATATATCATTCCTGTCTACGCATAACTTTGCCAAAACTACGCTTAACCCTGGATTGACCTTCATGATGAATTGTTACTTGTACAAACTTGTAAATAAACTAATCATATCATCACGAATCCTAAAATGTCACTAATAAACTGAAATCGTTTGATATGTTGTGAACAATAAGTGATAAAATAAACTTTAAAACTTAAAGTTAACTAACTCATGAAACATTTCACGACGTCATTGGACTATTGAATATACAAGTGACTTAGGACTCGTAACAATCATTGACACTGCTCACTCAATAACTAGACAATAAGACCTTCTGTTGACTAACATTATGTCTTTCGATATGTTGGTTCTTTTGGCTAATGTTATCTCAGATCACGACATGGATCAACAAATGAATATGGATGCACCTGAAGTTCTCTCCATTGCTGATATCTATCCTCATGGCTATCCAATGAAGATAGAAAAGAATAATCTCCGTGTTGACTTTGACAACCTCACTTGCTCTGAATCTTCGTGTTTTATTGCTATTGACATTCAGAGACTCATCCGTATCGTAACATGCTTTCACACTCTGCAACTGTTCCTGAGATCTACATCCAACAGTTCCGGAACACTATGGAAAGGGTCAAAGGACAAACTGCTGTGACGGTGACTCTGAATCACAAACAAGTCACCATTACACCTGCAGACTTAAGGGCCGTTCTCCTAATTCCCCCGATGTCGATCCAACCAAACTATATGCCACACCTGCAAGAGCTCACTCTCCAATTCTTAATCAATATCGGTTATGACGAGGCTACAGGAGTAATCACCAAGCACTCTCACGTAGAGCTTAAGAGTATTCCTCAACCCTGGAGAACACTCTACATGATCTTCACCAAGTCTGTTTCGTGGTCGGAAGCGGCTATGAGCACCCTAAGCTCATAGAGCTGCAAATATTCTGGGCATTGGTCAACAAGAAACACATCGCTATCGAAGCTCCGATTTGGGATGACATGATGTCATTTCTCAACAAACTTGGCTCAAAGATTCCCTACATCGGATATACAAAATTGTTGATCCAGAGAGCACTTGGACTTCATCCCGACATTCCCAAGAGGCTCAATGACCCCAACAATCACGACATGTTGACGGAACCCATTCTATCTGTTAGAATCAAGGAAACGTCTACAAAGAAACAAGGTGCTGTGCTACAAGATTTCCTTCTAACAAGATGTCGAAAGCTCGAAACGTACAAAAGGTATCCTGGAAGCGTTAGACAAGGCAAAGTTGGTCATCTCGACGAAAAATCTTCTGGAACACCTGTAAGGAGAACCAAAAGAGGAAGTGCAGAAAGTACGGCAAGTACCTGTGGAGTCAAAGGAAGTTCCCCAAGAGGAACCCTCCTTCAAAGAGGATTGTTCCATCTAAGGAAGCTGCTCCCATCCCAATTCCCAAACCCGAACCGCAAAGAAAGCTTGTGGACGAAAGCTCTTAAGGTACTGACACAGATGAAGAGATTACCTACTCTGAATCTGCAACCGAATATCCCTCCTCCAGCAGCTAAATCTACAAGTCCAATAGCCGATCATGGAAAAGGAAAGACTCCTGTACTTGAGTCTCATGATGAAAGCTCTGAAGAAGAAGAAGAGCAACTGGATCAGTCATACAGGAAGAAGTTTAAATTAGTTAGACAAATTCAAAAATCTGAAGAATTTGCAAAAGATCAAATGGGTGGCCCCGGCGGATCGAGTGGTGTTGTCCACTCTTCACCGTGTCCCGATGCGGTTAATCAACCCGATAAGGGATCCGGTGCCACCACTCTTGTGCAACAACAAACGCTTGTGAAGGAGTCTACTAATCTTAACATTGAGGAACCAGAAAAGAATGAGACTGAGAAAGAGATAACTGATGAAGAAGCTAAGGAACAGACGGAAGAAAAGGCTAAAACTGGACATGATGACGAAGAAGATTATGATGACTTTCTTCTCAACAGTCCAACTCGTTCCAAGGAGGATACCTCTGCACCTCCAATGGACCCCGAATCTCCTCATGTCCCTCCTCATCGATTCTTCATCTCACTCATCACCACCACCATCAAAAAGATCAACAAAATCATCATCCAAATCCGTGAAGAAACCACCTCGATCTTGGATTTCTCAAGCTCATAAACGAATTCACAAAGCTGTCAAACAAGTCAGAAAGAAAAACGTGCTTTACAAAAAGCTAAATTTCTTTGCTGATCACATACAACATATGTATGACGAGCATGACAAGATGGAAAAAGAAAGGGAATTTGTTCAGAAGTTCATGAAGAGTCATCGTAAAGAGGACCTGAACGAAATGATCGAAGGTTACACTAACAAGTACCTTCAGGATATCGCTCCTAAAGTCCTAAAGGAACTGGAAAAGAAAGCAAGAGATCATACTCACAAGTTTCTTCTCGACACTGTCCCCGGTGTGACTAGAGAAATATTTTCCAGACAACTCACCCCTAACATCGTAGCATTGGTTAAAAATACAATGGCCAAAGAAGCTGATCTCTCTGAATCTGAGTTAATTGCTAAACTTGTGATACAAATGTCAAAGCGATCTGGAACGTTTACTTCGGATGAAGCTAAATTTTTCGAAAATCTACTTGATTTTCAACTCAGATCATCATGCAAGGAGTCAGCCGATCAACCCAAACGACCAAGAGATGACGATGATAAGGATAAGGTATCTGCACCTAAACGTCGGGAAGCAGTCGGTAAATCTACCTCTATGCCACCTCCTCCATCACGAACTTCTTCTCAACAAAAGTCTCCTCCACCTCGGTCTTCTATTGATAAACCTCGGGACGATTTCGAGTTACCACCCCGACTCATAAAACAAGTGATTACTTTGAGTATACGGGTGGTGACGATGAAGAGGTCCTTGAGCCCCGACAACAACCCACCTCACCCAAACAAGTGCAGAAACCAGTATCATCATCAAGGCCTTCCAAAAAGAAGAAGAAGACGACTCAACCTGGAGTTGTCTCATGGCTAGATGACGATAAAACCGAAGAGTTTGAATGGTTCTCCACACTTGTCAATCAAACTCCCTACCCCGATGAAGGTCAAGAATTGGTAGACGGTTCTACATTGGAGCACGCAAAACTTTTGCAAGAAAAGTTCCATGTGAAGAAAATGACGAAATCTGAATTGAAGCGAATCAAGAATGAAGCATTCCAACTTCTTAAAGACAGCTCTGAAAGCGCCGTCGAGGTCGAATATCATCTTGAGAACATCGCTCGAGCTATGTCTAACGACATGGATTGGCTCAATCCGGAAGCAAACATTGACTTCACACAAAGGAACAACCCTCCATACTACACCGATTGGACCAAACCCCTACCGACCATTGGCCAAACAGACGAACCACGGATTTCCTTCCGATACTTCTTTAACAGAGACCTGGATTTTCTCTTACACGGTAGCGATGGTTCGCGAAAATACGCTACATCATTGACTCTTCCATTCCCAGCAGCTATTTACTCAAACTGCATAGCTATCGAGGAACGTGCAAATCACTTGTTTTCCGACAACGTGCAAGCATACGACCAAGATGCATTGTATGGGATTCATCATTGGCCTGAACGCCGAAGAATCTACTACTGAAGCTGCCTGGTTCGAAGTCTCAACATGCAGTGTATAGTTCTAAGGACATCGTGGCCATCAAACACATTGATCTCAAGTCTAAGTGGGACTATTCATTCTTAAAGAATATCATAGTCAAACGACAAGATGAATAGGACTATGGATTCTCCGAGGCTGACTTTGAGAACTTGTCCCTCAACGACATCGAAGACATGTACCTTGCCAAGGTACAGGGTCGTATGAGACAATTCTCGAGTGAAGTTCAACGTGAATTTATCAAGTCAGTTCTCATCTTCATTAGACGCATTGTGATCAAAGAACGTGTTAAAGATATCCAGATGGTACGTTGAATCTTATCAGACGCGTGTCAACCTCACTCCTCCAATGCTTACTCTTCCCGATCTCAATCAGCTACCTCAATATACGCTCATCAGCAAACCTTTCGGAGTTGTTTACCGCAGTGAACTTCAAAGAAACTGCTTAATGGCGTGTAGTGATCTTCAGAAATTCGGGGATCATACTTTGAAGCTTGTTAGGGACGGATTAGCATACAGGTTGAAGGATATACGCCTGAAAGTGGGATCTCGTAAAAGCTGGAATTCTCAGGAAAGGAGGGATGTGAGAAGGATCATCACCATGATTGATGAACGGTTGTTCGGACGGGATCAGTTCAGACGATTGGAGAGCTATGTTGGTGGTCGACCCAGGAGAAACATCACCGTCTTTCAACGTCCTGCTGCGCACCCCCTGGGAACATCACTACACTTCCTGGTACCCCTTGAATTGTTTCCTTCATAATTTTGGATGTATGATTAAATATGTCTATGGCTTGTGCACACATAACCGTGTACAACCCGTAATTGTCAAGAAAGGACCCTGTGGTACGCTTCAGTGCCACAATCCTTATAAAAGGAGCGAAAGCTTCTTACTTTTGAGTAAAACCTATCAAACCTTTCATTTTTCAAGGTTTTGCTCAAAAGAACAAGTACTTTCCCTTAAGACTTTCAAAACCTCAACCGTTTATATCACTTGTTGAGGGGAGTATTTGAAACTTTGTTCACAAATTGTTCACAGTGGTCATTCTTTCCGCAACACTCGAAATGGTCATATTTATTCTCAACCGTTTCAAAAATAACACTTTAATATGCCATTTTTGAGGGGAGAAAATTGTGTGATAAGAAATATGTTGTACAAAATGCAAATGAATCTGTGTACCTCAGACTTAACCAACGAATTGACGGTACTAAACTGTTAGTAACTCGAAAAGACTTGTCCTGGACGGGTAATAATTTCAAGCTAGTTCGCTAGTGATGTAAACGTGTCTCGCAAAGGACTTGTCTGAGTAGAATGTACCATTCGAGAAACTTTTGATAGACATGAACTCTGACGGGTTTGACAACCTTCCAAGGTTTGTCTACACCTTCAAGGTAGTTATTAGAGCTAGTTGTCACCTAAAAGCTGACAATGTAACTCTTTAACTATGCAACGTAACCGTGTCTCGTGGGGGATTGTCTATCTTCAGTGGATCAATTCAAAAGGTGCGCGCTCTTTCCTCACTGTGCATTTAACCATTAAACTATTAAGCACATGTGGAGGAGGAGTATTTATGCAAAACATCATCTCTCACAATGGTTCAAACATGTTTTTCATTAACAAACCCTTTGAGAGACATTTTTTCATACAGTGGTTTTAATGGCAAACATAGGTTAGTCATGGAGTTATAAGGTGACTAAGGTTAGGAATAACCGTCCTATGATCCGCCAGAGCCGGAGGGATCTACCCAAGGACACTACCATTAGTTAGTGTTAGAAGTCCTTAGGAATGATTGTAAAAAGGAGAAAATGAGAATCGGAGAAAGAAGGAGTTGAAGAATCAAAAAGAAATGTAAAGTAAAGGGTGAAAAGAAACAGCCCTCCAGATTATTCAACTTAGGGCAGACACCGGGTTCAATTCATATGCTACTGGTTGTCACTTAGTGACACCGGTATTGAAGATTAAAAGTCGTCATGGACCCAGTGACGCATGCACTAAACCTTCTTAGCCACTCAAGTTTCTCTCAACAGAAGCTTGTTTCATTCTCACAGGGAACCCTACGTAAACTATCGGCTTTCTCCTAGAGATTGCTGGTATTGAAGAAGGAGACCCTCTCCCTAGTCTCCGCTCAGGAAAACCAAAACGCACTATTGAGTCTAGAGCCACGAGATTCATCAAAAGATCTCTTAGGAACACTTGACATTTAATCACTTGATGATCAACTAATAAGATCATCAGTGGTTCATATCGAGTCCTTCACAGATCTTAGCAACTGTCGAGAACATTTATGAGAGGTTCACATCTGTGATCCTCAGTGATTGAATGGAAACTCCGGCCAGGGTCAACATCAAACAGCCCTGTCAGCAGGTCACTTCGGTAACTCCTCGTGGATTACGCGGAGTGTGTCTCAAACGGTCTACAGTCGTGAGGTGATGCTTCGGTGTACCTCAGCGACTCATCTGAACTGTAGATGTACTTCGGTACATCGCGTTATCTCACTTGTGGGACTCCAGTTCAGGAACGGCCTTTGTAAGAATTAGAGTAGTGTTTTCACACTATGCTGTTAACACTCTTGAAGTTCAAACTTGTAAGTGCTGGAAACCGCTTATTACTAACCGTTTGAAATGTTTTCTTCTTATGGAAGCTCCGGAGCGGGATGATCGT